>CM022097.1:4703420-5226860 GCA_011114355.1 Carex littledalei
TCCGGTTGGACCCAAACCCGTGTTGCTTGTGTCACCAATCTCAGGTCTGGTGTGAGCAAACTGACGCCTCATCATCGTCTGAATCGCATCCAGCTGCTGAGTGATGGTCTGAATCGCCTGACCATGAGCAATCGACTGGTGGTAGACTTCATCCACCTGTTGAGCTGAGCTCGCCTGCTGCCTAGCGAGTACCCCTAACTGATTCTCTACCAGATTTACCTTACTGCCAATCTCCAGTTGAGAAGATTCAGATCGGGCAAACCGATCATTCACCGCTTCTAACTCTTGAGCCAATTCGGCTTGCGTTTTGCTTCTAGTGCTCCCTGCCATCTCGATACCGTCTACTCCCAGATGCAATCGAGAGGCTCTGATACCAAACTGTCACGACCCCAAACTCATAAGCAATCTCAGATCAATAATAGAGTAAAAAGGAACACAAGAACTTGAGAACTTAGCTCAATTTTTGTATTATAAGAAAAGATACTGAGGCTATCGCCTATTTGGTTATAAGAGAAATTACAGAATAGAATTGTTCAAAGCATGAAATTGAAATGACCTAAGTAGTCCCTATATATAGGCGATGCCATAGAAACAGAAATTATTCCAATTGACTAAGTAAAACGCTCTAACGATCTTGCGAGTGCCACATCAGCCAAGAACTTCGCGCGCTGTCAGAAATTCAACAAACTCCTCAACAAATTGGTTCGCCTCCTCTCCAGTTATGATGCTCATCTTCTTCTCTGGTTCTTTCTCACTAGGACCCTGGTTGCAGTTATTCAACTTAACTTGTCCCGTTATTTCACTGGGACCCTGCTGCAGAGGAACTTCTTCATTTACTTGGCTGCCCGCTCTGCCCTTGATCTCTTCTTCTTCTTCTGAACTCTTGACCGAATCAGAATTGGGTTCTCCTTTCATTATAGCAATCCCCACTCGTGACAGGGGGCAACCGCAACGAACGATGGAGAATCGCGAGATTTTTGGGTCTGATCGGAACCAACTATCTCCCTTTAAAAAGAGAAATAGAATTGACGAAATTGCAAATCCGCTGATCAGAATACGCACAGCAACGAGAGATGATTTCTTTTAGAGCGATTTGGACGGAGATTTTTGCTTCAACGAATTCTCGTGAAAATCGGAGAGATTCGACGAGAGTTCAATTCACAGAAAATAACACTATTTTTGTTTCCGTCGATTTCCTTTTTGAACTCCTTTCGGCGAGTGGAAAATACGCGCCGTGCTGTGTCGTGACTTTGGTCTCGTACCGTGCCGTGTCGTGCCGTGCTGTGATCAAGTTAATTTTTCACGTGTCGTGCCGTGCTATGATTAAAATGTTATGGGGTGATCACGGCACGCGAATAGTCACGCCGTGCTTAAATGTGCCGTGACCATACATGACTCGCGTGACCATTTAATCATAATTTATGTTAGTTTATTCAAGATTCACTATTAAATCAATATTTAATAGTCCTAATTACACGTGACTCGCCTGACTACGTGTCGTGCCGTGCCGTGACTAAATCTTTCACGTACCGTGCCGTGCCGTGCCGTGCCAAAGTTTCAAAAAATGAACACGGCACGCGAATGGTCACGGCACCGGACACGCGAGTCACGGCACGTAACTGACATGCGTGCCATGCCATGCCGTGCCGTTCCGTAACGGAGCCGGCTCCGCCGTGCCCACTCTATCCTTCGCTTCCCTTCGAATATTCTCTACTGAAGCGAAGAAGAGGAAGAATAACGGAAGGGTTACCACAAGCCCTCTGACTGACACACGATTCTTCAAACAACTAATGCGATTCGATTAGAGCCTAGCAGCTTGTGATACTCAATACAAATACCCAGGAACATCTGAATTCACATCAATACCTGACTCAAGCATTATGATTGGACGGTCCATTTAATATGGCACGAATCTCAAAACAGACCTCTACAGTCTCAATAGACACCAGATTGAGTTTGGCCCAAATAGAATTAATCTGAGTCGGCCGTTACAATCAGGGGCGGAGCCAGACTTTCAAACTATGGGGGTCAAGCATATAAAAATTTTCTACTACGAATGGGGGTCAATTTCACACTATCCATAATATTTTAGTTTAACAAAATTAAAATAAGACAAAAATATAAAAAAAATTGAAAATGAATGGGGTCAATTGACCCCCCATTCATTGTATGTGGCTCCGCCCCTGGTTACAATTTGCTTGAGTCAGGTACCTGAGAGGATATCAGTCCGGAACATCTCACTCATTCTTGTGCAATTGTTCATGCAAGTACACGGATTATTTCATTTTGGCATGTTTTGTTTTTGTCTACTCGTGCATATATCACTCAGTTTTTGGATAAGTAGTAGGCTCAATTGAAATAATGACACGAGCAAGCCATAAGAGAAGCGCACAAGTAGCAACCAGCATTGTCTTAAATGATATACATATTTTTATCCTTTCATTATGTATTATTTTTTTTACAAACTTAATAGTCTTTTTAAAGAAAAATGTCAAAGTGGTATCAATATAGTATACTGATAAATTGGGTCATGTTCTGGCTTTAAGTAGAGCATTTGGGTCCTCAGCATGCTAGATCATCTACATCCCAGCAACTCAAATGAATTTCTAAATAACTGTTAATCACTTTTTAGAAATTAAGGTCTCTAAAGTTTCTAACTCTCACATTTCTGAAATTCATTTTAGAGTTTCTATTAAGCCACATCAGCCATAAATTAAAAAGGAGAAATAATTTGAGCTAATCATTTGATCAGCATGAAGTTTATAAATAGTTTCTTAATAAGAAACTTTACTGCATAGTTTTTAAATAAGAAACTCTTCCACATCCCTAAAACTGAATTAGAAACTGCCACATCATATTAGAAACTCCAATAGTATCAGGGATGTAGATGCTCTGAGGTATTAGTTCTGTTGGAGTTTCAATTGTTTTTTACTCTCAAAATAGCTCAGGCAATGATTGGTACTGTCTAGTACCGGTGCCACATATCTGGTATAAATTTGTTATGTCCCAAAAATAGCTGAATTGGCTGTTTGATAAACATCTTTATATTATGGTGAAAATTCAGTGATTGCAAGTATATATTTTAAGAACACAAGTGTCATTTTTACTCTATCGAAATTATTTCTCTTCTATTGTGTATGCTTTTTAATCAATAATTAGAAAAGAATTCAATTCTTTTCCATTTTGATTCTGATTAACAAAGTTTAATTAAAAATCATCTCTATTGAATTCTATTGAATTGAAATCAATTCCAGCTCTAGTTGATAGCTACTTTTGAATAAAAAGGGTAGCTCGACGAAGAAGATTACCTATGGGTGGGTCTGCAGGTACTACCTACATTTTCAAGCTCTTACCTCTCCTTGTCAGTCGAGCCTGGGCTTCGCCCCCCTCTCCTTGCCAGTCTTGAATAAAGCAGTTATCAAAGCCCCTGTTCAACTCTAAAAATTATTGGTTCCGATCACACCTTTTTATAAGGTCCAATTCGGACTAGTTCGGTCCACGGGTCTTGATCCCGGATTGGCACGGTCCTGTTGAAGAAACTCAAGCAACATTCATGCTAGAACCATTCCAGAAACTGTCTAGACCACCCCAGGCCTACCTTTCCCGGTCCGGTTCAGTATCACGTGTTTTACGAGTCGGTTCTGAACCGGTCGGATTTTTTCAATACACTATACAGACCGGCCCGCTCTCAAACCCTCAACAAGAAGAAAAGAGAGATTTCTGAAAAGATTTAACATCCAGCTGATTTGGGAATATTTTGCACCGATCCCACTGTCTCAAACCCAAATCTCTCCTCTCTACTAGATGAAATCAAGTACCTATTAAGGCTGTGATCGGAAGACCCTAGATGGAATATTTAGAGACTCATTTTAGTTTCGTAAATAATTTAGACTTGTCATAAAAGGGCCGAATCCCGCTCCGAGAGCAACAAAAAAATTATACTACAAAACAGCCCAGCCCAAATCAGATCCAATAATCCTAGATTTTCATAAAGGTTTTTCGTCAAAAATGCAAAACGTGCAAGGAGATTGCAAAACCTGTATAGGTTATTCTTAATTATTATTTTTAATATTAAATTTTTAAGGAAGACAAGTCTGCGATATTTTTTTTTTTCCTACAGAGAGTAGAAATCCATTATCCAGTTTTTTTTTTTTTTTTTGCCAAAACCATTATCAAGTTATGGATGTCTTTGCTGTAGTAACGGACCTTTTCTTATTACTTAACACGTTGGATGGCTAGGCAATTTCCTAAATATAAAATTGAGATCCCAATTAACAACCCACTCTGAAAAATATTTATTATAGTGAACCACGCTACTTTTTTTTTTTTTGTCAATCAAGACGAATATTATTCTCAGATAAAATGGCCTTTCTATGCGCTACTGACTCTTTTCGGCTAAGCTACAGCCTGTTGCCAATGGTATACTAATAAATAGCACTTATTTAAAAAACATGACCGAGTCCATGTTGCCGTTACATTTTTATTTCTTATGAAACTGTTTTGAGCCAGTTGTTGTTGCATCTGTGGGTAGCTATTATTCTATGGCGTTATTTAGGATTATCTACACCAAGTGGACGGCGATTAAATTTTTCTCCAGTCCTCCAGAAAATTAGAATTTCCAGCTCAGCACTGGTGCTCTGTAATTAAGGCTTTAAAGAGTTCTTTTGTGTTTTCTAATTAAAAATTATAAAGAATTTATACTACATAGAAATAATTGAGGTGTATCTAATTTAATTTACGAAATTAATTATTTTATTAATTATGAAATCATCCATTTTAAGTTTAATATTATTTTTGTAGTTGCATTCCAGTATTGTCTCAATCTATAAAATTATTTTTTTCCAATAAATATATTTATTTTTAGAGTAAAACCAAAAAATAGTCATGGTATACTAATTATATATAGAGAAAACAGAAGCACAATTTTTTTAAATTCTTTTATTGTTATCCAATTGCCTCGTAAAATTATAAACAAAATAGAATTTTGCTTAAAATAAGCAATGATATTGTATAAATTCAGGAAACAGTTTACTTATTAATTGTTCTTTACAAAAGAAGTGTCTATTCATAATTTACATTAAATTATTATTTACTGTATTTCTTCATTATTTTTTATTAAAAATTTCCATTGAAACTTGAAAGAAATAATAGTAAAGTGGTAAACGAGCATGCACAATTCATTCTGCATGGAATAATATTTACTGTCTTTCTTCATCATTTTTTGTTAAAAAAAATTCCATTGGAACTTGAACATAATCCTTGTCTAAATTCAGATTAAAAAATAATACACACATACAGACATACTACCTAAGACTAAAATAACACGCCTACGCTACCATGGGGTCGCCAATCAATCAAAGTGGGCCATTGACCTTCTCCTCCGAATCAGGTCCCAACCTCCCCATGTCCGGTTTCCTCGCTACGCACCCGTTGCTGTGGCACGCGTAGTGCTTAGGGCAGCATCCTCAGCTCACTAATCATATGCAGCATATGCAGCCATGTTTTAATTCTATAGTTCGTACGCTGCACGAAGAAAACACTGATCTGTTAAAATCATAACCCCTTTGGCACCCCTCACGGATTATTCCACTCGACAGTGGATATCCGTCGTTTCGTATCATTATATAAATAAAGAGGAGAGTTTAAATATTTTTGTTTTTTTTGTTTTTATTATGTTTTTATTTTTAAAAAATTTAATAATTCAAAATTTAAAACTCAAAATTTAAAACTTAAAAGTCAAAATAAAACTGTTGGATATAATTTACATCATTTTATCTATGCATGTCTAAAAAATTATGACATTTCAATTTTGTTTTAGTTGTTATTAAGAACTTTTCAAAATATGTAAATGTGGATAATTTCTAGACGTTGATTTTTCAACTTATTTACTCACATAAAAACAAAATTAAAATGTAATAATTTTTTATTAGCACATATAGAAAATAACATAGATCATATCTAACGGTTTTATTTTGACATATATAATTTAAATTTTGAGTTATTAAAGTTTTTAAAAATAAAAACACGGTGGAGACACAAAAAATAAAGACATTTGAACAATCTCATAAATAAAATACCAAATATTAAAAAAATAGAAAAGAAACAGCCTTAAAAACCGCTGCTCCTTCCACTTCGTCTCCGCCTCACCATAGAAACCTCTCTTTCCAATGGGAGGGCAACCTCAGTTCGATCGCCAGTCCTCCTTTACGCAACGCCTCCGTTCCTCCTACTTCTGTTTCTCATGCTGTTTCACCGGATCAAATGGAGAGGAAGAGGCACCGGCGGCTTCTCTTCTCAGATCGTCCTCTGTTTGGATCCAAGACAAGGCAAAGGGAATTCCGGAAATGGTGTCCAAATTTAATAGAAATCGAAAGGCTTCTGGCGATTTTAGATACGATCCGATCAGTTATGCGCTGAATTTTGACGGGGGAGAAGAGGATGATGCTGACGTGGCTGAAGTTGAGAGGCTTCGGATTAAGAATTTCTCGTCTAGATTACCGGCCTCGCCGTCTGTACGGTTAGACGAGAGGACTTCTTCTGTTGGTCGACCTTTTTAATCTATGATTCAGTGGTGGTTTCTTTATTTTATTTTTTTCGTGGATCTGTATTTATCTAATAGAGTTTTGCTCTCAGTTTTAGTTTGGTTGTGTCCTGTGTCCAGGATTCTTTTGTTAGTTTGTAAATTGTTGCCAGGTCGGATGGATTGTCTGGATTTGTTTTGTTATTGGATATCAAACATTCTAAAGTGAATTAGTGATTGGTATACTTGATTAGAGTAGATGTTTATATCAAGTGTATTCTTTTCTTTTTTTTAATCGGGCAGAGGCTGCCAGATGGATAAGTGGATTTCAACTGTGTCAAAAAGATTGAATTGTTGTTGTAATAAGGATGGGATATTTTCTGTTCATGTTCTACAATGAATGCCGGTTTTCTTTAATTTCATTTTTAATTAAAAATTAATTAATTTCAAGAGTCATACACTCATACTTGATTTTTTTTTTAAATAAACTCAATTAAGTGATTTCAAGGAAACAAGCACAATGGGTGAGGAAGTTACAAAAATCACCTCCACCGAGGCTGTCTCGGTGGAGGGAGGCCTTAGTGAAATCTTAATATACGGTGGAGATGATTTGTTTTTTGTAACTTCGCCCTCCACCGAAGTAGTGCTTCCGTAGAGGTGATTTTTGTAACTTTCCAACTCATTGTGTTTGTTTTCTTAAAATCATTTAAATGAGTTCTATTTAAAAAAAAAAATCCCTCATACTTCATGAAGTAGATAGTCATAAAGTAGATAGGATAAAAAAAAAATCATTCTGTACTTAATTTATTTTTCACCGACAATTGCAGAAAAATATAAAATTTGAGAGACGGAAAAAAAATTCGATCCTAACAAAAAACAATTTTCGGTCTTAGATAGGTACAAAATATTCTGCGCTCAGCTAAATAGCTAAAAACAATAAATGTATACTTCTGTTATCCATTTTATTTATTTTATAAAATATGATTTTTGAATTATTAGAAACGTAATTATGTGCTAGATTTAATAAAGTTAAAATAATAGGCATTAGATGTTTACAAGAAAAAAGAAATCATGCTGTTCAAGAATTTATTGGTGGCTTGAATATAAGAAATAACGAAAAGTTGCATGTCGTGATAATACTTAAATTAGATCGACTAATTCAAAAAAGGAATTAGTCTCTGACGAAGAAATATTTTGTTGCTCCATATATATATAGCCTGATTATCTTCGATTTCGGGGGAGAGCCTCTTTTTTTATACAAGTCTTTCAAATAAAAATTTAATTCTAATTTGTAGCGAAGCTTGATTCTGATTTCTGAATATCTACAGGAAAAAATTTCGCCAGTGTTCGCAAGTGGCGGGTCCTGATAAAGTAACTCAATTTTTTAGTTTAGATCTAGAACGTCCGATTCGAATCTGGGCCAATCTGGCACGAGGTGGAGCGTACGGAGTCTTTTAATCTGATGGCTCGATTCAAATCTGACGGTCCGGATCTAAACTAAAAAAATGAGTTAATTTAGGAGACCCGAACTCTCGTGTGGCATGTGAATACTTTCATTTCATTCAATGCTATAAATCTGATCATAGATTTGTTCACATGAAAAGTAATTGACCCGTGAAAAACACCTTTCTCCCGTTTTTTTTTTTCATTCTACATTATATTCTTGACCTCGTAAACCATTTCTCTTTTCAATTTGTTGCTCACTTTTCTCAAAAGAAGGAAGCGAAGACAAAATAGATAAGATAGCTTCTTCAACTATCATACCGAGATACAGTGCAGTAAAGTTACCAATGCTGTTTATGCAGACTTATTACGCAAAGTTTGAATTCGTAATTCAACATGACAATGATAGTGGTACTATCATGATTAAAATTTAGTGACTAACAAAATTTATCTCGTATAACTGTACAAGTTAAAAAAATTACAATAATAGTCAGGGGCGGACCCACACACAGCCAGAGGGGAGCAGCTGCTCTTTTCTGAATTTTGAAAATCAGTGTAAAATACAGGCTCGGTATCACTTTGCCCCTTCCTGAAAATTGTTTTGCCCCTCTCTAAAACTGAAAAGTCAGTCAGACCAGTTCAAAAACACTGTTAATGAGAAACTTTGTTGTTTTTATAGAAATTTTATAGAAATTTACGGATCCGGACCAACTTTGTTGTTTTTTAAAATGTAAAATGATATTATTTTGTTATTTTTTATTATGTAAGACTATATTATTTTTATTGTTTCTTATTATGTTGATTGTTTTTTTATCTAGTACCCGATTAGTTAATGAGTTTGAACCCGATAAGTTATTTTAATCCGATTTCTGCCCCTCCCTAGAAATTATGCGTGCGCCCTTGGTAATAGTATTAGAAAAGAAAAAGATATGTGCAAAGAAGAACACATGCTAGTTGGTATCTCCCTCTGCAAGTTTATGCAGATCTGTTGACTTACTAATCTTGTCCAAAATCAGTTTTTCCTCCAAAGTAGTGTCACTAAGATATAAACCCAGGTTAAGTTATCTGTTTATTTATAAAAGAATTGAGTTTTCAAGTTTATTAGTCATGTTTAGAGGTGCTACTTTTATTTGAATACTCGGTCCCAATCCGACACTGATTTGGATCTGAATCAGATTTGAACTGGATCTGATTAATTTGAATAGAATATGGTTTATCAATTAAATTATGAGTACAGTTACAAAATTATACTTACATATCTGATCTGAATTCGAACCAGAACCAATATTGTAATGGATAGGATATGAGTTTGATTTAGTTATCTGACCCGTAACCAAACCATATCGGATACCCGTATAAATATACCCGATACGATGCTAATGCATTTCTTTATAACTAATTAATATAAAAACATAGATTTATAACTATGAAAGGCAATCACCTGTAGCATTTTTTAGAAATAAACATTTATTTATATGTAGTAAGCTATACCAGGTAGATACTGAAAATTTTGTTCTTTTATATTATTTGACATGCAAAATAAATGATAACAACTACGAGAAAAAATGAACAGAGGAGTTTTGAATTATGAACAAGAACAAGAACAATAATATATGAGTGAGGCTACGGTGCTATGCATAGCACAGATTGGTCCGTGCTACGGCTAAATTTTTAAGTTTTCAAAATCCTAACTGTCGATCCAAACCATTCAACATGATTATAAAATGAATATGTACTTGCAAACCAAATTTTACATTTTTTCGAATTTTTTTACTATTTTTTTAGATAGGTAGAAAATCACTGTTTTTGGATGGTCCAGAATTTTCAAATCAAGTGATTTTCTACCTATCCAAAAAAATAGTAAAAAAATTCAGAAAAATGTAAAATTTGGTTTGCAAGTACATATTCATTTATAATCATGTTGAACGGTTCGGATCGACCGTTAGGATTTTGAAAACTCAAATATTGAGCCGTAGCACAGACCCAACTGTGCTATGCATAGTACCGTAGCCTCACTCATAATATATTATATGAACAAGAACAACAATATAGTTTTGATTTTAAAACAGTTTTTAATTTATATTATAATAATATATTATGTGAGATGTTTAAGAAATTATAATTATATTTAAGAATAAAGAGTTCCTCAAATGCTTGTGACATGTATCCATTTCGATCCGGATCCGGACCAGACCTAATAATTTAAAAACAAGTTATGAGTACTTATCTTCCAGAACCGAAATACTAGACCCGAAATGTTTACTATTAGATGCAGTATCCGGATTCTAGTCCGATCCAATTTGAAAAAATTTGAAAATAATAAATGTATGAATCGAAATTCGGAACAAAACACTTTAAAAGTACATTTCTAAATAGTATCCGAACCATACCCGTCGCAATAGTACTTCTAGTCATGTCACTTTAGTCATGTCTTCAATCGTTTAATTATGCATCTCTTCTCATTTATAAAAAGAATTAGACTTTTCAAAGTTTTCATGCATCTCTTCTCGTTTAAATATACATTTCTCTAAAAGTGTTTGATTTGATAAAGTTTCACAAAATACTTGAGCAATACTACAATTTTCGTGTTCCTCTTATAAGTATGTTTGGTTGTAAAACAAGAATAGCCAAATCAAGAATAGCTATTATTTGTCTTATTATAACAACTAAATCTCAAAATTCTTAGGAATAGTTTATTCTAATAAGACAAAAAGTTTAGATTCACTATTCTAGCTATTCTAACTCAACTAAACACCGAATAGGCTATTCCGAATAGCTTAAACCCAAGAATAACCTATTCTCAATCCAACCAAACATATTGAATTGGAGATCTCTTTCTCAACTTTTCCATTATAAGTTGGAAGGTCATGAGAAATTGAGAAATGCTGAGTAAGAAAAAAGATTGTGAGGTGCGCAAAACTGGTTAAAAAAAATTAAACAAAAAAGAAAATCATTGTGTTGGTTTGTTCTCTCTTATTAATAAACAAAAAGTACGTCCGAATATATTATCCTTCAAGAAAGAATCTAAGGAGACCTGCGGGAATACTCTTATGTTTATTTTGAAATTTGGAAGAATCAAGTACTTGTTGTACAGCTATACAGCTAATTTCATGGAATGTTTTGGTTGATATTTTTGAGTTTTTTTTTTGCGATGATAAACAGAGAGAAGATGTATATATTTTTTTAACAAAAGTGGAATAACCTACTGTTTTCTTATTGAAACTAGAAATTATTTTTGAGAGACCAAACATCTAGTACCATTACATCAACGACGTGTATATAAAGAAAAAAATTTGCTTCGGATGTCCATCGGAATTAAATATTCTGAGTGCAATGGGTTCCTCTACCGTTTGATCCGCTTTAAGATTCATACATGTCGTTTCAATATATGTAAATGTTCACTTCAAAATTTGTGCCAATCTAACACGCACAAATTTAAAACGGATCGAACTGTACAGGTCCAATAGACATCCGACGTAAATTTCTCCCGTATATAAAATCACAATATATTGGAACGGAGCTATTTCATTGGAATATACAAATTAAGTTCCATACTTCCATGTCTATAACGACATCTCAATTGAATGTTTTTTTCTTGTTGAAGTACATAGGTGGTAATGCTCTGTCTTAGAGCTATACGAAAGTGTTTCAAGTTTTGTCGGTGCTCTTTGAAAGATATTTCTGATGTCGAGAGTGCTTTCACGAAAATATCTCAGGCATTTACCTAGTTTAAAGGATAAATCGAAAAGTGATCTCGACATTTACCTATTGTATATTGGGCACTAAGTATCAAAATACCACTTTTCCCCCCCACAATAATTATAGACCATAGGTGTCACTTTTGGGACCATGGCGGCGGGCCTAGAAGTTTACCAGTGAATATAAATTGTGGTCTGGTTTATCACAGCGACACAGCCGACGATGCTTTCAAAGCCCATTTGGGCCCACAATTATTAGTGCAGCAGTGTAGCACAAGTAGATAAGATAAGCTAGAAAAAAATGCTCGGATCTCCTGTGGCGGTTGCAGGACAGCAACTCAGTGAGCAGGTTTGTGGCTACTGGCTAGCAAACTTGGGTACTTGGGGTTCCAGTTTATTCTTTTACCAGTGGATACTGGTTATTTCTAATTATCCTCTTTTTTTTTTTTCTGGGCTACTCAATATGACAAGGAAATATATATTACGAAAGAGTATGAATCTCTAATAACTGTCCCGGAAAAATGCCGTGTATACGGGAAATAAATATATCTTTTGAACAACCCGTGGCCATACAAATGCTATAAGAAATCATAAGTTTGTTAAAAAGTGAGCAATAATAGAATAATGCTTCGTCGGGCCATCTTTAGAAAAGTCGTCGTTTCCTGTAAACACACGGTTTGAAAAGTTGAGCAATGAAAGCTTCTGACGAGATTTAGCTTAATCTGTTGTACCAGCTTAATTATTCCCTCTATATAGTTGTCGTCTGCTAGATGGTCTGCTCCATAGCACAGACAAATAGACAATTATTATGACATGAAAGTTGTCGCCTGCTAAATAGATTTTTTGTTTATTATTTGGAATTTACTAATTGTTTTCTTTTTCTTTTTGAATAAAAAAACTGAACAGGTTCTTCCGGTGTCGGGGGAATCCATATCTCATGAAGTATTTCACGATTAGAAATAGACATGTGGGAGCATCCAGATCGTTCAATGGAATGCATCAATAGATTGCTGTAAAATCTTCTAGTTATTGACAATAAAAGAACTACCTTTAAAAAATAAAAATAAAAAACTAACAATCAATCATGGAATTGTCGTCAGCATGTGATTTTCTAATGCATAAAACAACTTTTTTAAGAAACATAAAGCACGCTTGCGCTTAATTTAACTTAAATTACAGCCAGTGATTTATACTCATGCTGTACAGGTGCGTCTCAAGGTGCATTTTCATGCATTTATTGTTACCAAATAATGTGACCCATACCAAAAACACGGTTAACAAAAAAGGACAATCAATTCAACAAACCTGAACTATAAATACACTACATTTAAATTGTAATCTATCAATGACCTGCTAACACCACCGCCTTTATACATTCTATAAATAAAGAAAACCACCCTGAAGGTTTGAATCGACCACTTGCACAACTATAAGTCAGATTTCTTATACATAACAAGCAAGAAGCCATTAATGCCTTACATATTTAATCCATGTGGAAATTGTTTCTATTCCTATGATTGAGTTCTGTGCGTAGTTCTCTTTCTGCAGGAAATAATAAAGCCCTTCTGCATTTTATTGCCCTATCCCAATTGATCTGCTTTATTCTCACCTGCATTACTTTTTTTGTTCAAAATTTTTAGTAAACTACGCAAGTCAAAATTTAACATAAACTCTCATTCAAAGCGCTGCATTATGTGCTTTTCTCTGGTACAAGTCAAGTGGATCCAGTACCAATTGATTGATCTTACAAATTCTTTTTGTTTTATCTTTTTTTAGTTGTTGAAAGTGTATTTATTAAATCATCAGACAGAAAGAAAACATTGCATTTGAAACTTGGTGCAGCCCTTGTTATGCAATTTTGGCTAAATTTTTGGTCCAGATTATGGTACCTATACAAATACCAGTTGGTAAAGAAATATATACAAGTACCTCTTGCGTTTGCTTTTCACTGCAGAAGAAGAAGATGGATTACTGTGCCAGTTTCTTTTCCTCTGATTAATGAACCAATTATTTATTTGCTTTAGTTGTAAACCAGTCTCCTGCACCAACCGCGCCTTATCTTCTTCCTAAACAAAATTAAAATTAAAATATGAAAACCAATAAAACCATATGCATTGTGAATTTTTAACTTCAGTTATATAAATTCATGAGTTGTTCCGTTCATCATCAGAGTAGCTTAAACTTTAAACATGAACATTTTAAGAGGCCAGATTTTACTGTTCCAAAAAATTGGACAGCAAAAAACATCCAAGCTGTGCAATTTTCATCCATTTACTATCCTCATGCTAAATTGCACTTTTCTGAAAACTACATGTGGATAAAAGCATCACACAATTCCCACTTTGGCTCATAAAAGACCATGAAACAGAAGTCCCAATCATGTTACAATTTAGATTTTAAAAGGACCAGAGTCTTTGATCCTTGATTCTTTAGAGGCCAAAACGAGAAACATTTGACACTAAAGAGACTCTTTAGTTTACTATGCCATCTATACACAATGACTAACCGTAGGATATGGCCACTTGGAGTGGGACTGCCACCAAGCTTTTAGAGTTGAAGTCGTGTCGCCAGGCAACTTGCCAGCTCTTCTCTTACGTAAAATCTCTTCCCTTATATCTATTAGCTTCTCTTTGTATCCCTGCAAGTTAAAAGAGGGTCATATTAAGAAACACAAATTTATCTGAGCCTTCAACTTTATTTTTCTCTCTTCCCGACCAACAACAGACAGAAACTATGTTAAACCGATACCAAAAATAAATCCCACAATAAGCATTATCACGGTCATAGCTGGCACAGCAGCAAGTGAAGATCTGCAAAATAATTTCTTTTATTTGGCAACTGCCATTGATTTATTTAGTTGGATCAATAATGAAGATGTGGTTAGGTAAGTCAATTAGCACCTACTAAGTTTCAACTCATAACAAATTACCAAATTGCGGGCACACTTACCAGATACAATATAATTAACCAAGTTGTTAGTTACTGAAGTGACTACTCTGACACCGAACGTGCCTCTTTCATAAAGGTTTTTTGGGGCAAAATATGCCAATTGTTCATGACTGATTAAGAGAAAATTCATTATTAAACAGGTACCCCCCCCCCCCCCCCCCCCCCCGACCCCCGGAGCACAAGTCATTCCCATCCAATAATAACTGTCGCTTCTATTTCTAGGATGGGCAAAAGAATAAAAGAAGCAAGAAAGAGTTTGATTCAATTAAATGAGAACTTTTTTTTATTGGACACGGAGTCTAAGCGGTCCAAGTTTGTTAGAATTATTGAATGTAGGGCTAAGCAGCCAGCTGTTACAGTCTTTTTCCAAAAGTTCTTTTAAATAACAAATGTTGGGTGCCAAATTTTTGTAAAATTCTGTTTCATCTAGCTCATTGTCTGATCTGCACAAAAAGATAAACTGGACTCGACACACCTTACCTGCTTCAATTCATGCTTGAGCTCTTGTCGCACCCGTTCCATAAGAGACCGCTCACTCTCAGTTGGAACTAATGGGCCAAACCCAAGGGTATCCCCTCCATCCAGACCCGGATCGTACATGTTTGCTTCACTATCTGCTTGATCATCATCGTCATCAGACATCGTTGCCCCTGAACCTTCCCCAGGAGAGACACCTAATGTAAAAATATTTCAATCAAATGAGAAAGAAGAAAGTAGAGAACCAGATCAAGTATAAGAAATAGTTTTGGATCGAGGTTAGCATCAGCATGTACCAGAAAGCAGAGAACCAGTATTGGTAATGATATGCACCTGCGGTTTCATGGCTACCTATGATCATACCATGACAGAGAAGGGAAACAATCCCAGTTTTATGGTAATTACAGGCATTGTATCATTCTCTCCGCCCTGTTGTAAGCAGGTACTATACCAATTTCAGAAGAATAAATGTATGATACATTCAAATCTGAAATGAAGTCAACGACCAGGTGGACCAGCAACTATATCTAAACATGCATACACAATATGTGATAAAGGATCTAACTTCTTAATCTGTACTGTGTTTCGTCAAAATGCAAGCACCAATAGTATATAAGCTAGTAAAATAGGGACATATTGTTTAATCACAACTACCTAGTCTTGACTAGAGTCTAATACTAGCACGATACAATTAGATTTGCTGACTCCCTTCCAACAGATTTACAAGTTTCAGGTAACACTAATTGAAATTTAAAGAAGAACAGAAGCATTTCATTAAACAAAATTAGTGTTAGTACATTAAGTTTCACATGTTTCAACCAGTAATCTCATTTTTTTTACATATAGAACGTCCACATCTAGCAGTGAGAAATTGAAAGAAACAGAACCATTGCAAGTATGACACAAGCTATGGGTTACACAAAAATTAAGAAAACAAAGTGTAGTGGTCCCACCTGTCAGACTTTGTAAAGATTGTTCCAGCTCCCAACAAGCCATCACTGCCTCCATTGCATGAACACGTACATGCTGCTGTAGTTGTTCTTTGAATGAACAGAGTAGCAAAACATAATGTGTCTACACCAAAAAAAATGATAATCACATTAGTAGGTATTTGATGATAATCATAATAGTATGTCACGAATGATTATAATAGATAGGACAATCACTAAAATGTATCTGGTACACGCTATAATATCAATGGTTGTTTAGGTAACTTAAAAGTAGGAAACAGAAGGAAACTATATTCCTTCACACAACAAAAATCATGTTACAATCTTTTGATATCATAGATAAACAAAATTTGTATGGCAGTGTAAAAGAGACATTGAAAAACCATTATTACAAGTAAATTAGGCTAAAATTACATTTATTACTTTAATAGTGATGGTTGTACTGCTGGTCGGTTCAATTGCAAAAATAAAGGGAAATTTCCAATTAATGAGAGAATAGAAAATCATCATCAAAATTGTCACTATCCATCAGAAGAAAACAAACTAGCATTAAACTCTGCTACGCCATAGAAAAAGCGTGCCCTTTTCCTTTGTAATAAATGCATGTATTTTATTAAAGCCAAGCAAAGAAATTTGTCTTAGATTATCCCCAGGAAAAAAAAAAATTCTACCGATTAAAATAAGAACCGACAACAAAGCAATATAGAAACTTAATTTTCCTTCAAACTCTGCTTTTACTGGCAAAGAGGAAACAAGATGAAATAAAGGAAACAATTGAGGCAGCCCAAGAATTTCTTAATTTCTAAGATATTCAGAAAGTATATAGAAGTAAGAAAAAGTAATCACAACGAAAATTCTGAACTTCTGTAAGAGGATTTGATAGCTAATTTATATTGATTTCTAACAAAAGATACCATAACAGATAGAGAACAGAGAGCCCTTTAAATACCCATAGATTTTTTGAAATTTTGATATTTCATCCTCTTATGAGAAAAACCTTCTTCCGTGATAATACTAATATAGATATTCCCTTAAAAATTTATGCTTGCTAGTTGACTGCAAAGAACAAAAAAATGAAAGCAACAACTTTGCAATCCATTTGCAAAAGATAATAGGGAAGTAACTACTGAACTAAATACAAGCTCAAAAACCAATTGAAATTCGTACCAGTTTCAAATTATGAACGAAGGCAGCTAACAGAGAAGAGCAAGAGAAGGAGAGGAGCGTTACGTGGAAATACAGTTCTAACAGATAATCATAAGATCATGAACCATACTTGTCTAGAAAAGGGTAATTAAGAAGCCTACACTAGCTTTAATTAATCTTAAGTAGAGCTATTAAGACTACCAGCTGCAGCTAGTTAAATTTCAAAAATAAATCGTTTGCCTCAATCAGCAGAGGACAACTAGTATCCTCCAAAGCAGAAGGAATAAGAAAGAAAAAGAGAGAAGAAACTATTAAGTATGAACTCACCATGAACTGGTCAAGCTCACGGTCATCTCCCGGCAACTGGCCTCCTCCAGTCCCAGCGCCAAGCGCAGAGTACTTAGCCACGACATGCTGGGACTGCGCCAATTGAGCGTCAATCCTAGGCAACTGGTCGACTGGTGTCGCAATCCTGAGGCACGCCACATGAGCTGAGAGAAGCTGCTCATACAAGGGATGCGCCAGTATATCAGCCTTTTGCCTCGCGTTCTCCCAAGCTACCTCTCCAGTAGCACCTCCAGTTCCCTCTGCCGAATCCCCTCCAGTCCCGCCGTCTCCTCCAATCATAGACTCCCCTCCACTTCCGCTCTGCTGTAGAATTCCCGGCCTGGGAAGCCACTGCGGCGCCCCACCTTCTCCAGTCGTACCCGCAACTGGAGAGGAGTCGGCCGCAGTCTGGAGATGAAGGAAGCTCCCGTCCCCATGCCTAAGCATGGCACTGCTTAACCACGCGGGCCCCTGAGGCTTACCATCGGGACCCAGCTGTTCCATCGCGGATCTGAGCACCGCTTGCTCTTCTCCTAGGTGTTGTCCCGCGTACTGTGACGCCATGCCCATGTCATGAGACAGTTGGCCATGAAACGCCATTAAAGACCTGTTCTTTTTTTTTTCCTCTTCCTCTTCTCCTGTTTATGAAATTTTGTACTTCACAATATGGAGAGAAATTAATATAAACCTTGCGATGAGGGTAGAAAGGGATAGGGGAAGACAGAGGTAAGGGAAAAAGCCAAGGTTCAAGAGGTGAGAGAGGAGGTGAGGTGAGAGGGACTATTAGTTGGTGTTAGTTGTTAAAGCTTAAAAATAAATTAAAATAATACTAATTATGTTTTCTTACGTAATCGAGGGGGATTAAACTATTCAAAGCGCCGGTTTGAACATATCAATATCCGGATGCGTTAGTTGGGATGGTGATAAATACACGCTCGCTTTTCTGATTTGATCGCTAAGGAAGAGATAATCAGTGGGTGGTAAACTGTAATAGACGGGGGCAAAGACGAAGAGTGAAAAAAGAGCGCGAAGGAGGGGCGTGATCTCAGGGACTGGTCCCAGAACACGTGGCGATATGTGGAGAGGTGGACCATTTGTTGTGGGGTCCAGAGGGAAGACTTAAGAGGGAAAGAGCCAATGGGAGATGGAGACGTAGGGGATGGAGGAGTGGGGCCCGCGAGGAGACGGGAAGCGGACACGGCGAGGTGCCAACAGGGCGGCTCCCACTTCTCTTGATTAACTATTGGAGGCGCCAGGATTATGATTACTTGTGAAAACTGTCTTCTTTTTTAAATTTCTATCGGAGTGGCCGTAGCTGTTTACTTCTAAACAAATATTATACATGTTCAGGTACTCTCCTATTTTAATCATTTTCTGGAAAATAACGGCCGTGTTTAATTATAACATAAAATTACTTGAAAGTAGCTTTTGTTATTTAAGTTATGACGTGCTAATATTTTACAGTGGAGATACAGTGGTAATAAAACAATGATAGAAATGCACTGATAATATATAAAAATAATGATAGAAATACAGTGATAATATATTCATTCTTCCTTATTAAGTTTGTTTTTTTTTTAATTTCATTACAAGTGCATTTTATATAATTTCTTTATTTTATTTAATTATAAATTATTTCGTTTCACCACCACTTTTATATTTATTATTTTTTCACCATTAATTTCTTTATTTTTTTTCACGACAACTTTTACTTTTCTACTTTTAAAAAAAATCCAAAATATTATCATATTTTATTCATATAAGTTTAGATTATTAGAATTAATAAAAAAAATATCAATAATTACTAACAAAAAAATATTACTGGCAACAAGTCTTTAAAAATGAAAAAAATGTAATTTTTCATGAATGTCTTTCTTAATTAAATTTTTCGCAACTATTTCAAAGAACAACCGAACTTCAATTTCAACACATTTTATAGACATTTTCAGACATATTAAAAAATACGGGTTACTATAAATTAATTTATGAGTTTATATTAGGCTCTTAGAGTCTCCAAACCAAAATTTTTAATCAAATTGTAAATTTGCGTTTCACAATGAACCATAGCCCGCATCAATCTTTTGTCTATTATAACAGAGAATTGCATTCCACAAAAAAGATATGGCCATCTATCTCGGCAGATGTAAAGATGAAATTGTTAGGTATCATAAAGAGCTTACACGTATGAAATAATGATTAGCGTCAAGATATTACTTGCATCATTACCAATTATAACATTGATTGTGGAATGATTTTTCTTCTCAAGATTTTTTTTTAAATTAGTATATTGGCAAGGATTATAAAATCGAAAAAACTTGTTAAATTATTTAGCAGCACATTTCATTTTCCAATTTAATAACAGCTCAAAAATTCAAATAATTTGACCATCAATTAAATAATGGAACTTTTAAATTTTACAATTTTAATTTATTTTCTTAAATATTTAGTTAGTTTATAGGAAAAAAATAAAAATGCTAAAATTTAATTATTGCGAAATAAATTAAATAAAGAAATAGTGTTGGAAAATTGATCACGTTACGTGATTGGTTTAGTTTGTGTGTCGTGTCGTGATGTGTAGTTTTCAATTCAAGGATGACGCGTTATGTGACATGCAAGTCACATCACGTGATAAACACACACGACTTGGACAAACCATGACATACATATGACATGTCGTGACATAATTGATAATAACGTGACTAATTTTCTCCAACTATAAATATTTTTTTTTCATTCTAAACCATACAATTTAACAATCAAATATAACAATAATGAGTAAGAAAAAGTGTTTTTTTAGCATGGCTAATTTAATCGTACTATACACAGTATAAATTCTACAAAACACTTCACCTTCATATTCAAAGGATTGTTCGAAATAACGGATATATCAGCACTGTCACTGCACCGATCACTCAAAATACTTTCATTAAATTATCACTAAAATATTGTTGAAATTTGTTTCTTTAATTACATGTAGATATTTTTCACTGACTGCAATGAAGCTTTTCCCTATTGCTTATCCGATAAATCAAGTAAAGGTCCATAACAAAAAATAATAAGAAAGGAGAAAAATAAAATACAAAATTCAGTTGATTGTGCATAGAGTAATTTGAGTGGGAGTAAACCAGAGTAATAAGTAATAGAATAAAAACAATAAAAAAAATTATATTTCATGTTCTGATTTTTTTTTTATAAAATTTCAACATTCAAATATATCATAATAGTAAAATAACTTGAAAGAGTAATGCATCAAGAGCTTGGCGAGGTGTAGTGCGCCGGCGGCACAGACAAAGCCACAGAGGTTTTGCATTTGCTAGTGTCCTTGATTTTGGCGCCTGGTCCCCCTATTCGCCTATCCTACTCTGCTCTACCGTTAGCCCTGTCGTTAGAGGCCCCGTTAGTTAATATTTACAATTCCTCTCATTAACTTCTGCTTCCAAAAGCTGCCTTTCCTCCTCAATATTTTTTTTTTCATGGGAATCTTTTTCCCGAAATGTGTATTGGAGTTGGAGCCTCACAGAAATACTGATCGGTTCTTTACGGTCATTAATGAATATTCAGTGTCTTCTGCAGACTTTTTAAAACAAATGTCAAAGTGCTAGATTTAGGGATGAGATCATTTGATAATGTATTTGATAATGTAGTCCCAAACGGTACTTGGAGAAGGTTTAAAAGAGAGTTTTAAATACTTTTAGATTTTTTTTCGGTTAAGTTCTCTAAACTAACAAGTTAAACAGGCGTGTGCAAGTAAAGTAAATAGAGTAGAGTTTAAAGAAAGTTGACACGCAAGATGATAATTGAGTTCGGCGTAAAATGTTTACGTCTCCGGAGTAAAGCAACCTTATCGGCGCCCCTTTCCTATTACCCAAAAAAAGATACAACTCGTGACACATGAGCCCAACAGTGGTGGGAAGTCATGGCCTAACTCGTGTACAATGTGAGCCTAGAAGCTCGAGCTGGAGAGTCCCTCAGGATCATCACACAACTATGAATATATGTGAGCGGAAACGCTCGAGCTAGTGTACCATTCGCGCCGTACAAGCAGGATGCACTAGCTAGGATGGAAAAGCTCTTGACCTAAATCCTAGACACTAAACTATATCTCATAGTGGATTTGAGTGTGTTGAGAATATATTGAAGTTTAAGCTCACTCAACAATAGAAGCTTTCAAGAGCTGCACAATAAATTCTTTTTGAATGTAGGAGGCAGCTAGCTTGACAAATCTGAAGTGAGATAACTTTTTATATAGTGGGGAATTCAGATTTGCCAGATCCATTCTAACAGGAGAGACCCGTTATAATGAAGTGTACGAATATTAAAGTTAGGGTTTCCGCAAATTAATTTAAATTGATATTAACTGTTCTGAACGTTTATGTCCGTTCAGGACAGTTAGTACAATTTATTCCACAAAACTTGATAAGCGTTCCATACGAATGTCATCCGTCCTGGACGGAACCAAACCAGAACTTCCTGTCTTGTTTCGTTTAAATTCGTTCCATATGATTTGTTCCGTTCAATGCGGATGCTTGATCACTCAAAAGTGAGCAATGTTATCTTTTAAAATTTATAAATTCGGAAATGTTATCTGTTCGGATCGCAAGCGCACAATCCTATCGAGTAGTATAATCGAGGTCGATCCACATGGAATATTGGTTTAGAGTCTTGAGCGATCAAATCACAATCTTTCGAAATGCTAGACAAAATCTGAAAATTTGAGAGTTCAAGTTGTGATCAATGTAAATTTGGCAATAATTAAAAGTACTTAAAATAAAGATAGAGATGAGAATTTCTAGGGTTTTGGCACACCATTGCTACTCAATCCTCTTTGATATTCTACTTCTGTCGGGTTTGATTTCCTGTTGTTGTTTATGGAAGACACTACATAGGACACTGCGAGTTATCTTACGCAAATGACGGAACTTCTATCGAGATACTACATAGGACACTGCGAGTTATCTTACGCAAATGACAGATCTCTTAAATACACAAGTTACTACATAGGACACTGCGATTTATCTTACGCAAATGACAGAACTTGGTTCGCATTTTGTTGTTCCGATTTATGATTTTTCCGCTAAGGTTTTCTTCACATAAATCTAATGACTCCTAACGAGGCTGACTTGTCCATCATAATTTCTCTTACCATTAAAGCACTGTCACTACCCTAACGGATTAAACTAGATCATCGATATCAGGTGAAGGGATAATAAATCACAAAAGCATTTCAATCAAACAACAAGAAATCATAATCAACAGAAAATATATATATCAAAGCATCATGAGTAACAAGGTTTATTGCCTAGCCCCTAAGAAAAGTACTTAGCCGCCGAACGGCATGGTTACAATCACTCATCTCTTTCTCACTTAATCAAATCTAACCAAAATTACAAAGATATCTTCTTCTTCTGTCCAAGGTGCTTATATAGGAGTGAGGGGATGTCTGGAGATGAGTGGAGGCCAAGAAACCTGATCTGGATACAGCTGTAGCAGTTATTCCCCAAAGGGCGCCTTGGTTACGGACCGTACTGGTTGGTACGGTCCGTATTGAGACCATGTCGCTAAAGGGTTTAATGCGTATCGCGTTATCTCCTGGTTCGTATTCAGCTAGGTCCGTATCAGTCAATACGGGTCGTAACAGAGACTTAGTCGATGAGCGTCGCTTATCCGATTGACCTGATTCTTGCTCCATTTGATGTGAAAAAGTCTCAAAACATGTTTCCTGCAATAAAACATAAAGAATGGTGACAATAGCCTTTTTCTCTAAATAATTAAACATAAGTGTGAGATAATATGCAAAACCTAAGCCAAAAACCTACGTAATTCATCATCATTTTGACTCTGATCAATGCTCTATAAATCAACAAGCCTCAAATATATTTTACTTAACTACTTGATTATTACACAAATCTATAGATTCGTAAAGTCTTGTTGACTTCTTAGGTTCATCAAAAGAATCTTGTAATTCAGCACTTCATGAACCTCGGTTCTTCATTATAAATCTTGTAATTAAAGCTCCAAACTTATCTTTAGTTCTTCAATTAATGTATGTTTTGCAAATTTAGTCAAACAAAATATTAGAAGATTGCATACAACCAACAGATAACACATTAATTTGACAGTTTTAACAATGGAGGAGGTCGTGGTAGTTTACAAAACTCACATTAATTCGTATCATGAATTAATTTATTTATTTATAAAGTTTAAGCAGTCGATTCGAACCGTTCAACATAATCTTCGTATGAAAAAGTATTTGGTCATCAAATTTTACATGTTTCTAAAAGAAATTAGTATTTTTTGAAATAAGTATAAAATCATCTAATTTAAAATTTCTAGGCCATTCGAAAATAGTGATTTTCAACCTATCTAAAAACTAGTAAAAAAAATTCTAAAAAGAATAAATCTGAAAGATTGTGTTGCGCAATTCAGTGTGACTATTTGAACAACGAAAACAAAGATGAAAATTCATGGTATGAACTGATATGCACTTTGCAAAGTACCACAACATCATTCTTTAACAATCATCAAAAATATTTTTTAAAATTAAAGTTTAAATTTTAAATCCAACATTATATGTATGATTTACATTATCTCCGTATCATTCATTTCTATAAATTTGAGGAGATTTGATGTTGTATACATCAATTAATATGAAGTTTTAACAATTCAAAATAAATAGTTCTTTACGCTTCAACGAATAATACGTAAATTGCATGCTAAAATAGGCCAATTGCTGTTAAAATAACATAAAATATGCTACAATAGCCTAAATAGTTTTTTTCGCCTCGGAAATCGCCTTCTCTTTTTCTCTTTCTCTCTTTTTCTTCCTCTCTTTCTCTGCTGGAGAGGTTGAGTGAGTTGTGAGAGGGAGGAGAGAGAAAACGGAGTATTTATAGATTTTGAAACACACAAAAAAAATTCCAACCAGCCAAAAATGGTCGGTCCTAATTTTAATTCCGGCGGGCCATTTTTTGGCCGGTTTTGGACATTTTAAAAAATACCCAGCTAAGTTGAATATAATTATTATTTTATAATTAATTATGGATATTAATAAAAATGTCGGCAAAACGTGTATCGACTCAAAGAAACATTAGTTCCGCTCTTATTTTTTACCCTTTTTAGCTTGAACAGCACGAGCTAACAAAAAATGAATGGCAACGCTTTTTGTAATGCAAGTCCGTGGCCACTCACATCTCCGCACGCAATTTTCTCTGATTAAAAACTCCACTATCGTCACTCACAGTGTGAAATACATAATGGCCCATTTTTAGTTGTGACATAATTAGCTCCATAAGTACTTTATTCTACATTTATAAAGTCAAACAGAAATAAGATCAGACGAAATAGCATGACATAAGAAATCACTTATGCTGTCATAAATTAACTCACCTATGCAACTTGCATAAAGTTATGACACGCTTTCTAGAATCTCTCCAATAACTTAACTTTAAGTCACATCCAAATAAAAATATCTTATGCTGTCATTACTTGAAATAAACAACTTATTTCATCATAACTTTAATCAACAATCAAACATAGCCAATATACATAAAATACAACACCGGTGACTGATGAGATTCCACGTTTATAATTAATAAGCCATTAGTCAACAAATTTTCAACACACGTTGGAATTAATGGCACACTTCGGGTAATTAAACGGTCACATTAAAAAATAATAAAAGCAAAATAAGAAGAGAGTTCAAATACTTCATGTCTTCAATATTTACGTTAAACCATTGATAATAGATTAAAACTACAAAATTTATATAATAAATAAAATCACTAGTACTGATTATCTTACTTCACCTAATGCACGTGAAATTATCTCATCTCGACTTTAATTATTTCGATGAGAATTAAAAACAAAAACTAATAAACTACGTCTAAAAACCAACCTGTTAATTAACCCGATGTAGTATAGAGGTCAAATATAATTAGATTAACTATAATGTAATTACCTTTCAAATAAATTACTATCTTTATCTATATTTAATTAGATTCACTTTTTTTATGGGACGAGTCAATTATAGTATATTGGCATGAGACAATTGCGGTATTGTCCAAGGTATCCGACATTTTTATTAATATCCAAAATGAATTACAAAATATTAATTATACCCAGTATAGGTATAGCTGGGTATTTTTAAAAATGACCAAATAGGCCATTTTTTGGCCAGTTGGATTAAAAATTCGGACCGGCCTTTTTTTGGCCGGTCAGGAGGTTTTTTTTTTTGAAATATTTGTTAGATTACTTCTTTTGATGTATAATTAGCATAATTATACTAAAATATGCTAAATTACTTGAAATTATGCTAAAATACTGTAAATTAAGCTAAATTAAGCTAATTTATGCTAAATTACGCTATATTACACTAATTACGCTAATTATACTGAAATACGCTAAATTACACTAAATTACGTTAAATTACGCTAATTACGCTAATTATACTGAAATACGCTGAATTATGATAAATTATGCCAAATTAGGCCGATTTTGTGTCATCTTTCATAAATAAAAAAATAGTAAAAAAAAAATCTAAAAATAGTAAAAATTGGTATTCTACAAGTTCATTATATAACCAATTTACTGAGCTACTTAGATCGAAAAATATAAATGAAAATCTTAATCAGAAACTTCAACTCAAGTTTTGAGACTCTTCCTTTTATTGTTTGGTAATCCTGAATTTCGAAAAATATCGGCTAAGGTATCT
Organism: Carex littledalei; assembly: GCA_011114355.1. Classification (NCBI taxonomy): domain Eukaryota; kingdom Viridiplantae; phylum Streptophyta; class Magnoliopsida; order Poales; family Cyperaceae; genus Carex; species Carex littledalei. The sequence continues at coordinate 4,729,641 of CM022097.1, forward strand.
AGTCTATTTAAAATATTGAGTTATCTTGTAATAGTGCGGTTTAGATAATAAAAAGGTTGTGTTATAAATTATTGAGGAAATTTTCTTCTTACTTTCGCTCTATTTCTGTTGCCTCCTTAATTATTTTGTATTAGAGCAAAAAATCTTATCAAGAAAATCGCATAGAGCATTCATATCATTTATACTCTCAAACCGTCTTTCTATAGTAATGGTAAAAAAATTGTAGTGGTGCACAATTTCGTGGTGGATCTCATTTTCAAGAATTCCTTGATTTTATTTCCTTTTGTTAAAAATATTTCGAGAAAAATAACTTTTTAATTTGTTACAAGTGGTAAAAATATTATTGGACCACTAATCATTTTTGTGTCATAGCATACTTGCGTTCAGTGCACTATAGAGATTCTTTGTCCAAAATTATGTGTCATAGAAAGAGTCGAAGGAGTCCGTATCCTCTGCATTACTTCATCGTTTGAGTTTTAATCCTAACCGTCTGATCAGAATTTGAATCGATTTAATCTTCCCACTCAAGATAACCGTCTTTTAAATATGTGCCAATATACAACGAACGGATCAGATTCAAACTCAAACGATGAGGTGCCTTGGAATATGAATTCGAGCCGAAGCGCGTGTTGAAAGCATAATTTGATTAATTTATTCTTCTTAGTTTTGAGGAAGAACCGAAATACTATTCTTAGTTTTAATTAATTTATTTTCTTACAATCACTTTTTTTTTTTTGCATCGTTGCTGGTTGTTACCAATGCACGTCTCCGCAGCGTTTAAAGCTCTTGTTTCAGAAATCACGGTTATCTTGGGATTTTTTTTTAAAACAATAATTAAAATAATTAATTTTAAATAAACAACATGATTGCTACAAGATTTACAAAAACCATCAAAACCGAATTGTCAATTCGGTCCGACGGCATTTTTTTGGTCCAGCTCAATTTCACAATAAAACAAAACTGTGTTGCCTTTCGTGTGGAGGCTTTTTTTAGCCTGGACCGAATTGCCAATTCGGTCCAGGTTTATTTTTTTTTTTTTTTAGACACTAAGAAGAGCAAAAATAAAGAAATCTAACACTGAAAATTTAAATTTTTTGATTAAATTTTTTGTTAGATTACTTCTTTTGATTTATAATTAGCATATTTATACTAAAACACACTAAATTACTTGAAATTATGTTGAATTACACTATATTACGATAAATTATGTTGAATTACACTAAATTACGCTAAATTACAATAACTTCGCTAATTATGCTGAAATACGGTAAATTACGCTAAAGTAGACCGATTTTGTGCCATCTTTCATGAATCATAAAAAATAGTAAAAATTCCAAAAAATTGGTATTCTACAAGTTCATTATGTAACTAATTTACTGAGCTACTTGGATTGAATAATAGAAATGAAAATCTTAATCGGAAACTTCAACTCAAGTTTTGAGACTCTTCCCTTTGTTTTTTGGCGATTCTGAATTTTGGAATCCGGCATTGCTAGCACGGATGCATGCATATTTTCTCAAGCTTTCCGAAAAGTGGTCATTTGCTGAAATCGGACACTCGAGCGCCGTTTTATGACCGTTTGAAGTTTCGCCGTCGTTTTTCGCCTTTTTAGTGAAGATATCGTCCCTATTCATATGTAATTTACCGTATTTTAGCGTAATGTAATGTAATTTAGTGTAATTTAACTTAATATAGTGTAATTCAACATAATTTCAAGTAATTTAGCGTATTTTAGTATAAATATGCTAATTATATGTCAAAAGAAGTAATCTATCAAATAATTTAAACAAAAAAATTCAAATTTTCAGTGTTAGATTTCTTTATTTTGCTCTTGTCTCTCTAAAAAAAAAAAAAAAGAAGAAGAAGCCTGGACCGAATTGGCAATTCGATCTAGTTTGTTTTTTTTATTTTATGTGGCGTTCTTTCTATAACCTGGTGAAAAACAACCAGACCGAATGGCCAATTCGGTCCGAAGAAAAAAAATGCCGTCGGACCGAATTGGCAATTCGGTTTTGATGGTTTTTGTAAATCTTGTAGCAATCATGTTTGTTTATTTAAAATTAATTATTTTAATTATTGTTTTTAAAAAATCCGTTATCTTGAGTAGGAAGAGTATTCAAAAGACCATTTATTGTTCCCAAAAAAGGTACAAGCTTCCTGCTGAATAATTTTGAGGACAAGATTGCAAGTAAAGGTTGCAAATTAATGCAGGACAGAATCAAATATACTTATCCTTATTTAATTATTTTTTCTTTTTTGACATTAGTCAATTTTAATATATATTTTTAGGACCAATAGTACTTGAAGTCCTAAATTTTTTATTGCAATAGTATTTACTTAAATTAATTAAAAACTACCCAATTTAAATTCTTGCTAAAAAATTATCTTCTATCTATGCTCTCATCAATTGAAATGAAAGAAGAAAAAAAAGAACACCGGTCGCTGTATGAAAAGTTGCATATAAATTAAATATATTAATTAATTAAAGGACAGACTATTGGTTAAGCGAGAGCATTAAAATTGCAGCCATGACCGGAAATTTTTTATTGGTAGTAATTAATAGAAAATAATATAGACAAACAGTAAGAGTTAAAAAAAATTTCTTTTAACCGGAAATTTTTTTCTTTTAATTTTTTCTAGTAAAATATATTTTTGTTTTTACAAAAATAGATAAAGTACCTTAGATATATCAAAACATTTCATCTATTTTTGAAAAAATTTTCATATTTTATTAGAAATCAAATATAAGAATTATCTCCATCTATACATCAAATTAAAAAAAAGAAGTTAAGATCGGTAGAATTCCTACCGATCTTACTACCAATATAAATATTACTGTACTCTTACTGTTTGTCTATATTTTTTTCTATTAATTACTACTGATAAAAAATTTCCGCCATGACCCATGACCCATTCCGGGCTGGGCTCTCATCATCCTAAGTTGGGAAAATTAAAAAGGCTGGGGCACTGGTGGCTTAGCAGAGTGGTCCCCCTCTTCTTGCACTGCACTGCACTGCCTCAGTCTTGCACTCTTGCTCCGGTTCCAATGTGGTCCCGCTTCTAATATCCTCTCTTAATCCTCTCCATTCGCAATTTGTATCCACATGAATGTTTATTGTTTAATATGGATGACACTAAAGCTGATGTATGAGGTAATTAATAAAATGGAGAGGAGCTGACGGTGTGGTCCCAAACCCGTCTTCCCACTAATGTCTTTTACACGGTCTTGATAAGACCACATGTCCTGATGACGTCGGCGATACTGCACATAGGCGAATAGGCGTTAGCTTGGTCCCCTACTCTAATTATTTGGCTCAGCCTCAGCCCTAAAAAGCATGCCAGCGCCATTATAGAAGCCTCTCTGTGAAAATACCCTTTTACCCCTGCCTAAATCACGTGTTAAGATAGCCTACTACTCGCCTTACTGTTGTGTCTCTGATTGGCTTATGTGTTATGACTTATGCCCCTCCCCTCCCCTCAGCAAAGTAGGATTCATTCAACGGCCAACTATTATTTTTTGGTGCAAGGATGCCACGCTGCGTAGTTAGGTAACCGACCTTGCGACTGCTGCGGTGCTGCCATGCGAGTAATGAAACGGGTGCCATTCTTTGAGCTTGAGATGGTTGGATCGTCCGATAAAAGTACGATGAATTAAAAAGAAATAAAATCAAAGAAGAATCTTCTCAAAATTCATCATGTAATTATTTTGATTAAATATTGATACGTCCTATTTCGGAAGGTAGGCCGTATGGAAAGAGTTACGAGTTTGGGCTTGTCCATCTCGAGGAGACGGACCGAGATTAAGAAGATGAGTATCGGTTCCCGAAGTGGAAAGTGGTGGAGGTATTCGGACTCTATCTTGTATGATACCTCGTCTGGTAGGAAAAATCCTTCTTATTCAATGGAGCTTCTTGCCTTAAATAGCTCATCCCCTAACTGTCATCCTACGTTGTCAGAGCGATTAGGAGAGTTCGCATAGGAGCGGTTACGCTCGCATAAAAGGCGGTCACTGAATTGCACCTGTGTCGTACGGATGTTGAAGCGATGATCATAAGTCGAATCCGGGCTAGACTCTTGTCAAACAAGACCCGGTCGGGCCTTGTTGGGCAAGGCCTACTTGGGCCTTGTTGGACTGAATTGCTTCCGGACCCTGGGCTCTTTTCGCTTGATCCTGAGTTGGCCTCAAATAGAGGTCCGAGATCCGGGTTGTTGTTGGCCCAAGATCGGTGTAAAATCATTTTTACTTTTTGGGTTCTGGGCTCCTTTATTTGGTCCCAGGCTGGTCCCAATTAGGAATCCGAATCCCAGTCTATTCTTAGTCCAAAACCAGTTTTATGAGGGCTTTTGACACAAGGCCTATCAAATATATACCTCTAGTAATATTGTTTTTAATTAATTTTTATGACATGAATATCACTGCAAGTACGATTTTATTGATATATGATTTCAAAAATATTATTTGTATCATTTGTGTGACTACATCAATACTAGTTGTAATACTGAAAAATGATGTTATGTTAGAGGCCAATATTTATTTTATCAATGGATGTTAAAGGTATATTTAATTTGACACGGTTAAAAATTTTAAAGATTAAAATTATAAGCCGATATATTCTGAGAACTATTTGTGTAATTTACCTTTTCGTTGGATTGTCTAATTAAAACAAATAAATAAAGGGTGCTGCCATCGTTTAACTACTATTGTTAGAGAATTTTAGCGTTGATTCTCTAATTTCGGTTAGATGATCTCTTTTCACATATGAGTCATATGACCACATCAACTTTGGGTCTGCACAACCCTCTCACGGCATCTCATATGACTCGTTTATTATGTGCAAACTTATTTTGTCAAGCTTTCATCGGATAGGATCACAGCATTTCAATTCGTGACCGGCCAACCACAAATTCAAAATCATCAACTCTTGCTTTTTTGGTACTGTTGATTTTGCTTGTCTGATAAATTGTATTGATAAAAAAACTAATATGGAATACAATTAATAGAATAGTAATAAAAAAATATAAATATATTTTGTTTTTAAGAAAAATAAAAATGACAAGATAGGACAATAAAAAAAATGTATGTATATATATACATATATAGTGATGCTACGGTGCTTTGGGAAGTAAAGATGGTGTTTTACTTCCCGCTCATATCTCTATTTTTAAAGTTCAAAAAGTCGATTCGAACTTCTCAACATAATCTTTCTATTGATATGTGCTTGGAAACCAAATTTTACATTTTTTGAAAATTTTTTACTATTTGTTTAGAATTTTTGAAAATCACAGTTTTTCATTAAATAAAAAATAAAAAAAATTCAAAAAACACTGATTTTCAAAAATTCTAAAAAAATAGTAAAAAATTTTCAAAAAATGTAAAATTTGGTCTCCAAGCACATATTAATATGAAGATCATGTTGAGAAATTCGGATCGACTATTTAAATTTTGAAAATGGAGATATGAGCGGGAAGTAAAACACCATTTTTACTTCCCAAAGCACCGTAGCATCACTCTCTCTCTCTCTCTATATATATATAGATGGACTATTGTGCTTTGCAAAGTAAAACACCCTCTTTACTTCGGGTCATATTTTTTATTTTGAAAATCCAAACAACCGATCCGAACCGTTCAACATGTTCTAAATATTGAAATGTGCTTGGAGACTAAATTTTACATTTTTTAGAATTTTTTTACTATTTATTAAGCCACTTTGAAAATCGCTGATCCACTGTGAAAAATAAAAAACAGTAAAAATTTCTGGACCACCGGATCAGCGATTTTCAAAGTGGCTTAATAAATAGTAAAAAAATTCCAAAAAATATAAAATTTAGTTTCCAAGCACATTTCAATATTTAGAACATGTTGAACGGTTCGGATCGGTTGTTTGAATTTTCAAAATAAAAATATGACCCGAAGTAAAGAGAGTGTTTTACTTTGCAAAGCACAATAGCCCATCTCATATGGACTATTGTGCTTTGCAAAATAAAACACCCTCTTTACTTCGGACCATATTTTTTATTAACATGTTCTATATATATATATATATTGTTCACGTCATATTATAACTTCTCACGTGCACGAGTACATAGATCACATTCTAGTTTCTAAACACAAGAATTCAAAACTACAGTTATTTTTAATTGCTGTGTGAAAATTAACAAATTTATATTTGCTGTAAAAATGAATAGCAACTCTAGACTAAAACGTGGTTTGGAAACAGGATGATCCGTGACTACTTGAAAACCAACAATAATTTCCTTACAAACGGGGAATAAACCAAATGTTGACAGTACAGAAATAAGAAATTGTGGGATTGGTTTCCTGGCAAGCTAACTCACTGTTACAAGTTAATGACCAACGCGTCTAATCAGATCACCGTACAGTTTGATAAGAAAGAAACCAAGCTCTGATCTGATAGAATTGTTTTCCTCCGGCAAAAAGTCTCTATTGTTGTCTTTATAATTTGGACTGTTATACAAATGACGCAGCTAAGAGAATAATTAAATTAAATGGAATCCGAGCTTACTGGAGAGAACATTTTGTAGCCTGTTTCGAAGTAGAAGCAATGGAAAGCTGCGTCTCCGTTTTACGACAAAACGGGAGAGATTTTTTTTTGAGCAAGAAATAGGGGTCACGCCCCAATTAAAACGGGAGAGATTTCAATGTGTGAAACCTTCGAATATTTGTAGCCTTTCTTCCCGCTTTTCTTTATCCTGATGGGCATGTCAAATTAAAATGGTATCAAAATGTTACTATCATTGCCATAAGAGAAAAAGGATAAATTAATATAATTTTATCTTGTGTACCAGTTTGATTCCGGAGTCCGCTTGCACACAGTTGCTAGATGAATACCTCAGCTACAATATACAGTACCAAAGGGCCAAAGTTTTTAACAATTAAACAAGTAAAATATATTAAGAGACAAGTGTTTAGTCACAAAACCACGATTTCAATTTGACTCGGTAAATATATTCTCAATCTCTCATAAATTTAATATGTTTGACACAGCATAGCTATTAGAAATTTTCTCAAGCGTGCCTTTCTGATTTAATTGTTCGCATTTTCTTGTGATCATTTATTAAAGGCCTTATCAACGAATAAATAACGAAAGGTACTGATATGGTGCTCCAGCATTGTCCTTGATTCGCCTTCCAATACAATCGAATTCATTCAAGACTATCGAATTTACAATTTTGTAACGTAGAACTTAGTACATAAGAATTTGGATATTGTCACATGGATTTTGCTAATATGCTACGCGTAGCATAGAGCCCCTCCATGCTACGGCTTACTTTTTGAGTTTTCAAAATCCAACGGTCAATCCGAACCGTTCAACATGATCTCCATATGAATATGTACTTGCAAACCAAATTTTACATTTTTTAGAATTTTTTTACTATTTATTAAGCCACTTTGAAAATCGCTGATCCAATGGTCCAGAAAAGTTTACTGTTGTGTACAAATTAGTGTTTTTTCAAAGTGGCTTAATAAATAGTAAAAAAATTCTAAAAAATGTAAAATTTGGTTTGCAAGTACATATTCATATGGAGATCATGCTGAACGGTTCAGATCGACCGTTAGGATTTTGAAAACTCAAAAAGTGAGCCGTAGCATGGAGGGGCTCTATGCTACGCGTAGCACCGTAGCACTGTCCATGTCACATATACTATATGATTTGGACAATTCTAACACGCATCTATTTTTTATGTAAATTCTGTCCACATACAGAATAATAGTCAAGTCTTCAGCACTAATAGAAAAATATATCAAATCGAGTATCTTTTATATAAAAAAAATATATCATAATCTTTAATCTTCAGACCTATATATAATTTCATGCAGACTGCTTGATTTTACCTATCAATAATGTAAATTGACAAACTTATTATTTATCGGCCTTTGGTCTAGTGGCAAAATCGATGCTCTTCATGTAAGAGGTCGTATGTTTGAAATTCAGATGAAGGATTTCAAGTGGATACAAAAACTCAGAAGAAGAAGAAGGGAAGTTATTAAAATTTCCAAGCTTAAATTTAGCCATTATATGTATGTTAAGACTGTCTAAGACATGATGTACAAAACTAAGTGCACACTATAATTACTTTAAATATTTTATGGCACACATCTAAACAAGATTCTAGCAAGCTCCCCTTAACAGTACGTCTGATTATCTATGATTGGTCTATTTCTTTAATATATAGCAGACGTCTCGAAATGAAATTAACTTATGTCATTTAATCTGTCAATTAAGCCGGAACGCTAATAACTTAATAAAATACTATGGTTGATTTTTTTAAATCATACCTGTGGTAGTTGAGATCCTCCACCTCAATACTTCTTTTCTTTTCTTTTTTCTAAAAAAGGTATAACAGAGACTCGCGTACTTATTAAACATTGATTAGATTAATCAAGATAAGTAATTTGCTCGCGAACCTTTTCAAGTCAAATCGTTTTGTGTCAATATATAGATAGGTTTTCCTAAAAAAAAAAATATAGATAGGTAGGTAGGGATCAAGTACGAAACCGTAAAAATAAGAAATACGCCCACCTTATTAAAACTTACTACTAGTATAATTTACTTTACTAATTTAGGAGGCGGCATAAACCAAAGTTCATTGTAGAAAGATGCGTACTTCGGAAGAAGCAAGATATTATCATCTGAACATTTCAAAAACAACTAAAGTATAATTAATAATTGGTCTGTGGTAAGGGGTATACAGGGACCCAATCTAAAGTCAAATCGCTCCCATCAGGAAAATTAGAAGCCAGTTATCTGTTCTATTTAATTTATTTTTTATGCAGCTAAGGTCTCTATCATTGAACCGGACTAGTCTAAAAAATGAACTTCCACTATGTTAGTTGTCTTTTTCTAATCTTTGCTTTCAAGACTTGATAAACATCAATTTAGATATTTTTAATTTTTTGAAGGTAACAATGATTTAAAGGCACTCTTAATAGTTTTTCGAAATTGCCAAGATTGATGGGAACATAAAATGTTTGCCTATTTTTGGATCCGTGTCCTTTCCTTTTCATAATTTTTGGAGGTGAAATCTACCTCTGGAACGCCGACATTTTTATTAATATCCAAAGTTTAATAGAAATTAATTAATATATCCAAATCCGCTGTAAAATTATAAAATTACTCGTACGGGCCATTTTTTGGCTGGTAGCCAATTTAATTCATTACCGGTTGAAAAATGACCGGTACTCAATTTTTCTTTTTTTTAGAATGGGCATAGCATAGTTGGCTAGAAGAAAAAGTTGTAGGAAACTCGGATTGAAGTTTGCACTCGATTTGGCTAAGATCAAACAAATGTATTTGGTTGGATGCGTGTGTTACATCGGTTGCATGTATCGGTGCATCATCGATGTTTTTGCAATAAAACATCAATATTTTATTAGCCGAGTAGTATTAAAAAAATCGGTGCGTCGCTGATGTTTTTGTAATGAACATCGATGTTTTATTAGACTTACCATTGGCAATTAAGCAGGGTAGTGCTAAAAAAACATCGGTGCGTCGCTGATGTTTTTGCAATGAAACATCGATGCACTTCTGTCGTCGTTAGGCCGTGCATAAAGCATCGGTACTCAATTTTAGGATGTTGGTTATTGTCAAATTAAATTCACTAGCCGCATGCGAACACTAAAAAGTTTAGTGTCATACGACACTGTAAAAAAAACTTAGTTAGTGTTCGCATGCGGCTAATGAATTTAATTTGACAATAACCAGCATCCTAATAAAACATCGATGTTTCATTACAAAAACATCAGCGACGCACCGATGTTTTTTTAGCACTACCCGGCTAATAAAACATCGATGTTTTATTGCAAAAATATCGATGATGTACCGATACATGCAACCGATGTAACACACGCATCCAACCAAATGCGTTTGTTTGATCTTAGCCTAACCAAGTGCAAACTTCAATCCAAATTTCGTATGACTTTTTCTTCTAGCCAACTATGCTATGCCCAAAAGAAAAAAAAAATTAAGTACCGGCCAGAAAATAGCCGGTACTGTATTAAAAAAAAAAATTGGGTACCAGCTATTTTCCGGCCGGTAATAAATTAAATTGAGCATCAGCCAGAAAATAGCCGGTACATATATTTTTATAACTTCCAGCGGATTTAGGTATATTAATTAATTTCTATTAAACTTTGGATATTAATAAAAATGTCGGTCTGGAACGACACTTCAGAAATTTTCCAACTTAGGCCTGAATCATAAAATCATATGATCTTTGACTTTGCTACCATATATAATAGGGCAATAAACAACAGCCAGGAATTATAACCAAGTATACAAAAAACTATGATGGATACCAAACCAGCCCATATGCTTTCTATTAAGCCCAGTGCAACCCAACAACTTTTTTTTTTTTTTGCTTCAAAAGCCCGTAGGCATATTTATTGATCAAAAGGTCAATACATATAGTGCAACATTCTTGTTGTCAGTGATCTAACCCTTTTTCATTCCATCTAATCCAACATTCTAAACCCCTGCAACCCAACAATTCTACTATTCAAAAGAACATCTAGAAAATTATCAAAAGAATGCGAATGTGAGCTATGGAAATATTAACTTGTTATATTAACAGTCCAATGCATTGGGATCCCAAATTGGCTTGGTTCAATTTTTTCAATACCAATACATTATCGGGGCATTTACTCTCTCTCTTTTTTTCTTTTGATATCTTATTGTTATGGGATTTACAACAGTATGATTACAAAGCATTAGAAACTACAAAACCATGGCATACAGCCATAAACACTTAGTACTCAGCTATATACACCAAAATCAAATAAACACACGAAATTAGAATTTTATTTCTCAGTCGTACTAAGGTAATGTAGGAGTGAGGGAGGGTTTTGTGACTTTCAGTTCACCACAGTTGCTTATGTAAACTGTTTTGAGCGGGCGGTTCCACGTGGAACGAGCCACCTGGGCCCTCTCGTCTCCAATAAATGCCGCAAAATCATTGAATTGTCGTATTTTTTCATCTGGCTGATATGTTGGGGTGCTGGCTATGGCAGTTACCACATCCATACCTGAAAAATGGTACAGTCATACATCCATTGAGACAAATATTACAAAAGCAAAATAGGTCTATAGCTAAATCATCTAAGTTTAGATACTCTTTTACCATCTTCTTTATTTCTTCTTTTGCTTTTCCATAAATGACAAATAATACTTAATTAAGGATCACAACTTTGAGTGTTTGGGGGTTCAGTACAAGGCAAAAGATAGTATGAAAGGTACTAGACAGGGCGGGGCCAGAAACTTGAGACTGGGAGGCTGGGTAATCTTAGGTAGTGTAATTTTATTTTATCCACCAAGGACCAAGGACTCACAACTGGTACTGTACCAAGGGGAGGGAGCAGATGAAGGATTCTGACAAGCTAAAAGTAACAAAATTAGTAACTAGGAAATGTGTAGTTTCAGAGTATGACTTTACTTGTCTGAACAACACTCAAAGTGTACAGCTAGGTATAGCTGTTTTTTTGGATTTCTGGGTTTTAGGGTCTGACTTTACTTTTGCATGGCCGCCAGCAGCACATTCTCACCATGTTGGGGGAGTGTGTAGAAGCAGCAGATTTTGGTTATGTAATTTAAACTTTCTGGTAAATGCAACCAGGCTTCGGCCTTATTTAAAAAAAAATTATCAGGAAGACCGGAAAGTACTGGTGCATTCAAAAATTACAAAGTTTAATGGACATAATAACAAACTTTCAATTTATAGTGTGTGTGTGTGGGGGGGGGGGGCTTAGCCACCCCTAAACCCCCCTTGGATCGGCCCCTGGGACTAGAAATGAGCTGGTACAGAGGATGCCTGTACTAGATAGGTATTTAGCACAGTGCTACTCTGTACCATATAGCCTGATTTCCAGTATCATAGAACATATTGCCAATGCACGAAAAATACATTGCAAGCACACCCAAGAGTACACTATATTTTAAAAATAACCTTCAACATTGCTTGCATCTACAACAAACATCTAACATACTTTGATATTACAATAAGCATTCAATTTAACCCTATGAAATAGTTTCATTACCAGGTGGTCCAGGTCAACATTTTTGGATACAACAATCCCTTGGTTTAGAAGTTAGTATAATGCGGACTAGGGCTTCTATTAGTAGGCACCACATTGTCAACATTTTAAAAGAACAGACCAATTTAATTGAAAATTGGTGTGAGTTGTATTGACGTTCTATATTAATCAATAGAACACGAATATAAAAAAATTTAATTGATCGAGCACAAGTCTTCTTACCTTCAAGCACAGTGCCAAACACGATATTCTCATTATCGAGTTGGGGGCATGGCCCGGGCCCAGTTGTAACTAAAAACTCCATGTTGTGGTACTCTGGGTCAAGCTTTACCTCATCATCGTCGTCATTCTGTCCCAGACAGAGAGACAATGTCCCAGGTCGTACGTGCTTCAGCTCGAACGCCTTTGGATTGACTGTTTCCACGTTTCTCACCAGCCCAGGTGGTGGCCGTACCTGTTAGAAGTGTTGATTGATGAATGGTTGGTTGATATGGTACCAAAGCAGGAGGCTGGACCTCAACATATATTATTTGTCTACAGCAAGTTTACTCATTGTAGACTTTTAATTGTAAACCATGAGAGGCTTGCAAGAAAAAGTAATATAATACATTAATATGACATGAAGATAACTAATTTGAAACTTTCTATGTTAAGCTATTAGCAACTAGAGCCACCAGGGTAGTGGTCAGGGGCAGCCGGGCAGAGCCAGACTTTCGAACTATGGGGGTCAAACACATATGGGAGTTAATCATATAAAAAATTTCTATGAAGAATGGGGGTCAATTTTACAATGCCATGCTATTTTACTCTAAACTATATAGAAAATCATACATAAATACAAAAAAAATAAAATAAAATGGGGGTCAATTGACCCCCATTCCCTCTTCTTCCACAGCATATGGGAAAAGGTACAGAGAATGTGCCATTTATGGCTTTGGCGACTATCCAGTAAAAGCAAACCATTAATATTGTCTCCATAGTAACTTACCAACTGCTATCATGAAATTTAGCATTTCTACTGGTGCTATAATTACAAGTTCACAACTACTTTTACTACAATTTGCATGTGTTTTTTTCTTAGTATATGTATATAGATGCTGGTGCTGTGCACTCAACTAGTTTATGCTGACAATGAGAGCCCTGGTACATCTAGAAACTATTTGTGTTAAACATCAAAAAGTTAGTTTCTTGCTCTTGGTTGTGAACTTTACAATATCCGTAGGAGCCTTTTGAATTAATGGAGCGTCCATTAGTGATTTATGCTAATTTCATGCAGCATCCATAAAAATATTCAATAGAAGGTACACAAAATTAACAGATACTCATTGCTCATTTGTGAAAGGTGCAGTAAAAAGGGAAAGTGACTAATTTTGGTAAAATTAAAAGCCTAGGTACCTCCCCTTTGTCTCTCCTGAGCCCCTGTTTTCCAGCGACGAAAAACTGACCAGGAAGGAGTTTGTGAACAAGCGAGCCCCGGTAGGAGGCAGAGGCGCAGATGGTGCGAAAGTTGGAGACGGTGATGGGGACGGAGCGGCCGTAGAGGCCGAAGACGACGCGGCCAAGGGGTTCCGCGTCGGGGCAGATGGAGAGGTCAGAGGCGCCTAGGGGGCGGTCGGAGCGGAGGTAGGAGGCGCAGAGGGAGAAGTCCATGAAGACTCGGTCGGTGATGGGAGGGGAAGGGAGGGGGGCGGGGGATGAGGAGAGGGGGTGGAGAAGGGACGAGGTGAAGGGAAGGAGAAGGAGAGAGCGCCGGCGGAGCTGGTGAGAAGGAGGAGGAGGGAGGGAAGGTGGAGTTGGAGTGGTGGAGGCCATGGGCGACATTGGCGGTGAGATTTGGAGGGAGGGAACTAGGGAAGTGAAGTGAGCCTGAGCCGGAAGATCGTGAGATTTTGGATATTTCATTCTACTTTAATTTAACGCCATATTTCTCGATTTATCGTTATAAGAAAATCCAATTTTCGTGACGTGTCTTCTCTCCGATAATTGTATCGTGTCACATGAATACATGAGTGAGTTACGTTAAGTATCCAGAATAGCATCACATACAGATTTTTAATTGATCACGTACGATTGTTACGTTGTTGCATGTTTAAGTATCAAAAAGATCAAATGTGAATAATGATTAATTATATAAAATTTAATTGCTGTAAATAAAAATTAATTTTATATTATTCATAAAATTTTACTCTAAATTATATAAAAATAAGATATAAGTGCAATTTTTTTTTAAATAATAAAAGTCAATTAACTTATCTCTTTAGTGTGGTTCTGTCCGTGAAAAACACCTAATAAAAAGACGATCACAATGATTGAAATAAACAATCCATATCACCTATTTATAAAAAAGAAAAGAAAAAAGATAACAACATAAACACATTAGAGAAATGTTCTTTGATCTATTAGTAAAAGTAATATTTTATATACAAGTGTTCGGAGATTCAAAACTCTAACAAAATTTCTCCGTATTAAATAAATTAAATAGTTAAACCTCCAAACTATATTTTAAAAAAAACATAAGCACATCAACACCTAACTAATTAAAGCCCAACAGAGCAAAAGAGTCATCAAAGACTCCCGTAGACTGAGCCTCCTTACTGCAGGAAATAAAATTAATCTCAATTAAGTGATTATTTTTCCGGACGTGTTTTAGCGATTATTTTTACAGGATCTTTTTAAAAAAAAATTGTTAGGTTAATATAAATTTCAGTAGATAAAAAACGAATCTCATGTTGAGGCTTACTATTTCTAATTGTTTTTTTTTTCCCGCTTATCTGTACTTCATTGGAGTCCAAATTTTGTCTTAAATATTTATCATGGAAATATTGTTCGAGAAAGAAGTAACTGGAAAAAATAGAAAAGATGCATCGTTATAGATAAAAGATAATTTGGTCAACTTATTTTTTTAATAAAAAACCTAATTATATATTAAACGAAGGAAGTACATGAGAAAATTTCATTTCTAGTAAAAAAAAAGAATGTGATAATTTTATGAAAAATTCGAAAATCTTGAAAGTTTTAGTGGCCAGTGGGCACATCTACAGTCATCCCTTTCTATTACACCTGGAAGGTGGTAAATACGGTCTCCTAAGAACTCGTTATCTGATGACGACGACTCACGGAAGATGGATGCTTTGTTTATTTAAGAGAAAG
Organism: Carex littledalei; assembly: GCA_011114355.1. NCBI lineage: Eukaryota > Viridiplantae > Streptophyta > Magnoliopsida > Poales > Cyperaceae > Carex > Carex littledalei. The sequence continues at coordinate 4,744,840 of CM022097.1, forward strand.
ATTTTGGCAACCGAAAAATATAAAGGTAATGGAATACTGTGAATGACAAGGATTGTAAAAATGCAACCGTAATTAAATAAACCCGGACTTCGGTTTAGAAAAGTAATAAAGAAAATATTATTTTTTTTATAAAATACATTTTATAAAACAAAATGAGGAGGGATACAGTTACAAAATTTGTAAGTTACAACATCTTACAACAATTTGGTTTTGCGATTTTTAAAGTCCAAACAGTCGATCCAAACCGTTCAACATGGTATCTATATTAAAATGTACTTGGAGATCAATTTTATATATTTTTTAATTTTTTACTATTTATTAAGTATTTTATAAAACTGTTGTTTTTAGACAATTTTGGACCACTGAAGAAACAGTTTTGTAAAATACTTAAAACCGAAGTTCGAGTTTAGTTAATTACGGTTGCATTTTTACAATCCTTGTCATTCATAGTATTCCATTACTAACAAATTCTAACATTTTACAACCATTTTGCACTAAAAATAAATTTTTAAAAAATTAGAAGGACTTACTTGCAAATCTGGAAAGAGATGGAGAAATCTGGGAGAAAGAGCTCAACCAATGAGAGATGGTGTAAAATTTGAAGAAATGAATTGTGAGTAATTCAGTCAACCCTCCACACATATATATAGCAAAGGTACCGACCATTTTCTGGCCGGTAGGGACATTTTTATAAATTCCCAGAGAATCTGAATATATTTGTCACACCCCAAACCGAGAATTCTGGATTAAGGTATGATCAGTCCCCGCCTCGTGTCTAATAATCACAAAGACACGCAAGGTTAAGCAAATATAAATAATCAATCACAGCGGAAGCGGAATAAAATAATTAAGCAATAGTCATAAATCTCAAATAAACATAAACATACATATATCATCCATACAATTCACATCGGATAAAATAAACATAGTCTAAGCAAGGGGAATACACGATCTATCGAGTCCAATGTACAAATCAAAAACATCGGGACTCGTAAACCTAACAAAAGCCCTAAAATAAACTATCAAGCGGCGTGGCCATCGGGGACGACTCCTGCTGCAGATCACCAGTCTCTGTATCTGAAATCTCACATCAAAAGGTAGGTGAGCGAACGATCGCCCAGTATGTGACCCAGTATTATCCCTTCAGGGATCCTCTAAGTCAAAACACTTTTAAATTGTAATCTACGTAAAGTTTTGTAAACGGTTAATGCATATGCTTTAATATTAAATCCTATCATACTATCTAAAAAAGAAAAGTACATATAATAAATGAGATGATGCGATTATTCTAATATGTCAACATGCAAAGATTTCCCAAAATAAAATACAAGGAGAATGTTATATTTATATCCAATCGGGTCCAGTACATAAGTATTGTGTGTAAGAATTAATATATAATAGTACGGATAAACCATCACCCCGTGCCGTGCAAATTTAAATTTATAGCTCCAACACGATATAATCCAAGTACTGCGATCAGGTGGTGCAATGATACCCGATGCTAGAGTGGGAAAAATAGCATGGCAGAGCCGGCTCCGTTACGGAACGGCACAGCACGCGTGTCATTCACGTGCCGTGACTCGCGTGTCCCGTGCCATGACCATTCGCGTGTCGTGCCCATCTTTTGAAACTTTGGCACGGCACGGCACATGAAAATTTTAGTCACGGCACGACACGGCACGTTTTTTACCTTTCATTAGTCGTTTAATTTGTAATTGTATTATTAATAAGTGTATTCCTTTATTAGAGCATCGTATTTATAAAAATTTAAACTATAATTCTTAAATTTTAAATCGGTTTAACAATCAAATCGACATAATCTATTTGGTTTAATTAATTTTATTTACTTAATTAATTTCAAGTCTTGTTATCTTTAAAAGTTTAAATAAAAACTCCTAAAACTATAAATTGATTAACAATCAATTTTATAAAAACAATTCATCAATTTAATTATTTTAACCTTTGTTTAGCCTAACTAATTATCCTGAGTTTAATTAGTTGTAAATTTTATTTATTAGACTAATTAATTAATTTAAATTTTACGGGTTATAACAATATTTATATATTTCTATTTAACTTTGGATATTAATAAAAATGTCGGCCAAAAACACATATATATGTAAATAACATGATTAACCATATTATAATTCGAGTCTGGTTATACTATTTTATATAAGCATACCATGTCATATGCTTATAAGCTATGTTGCATACTTGCACGGATACGCCTAAACATGCAACGTATCGGTATCGAACACGTATTGGATACCGATACGCGCCCGATACGGCACCAATACGTATCCGATACGCCAGTTGGCGTATCCGCCTACGTGGCGTATTCTTACTCGGCCGATACGGTCGCCGATACTCCGTTGAAACAGCTGGATACGCCTGCGAACTGCCCGCACCCGTGAGCCGCGCGTGAACCAGCGCATTTATTTCTGCTTTAAGCGCGAATCGAACTCAAGCTGTGCCTGTGAGGGTCAAAAGCTTTGACCACTACACCAAAGTTTCATTTGTGATATATTCGAGTAACTATAGTATTTAATAGGGTAAATTTCGCTGGAGGTCACTAAACTTTGTCCTTTGTCACGAATTGGTCACTCAACTTTGATTCGTCTCTCCATAGCCACTGAACTTTTATTTTGTCCCAATCAAGTCACCTTATAACTTTTCCATCCAAATTATAACGGAATATGCTCATTCCGTCCAAAGATTTAACGGAATATGCTCATTCCGTCCAAAATACTAACGGAAAAGTTATATTTCGTTAATATTTTGGATGGAAAAGTTATAGGGTGACTTGATTGGGACAAAATAAAAGTTCAGTGACTATGGAGGGACAAATCAAAGTTGAGTGACCAATTCGTGACAAAGGACAAAGTTTAGTGACCTCCCGTGAAATTTACCCTATTTAATATATTCTTATGTTATGCCTTTAATTTTTTATACAAATTTGATTTAAGTTATGATTATCTAAATACAATATAAAAAATAATAAAAAATAATATATATAATAAACGTATCGTATCCTTGATTTTTGTCGTATCGCCGTATCCGTATCGTATCCGATACGATACCCGTACCTGTATCCATGCAACATAGCTTATAAGTCATAATATTCATTTTTAAAGTTCAATCATGATTTAAACCGTCCAACATGATCTCTGTATTAAAATGTAATTGAAGACCAAATTTTACATTTATTTGGAAAAAAATTTACTATTTTTTTAGAATTTTGAAAATGATTTTTTTTTTCATAAAAATAAGAAATAATTTCCAATGTGCCCATGTAAACTTTCAAAATAGCTAATTTTCCCATAAAACGACCATAATATCCAATATTCCTACAAAAAATAATTGTCTTTCTACTATCTCCTTCTATTAATTTTACTTTTATTTATTTATTTAAAAAATTAAATTGACTATTAAACCCTTTAAATTAAAAGAAAGATGTTCATTAATTCATCTTGTTTCTTCATCATCTTACCCCCTCTTTCTCCCCCTCTCTCTCTGACATTCAAACTCTAGCTTGAATCTAAACACTAAATATCTCTCCTTCGCTACCTACCCACTTCGTAAATGAAAGCACAAACAAACTTGAAAGCACCTGATTCATACCTATACCAGATTCATCCTTGAAAGCACAAACAAACTTGAAAAAATAAAAATTAAATAAAAGTTTTTTATGTTTAAATAAGGAATTACTCCGCAGAGGTGGGGGTAAACAAGAAAGGTGCTACCATCGCCAGACAAGCAGACGTCATCCCTCAATCTCTCTTTATTTCTAGTCTTTTCTTCTCTTCCATTTCTCTCTTCTCCTTCGTAGCTATTGCCTATTGGGCTATTGGCTGGCTATGGCTCGAGATAATTATTGCAATTTTTGTGGTACACGAAAACAAACTTATTCTTGGGGATTCAGCCGACCCAACGAGCGAGGGCCGAGGGAGCGCTTCAACCTTTGGTTTGAACCTTTCGTTGATTTTTCAACCTTACATTCTATTTTTTTTTAATTCCACCTGAATTTTTTTGTTTGATAGTCAGATAAATTTCATGATATTATAAAACAAAACAAAACAAAACTTGGGAGAGGCTAAATCTTATTCTATATTATCTCCATATATATATCAACATCAACCATTTACAAAATCTCTATTTATAGAGCTAGAGAAAGCAAATGAAAAGCCATACAATTAACATGAGAGTTAATACAAAATTAAATCTAATAGAAAGTGGATGAGGTGGAGAAGGTGAAATGTCTACTATTATTATTTCATAACACTCCCCCTTAGATATTTTACCTTATATTATACACTATTAATATTGTACTGCAGGACAAAATTAATTTGATACTTCAGGACCAATTTGAATTAACTAATACTTCCGGATTAGTTATGCTACCTCATTAAAAACCTTACTAAGAAAAACCCAGTGGGACAAAACTTAGTGAAGGGAAAAAGAGTGCAGCGTGTATAATACTCCCCCTCATTTTAACATATATCTTTTAAGCGACGGATGCCGATCTTCTGTGAAAGTTGCTCAAACACTTTTCTTGGCAATGATTTTGTGAATAGGTCTGCCAAATTGTCGCTTGATCTGATTTGACAAACATTTATCAAGCCATCTTTTTGTAGATCATGAGTTGAGAAGAATTTTGGCGAGATGTGCTTGGTTCTGTCACCTTTAATATATCCTTCTTTGATTTGAGCAATACATGCTGCATTATCTTCATATAGTACTGTCGGACTTCCTTTGATTGACTCCAGCCCGCATTCCTCCTGGATGTGTTGGATCATTGATCTTAACCAGACACATTCTCGACCAGCATCGTATAGAGCAATTAATTCGGCACGATTTGATGATGTTGCCGTGAGTGTCTGTTTTGTCGATCGCCATGAAATTGCAGTACCGCCATATGTAAACACATATCCGGATTGTGATCGAGCTTTATGCAGGTCTGATAAATATCCTGCATCTGCATACCCAACTAATTTGGACTTTGTATCTTTTTGATAAAATAGTCCCATATCACGTGTCCCGCAAAGGTAACGAAATACATGTTTAATTCCGTTCCAATGTCGGCGTGTTGGATCAGAACTATATCTTGCTAGTACATTTATAGAAAAAGCAATATCAGGTCTCGTATTATTAGCAAGATACATCAAAGCCCCAATTGCACTTAAGTATGGTACTTCTGGACCAAGAACTTTTTCATTCTTTTCTCGGGGACGGTAAGGATCCTTTTTTATATCAAGTGATCGGACAACCATTGGTGTACTTAAAGGATGAGCTTTGTCCATATTAAAACGTTTCAACATCTTCTGGATATAGTTTGATTGATGGACAAAAATACCATTATACAAATGCTCGATCTGCAGGCCGAGACATAATTTTGTTATTCCAAGATCTTTCATTTCAAATTCTTTCTTTAATAATTTTGCAGTCTTTTCGATCTCTTCAGGAGACCCAATGATATTTAAATCATCAACATATACTGCAATAATTGTAAAATCTGAGATTGATCTTTTAATAAAAACACATGGACTAATTACATTAGATTTATATCATTCTTTTACTAGATATTCACTGAGTCGATTATACCACATTCGACCTGACTGTTTTAGTCCATATAAAGATCTTTTTAACTTTATAGAATACATTTCTCGAGGTTTTAATTTCAATGATTCAGGCATTTTTAATCCTTCAGGACTTTCATATAGATATCATTATCAAGTGATCCATACAAATAAGCTGTGACTACATCCATGAGGCGCATTTGAAGGTTTTCAGTGATTGTGAGACTGATTAAAAATCTAAGAGTTATTGCATCCACTACAGGTGAATATGTTTCTTCATAATCAACTCCTGGTATTTGTGTAAAACCTTGTGCCACAAGCCTTGCTTTATATCTCACAATTTCATTTTTCTCATTCATTTTTATTGCAAATACCCACTTGTAACCTACAGGGTTAACATCTTTTGGAGTTAAGACTATAGGTCCAAAAACATTGCGTTTTTCAAGCGAATCTAATTCAGCCTTCAGGGCATCTTTCCATTTTGGCCAATCATTTCTGTGCATACACTCTTCAGGAGTTTTTGGCACATAATCTTCCTCATTTAGCACATCAATTGCTATAGCATATGCAAAAATTTCATCAGTACATGTTTCATTTCGGTTCCATATTGTACCATTCTGTACATAGTTTATTGAGATCTCATAATCACTAGGTACCTGAGTTTCTTCTGGAACTTCATCAACCTCTTCTGGGGTTTTATCAATCTCTTCTGGGATTTTATTAATCTCTTCTGGAGTTGCACCAACTGCTTTATTCTGCTCTTTCTTTTGTCGTGGATTTTTATCTTTGGAACCAATTGGTCTTCCACGTTTTCTCTGTATAGTAACCTCTGCTGGGATTACATCAATTCGAGCAGTTGCATTTAAAGCTGGTACATGTGATTTAGTCACTCTTTTTGTATCTGTAAATGCATCTGGTAACTCATTTGCTATTCTTTGCAAATGTATAATCTTTTGAACTTCTGATTCACATTGACCACTTCGGGGATCAAGATAAGATATTGAGGATGCATTCCAAGTTACTTCTTGTTTTACCAGCTTTTCTTTTTCTCTTCCTAAGATTGGAAATATTGTCTCATTAAATTGGCAGTCAGCAAAACGTGCTGTAAAAACGTCTCCAGTTAATGGTTCTAAATATTTAATAATTGATGGAGAGTTGAAACCAATATAAATTCCCAATCTTCTTTGTGGTCCCATTTTTGTACGTTGTGGTGGAGAAATTGGAACATACACAGCACAACCAAAATTTTTAAGATGGGACAAGTTTGGTTCTCTTCCAGAGACCAATTGTAATGGAGAAAATTTATGATATGCAGTTGGTCTTAATCTAATAAGTGCAGCAGCATGTAAAATGGCATGTCCCCATGCAGAAGATGGTAGATTACATTTCATAAGTAATGGTCTAGCAATCAGTTGCAATCTTTTAATTAATGATTCAGCTAAACCATTTTGTGTATGCACATGAGCCACTGAATGTTCTACCTTAATCCCAATTGACATACAATAATCATTAAATGATTGGGATGTAAATTCTCCTGCATTATCAAGCCGGATACTCTTAATTTGATAATCCGAAAAATTTGCTCTCAATTGGATTATTTGTGCTAATAGCCTAGCAAATGCAACATTTATTGTGGCTAATAGGCAAACATGTGACCATCGAGATGATGCATCAATTAAAACCATAAAATATCTAAATGGTCCACATGGAGGAGAAATAGGGCCACAAATATCTCCTTGAATTCTTTCCAAAAATAAAGGAGATTCATTTTCAATTTTATTTTTAGATGGCCTAATTATCAGTTTTCCAAGAGAACATGCTGCACATGATAAATCTTTTGATAATATTATTTTCAGGTCATTTAGGGGATGCCCATTTGCACTTTCAATTATTCTCCTCATCATAATGTTACCTGGATGACCTAATCTGTCATGCCACAGAGTGAACATCTTTGTGTCAAGTAACTTCTGGTTACTTACCATATTTGATTCTATTGGATTAATGTTCGTACAATATAATCCAGAGGATAAAGCTTCCAGCTTTTCCAATATGATCTTCTGGCCATATTCAATAGATGTAATTTGGAGATACTCAATATTATTTTCAGTCATGGTTTCAAGATGATAACCATTACGTCGAATATCTTTAAAACTTAGTAAATTTCTTCTGGATTTACTAGAGTATAATGCATCATTTATAATTAATTTTGTTCCTTCAGGTAACAAGATACAAGCTCTTCCGGAGCCCTCAATTAAATTACTAATACCAGAAATTGTATTAACATGTGTCTTTGCAGAAGACAATAGAGAAAAATATTTCTTGCTTTTTAGTATTGTGTTTGTTGTTCCACTGTCTACTAGACATTCATCTCTAATATTTACCATAGCTCTTTCGGAGTCTCCAATCATATTCTTTTTCCTTTGAACATAAAAAAAAAATGTATAAGATTAAATAAAAGGAAACTAATTTTATTTCATGAAAAACATCGACTTACAACATATAAATAAAAACTAAACTTATTATAAAGATGAGAAACATCGACTTACAACATATAAATAAAAACTAAACTTATTATAAAGACTAAAACAAAAGAAACTAAAACTATTTCATAATATTAATTTCTTCATCAACATTTTCAAAGAAATCAGAAACATCTAGGTGTGTATCCATAAGCAAATCATTTGGGTCATTTTCAATGAAATTTGTTTCTACTGCTTGTCCCTTTTTCTTGATAGATGCTTGGTAGAGTTCGACTAAATGTTTAGGAGTACGACATGTGCGTGACCAATGGTTTGCCATACCACATCTATAGCAACTATTTTCAGATTTCTTAGAAGATGATGAGTTCTTTCCCTTTTCATATCTCCCCGCATTATTTTCATTTGATTTAGGATTATGACCATCACGTCGCCAAACATTATTGCGACCACGTCCACGACCTCCTCGGGGGCCGCGACCACGTCCTCTTCCACGGCCTCCTTTAAATGATGTTATTTTCTCTCCAGGGAATGATGTCGCATTCGCTTCAGGGAATGGACTAGAACCAGTGGGTCGTGACTGATGATTTCTCATCAGAAGCTTGTTATTTTGTTCCGCAACAAGAAGACATGATATCAATTCTGAATATTTTTTAAAACCACGTTCTCGATATTGCTGCTGCAAGAGCAAATTCGAAGCATGAAATGTAGAGAATGTTTTCTCTAGCATGTCTTCATCAGTAATCTTTTCTTCGCATAATTTTAATTCAGAAGTTATGCGAAACATTGCGGAATTATACTCACTCACAGATTTAAAATCTTGTAACCTTAAATGAATCCATTCATAACGAGCTTTTGGGAGGAGTACTTGTTTTTTATGGTCATATCTTTCTTTTAAATTTGTCCACAGTTCTAACGGATCTTTCACCGTTAAGTATTCAGTTTTTAAATCCTCATGGAGATGATGACGGAGAAATATCATTGCTTTGGCTTTCTCCTGCTGGGAGGTATTATTTTCAACTTTTATTATTTCTCCAAGATTATTTACGGTAATGTGGAGAAGATGAAATGTCTATTATTATTATTATTTCATAACACATGAGTCTATTCTGTCAATTTTTCGAATTGTGCACCAAAAATCTGGCCGATTTAATATGAAAATTAATTCGGACTAAATGAAAAGGTCGTAGCATTTTCTGGTGCTTTTTTTTTTGAACAATTTTTTTTGGGAACTGATTTGATTCAAACCACCAAAACTATTTTCACTAAATGATCAACACATCACCAAAATTAGCGAATTTTTTATTGTTACCACGCCAGAAAATCGGAATTAATTCGTTACCACCCGTCTGACTCTTTATTCAATCCTACCACCCCCGCTAACCCAGTTCGCGCACCAAACTGGCTGGTGCGCTGACTGGGTTGGCGCACCCAGATAATACAGCAATCTTGTTTGAATCGTATAAAACTTTGGAGGTGGGCCCTTGTTACATTCTCTCTCCTTTCTCTATTGGTTAGAAAATTATAAAACAATAATAGTGGGCCCATAAATTTATAAATTAATGTTATATTACTTCTCTCTCCTCCTTTATATCTTATTAAAATTTGGAGGTGGGCCCTCTTATCTTCTCTCTCCTCTTTCTATTGGTTGAAAAATTATAAAACAATAATGGTGGGGCCCACAATATATATTAATGAATGAGTTTCGGCAGCATTGAATTAGTTTTGGGAAAAAACTGGTGCGCCAACCCAGTCAGCGCACCAGCCAGTTTGGTGCGCGAACTGGGTTAGCGGGGGTGGTAGTATTGAATAAAGGGTCAGACGGGTGGTAACGAATTAATTCCGATTTTCTGGCGTGGTAACAATAAAAATTTCGCCCAAAATTAATACCGCTCTTATTATTTCGCCACCAAAACTGAGCATTCATTGTGCGACTCAAGATAAAGTTTGAATGCCACATAGATAGAAAGGGAGAGAGTAGTTAAGAGCATAGTGACAAGATTCACGTATAATTCGCGTATAATTTGAGTATAATTTTTTTTTTCAACGTTACCAAACCGAACTCCGAATAAAACGCACAAAAACGTATAATACGTTTTATTCGCGAATAAAACGCGAGTTGACGAATTATTCGAGATAAAATGCGAAAAAAACGCGATTTTTTTACGGTTTTTTTTGGTGTTTTTGGGTTTTTTTTTGCTTCTTTGTTGTACCGAATCATTCCCGAATTATACCCGAATCACAAATTTTTGACCTCGCCGAACTGAACCCGAACTGTTGATTTGTCACTGTGGTTAAGAGGATGAAGAAATAAGAAATTAAGAACTAATGGACATCTCCCATTAATTTAAAGGGTATAATGGTCAATTTGATTATTTAATTAATGAAAATAAAAGAAAAATTAATAAAAGGAGATAGTAGAAAGAAAATTATATTTTTTCGGAATATTGAATATTTTGGTGATTTATGGGGAAATTGGCTATTTTGAAAGTTTGTATGGGCATATAGGAAAATTTTCCTAAAAATAATGCATTAAATGCGTACAAAAATCTTCATTTTTTTACCAGTTAACTTGATACTAAATAAATTTTAAATTTGTATATGTAAATGAAATTGTCAAGAAGAAGAACGATTTGAATTTGTCGTTTGGAATTTAAAAATGAATATATAATCTATAAACATATGTCATAGTATGCTTATATAATTAGCATAGTTTATAATTCAACAGAGAAATAATAAGATTGTTATTTTAAAACTTATATTGCATCTATTAAGACATTACACGATGTATATTTTGAATAAGAGAAAAACATGGTATAAAAGTCATTTGACTAAAAAATGAGGTAGAGAAGCACTATTCATTGAATATTAATTAGAGAAAAAAAAAAGAGAAAAGATTTATAATATCTTTCGGTCTTTACATCTTGACGCATACTACCGTGCAAGGAGAAATTTAGTCACGTTATTATCAGTTTCGTCACGTTATAGTACGTACGACATGTCATGTCATGTGTGTCGATTACATGACGTGATTCGCGCGTCGTGTGATATGACTATTTGTATGACATAATTGTCCTTTATTATCTTAGTCACGTCATGTAAATTGGCCCGATCACGTCACTTGACACGTTACGTGACTAATTTTTTCAAAATTATTTTTTAATTATAATTTATTTTGTAATAATTTCTTATTTTTGATATACTTTGTTATTATTTTTTTTAAACTAACTTAAAATTTGAAAGTAATAATTAAACGCGATCAATCGTGTCATGAGTGGTCACACCGTGAGCACACGTGATGTGACTGTCCTTCATCGTTTTAAACACGCCATACGACGTGACTATTCGCGTGACGTAACTGTCACACCATTTTAAACACATCATGCTATGCAGTGTTTTAATATTCGGTTCTCATATGATATGCGGAAGGCCACCGTATACCGCATATACGTATGCGGCCGCATATGCGGATTTATATATACGAATTTTAAAATAAAAATTCATATTAATTTGTATGCAAATGAAGTATCTAATTAATGACTGACTTACATCAGTGGCACGTCAGAGGCAAAGCTATAATTTGCATCAGAGGTATTAAACATGAGGAGGGTTCCAATGCACAATTATTTGGTGCACCTAACGTGCACCCAAAACGATTATGGTGCATTTTCAAAGTTCAAATAGTTTATTCGAACCTTCCAACGTGTTCTTCATATTAAAATGTGCTTGGAGACCAAATTTTACATTTTTTGGAAATTTTTTACTATTTTTTCAGAATTTTTGAAAGTACTAAACAATAATTTGATGAATAGTAAAAAATTCAACAAATTTAGTACTTTCAAAAATTCTGAAAAAATAGTAAAAAATTTTCAAAAACTGTAAAATTTGGTTTCCAAGCACATTTTAATATGAAGAACACGTTGGAAGGTTCGAATCGACTATTTGAACTTTGAAAATGCACCATAATCGTTTTGGGTGCACGTTAGGTGCACCAAATGATGGTGCATTGGAACCCTCCTCATTAAACATATCATATGAAATTACAATTTATACAAAATTATACAGAGGCATTAACCCTAATAGGCCGCATTTGGGTTGGGTTATTACTTATGCGGATTGCGGAACCTCTAATTTTAAATGCAGATTCTTATTCGGCAGAATAGATCATATGCGGAAAAAATTATGCGGCTGAATATATGGAACCGAATATTTGACCGAATATCGATTTTCTATGCATATTACAACAGAATAAGAATATTCGGCCGAATAGACCGAATTTTAATACACTGATGCTATGTGAAAATAAAATTTTATAATATACTATGACGTGATGTGACAAAGTCACAATTATAAACAGAGGGCCGAACTCGGAGACCACTCGGAGGTTCCCACCATTAATCTGATAATTTCTTATCAAATGTAACAAGTCCAAAATAAAGCCCATAACAAAGTAAAAACGGAAAACAAGTAAATAAATAGTAAGCCCACAGGCAACGAGGAAAGCCCATTTGGTTCCGTTTTCATACTTCCACCAAACCGGCATTCCTTTAATTGGGTCCCACAAGTTTTCTCCTCCAATATACAGACGGCAGACGCACACGCTCGTTTTCCTCTTCGATTCACACCCAGTCCCAGTTGCCAGTTGCTTGTCCCCCAAAATCAATAAACCCCATCATTTCTTGGTCGTTTGAAGCGAAGATATGTCGATCAAAACCGCTTCTTCCGTTTCAGATCCCTCTCTGCTTCGCCTTAGAGAATCGCTGGAAGCTTGTGCTCAGGTAACGGTACTGGACTTCACTTCGCCTTAGAGAATCACTTGGTTTGCTGATAATAATTGGGTTAAAATGCTGTCTCTGTTTCTGTCAAGCCATTAGATGACGTGAGTGAATCTAACAAGGCCGTGGCCAAAGTAGTTGAAATTCTCAATTCCATCAGTCACGTGCCTCAGTCCGAGCATGACGTGTCTCAATACGAGGATGAGAACTCAGTTCCAGATTTTTCCATCTCAGAAGAAGCACTTTATGAAGTTTACCAGTATCTCTCAAACTCTCCTTCAAAACAGGTTTGTTATATTCTTTTCTATAAATCGAGGAAATTTTCTACATGTAACTCTTTCTCTTCAATATGTTAAAATCTGACTAATTTTGTAGATGGTTATTGATGTGCTCTCCATGGACCTTCCACAAGTTGCGGCTAGGATGGGTACATTGTCAGACAAATGTCATGAGATTGCAAAAAATATAATCGAGCTCTTTGTTTCCACTTGTAACCCTCGAGATATGATTGCCATTTTGTGTGAGGTTCGAATCATGCAAATTGTAATTTGATTGTATACAATCCAATCGAAGTTTCCTATTTAGATAATTAAGCTCTAATGCTCACTTTTGTGTAATGAAGGCTTTAGCTGTCCAAGTTGAAGAGTCAAAAGCGCCACTATACTATCTTCTTCTCTTCAACGGGCTTGCACAAGGTATGCACTTTAGATATTTTTAAATAACCTTACATGTAATTGATTTGTTCAGGATTCCTAATGATATTAAAATTTCTCCAGTACTAATTTCGATCCAGAGGCGGCACTTGGAGCAAGTAAAGGTCACAATTCCAGTTGTTCTCAATGTTCTTTCTAAAGTGTCAGTTGTGCATCTGGAGGAAGAACATAACAAAAGCATTACCGAGTTATTCGAGGCTTCTGTCAGAATTGGTGGTTCTATCCAAGAAATGTGCAAAAATATGGTCGGTAATAACCTAATGCTCGAAAAATCTCTTATGATGGCTTTATGATCACTTTGTGTGGTTTTTATCATTGTTTTATTGGAGTAGGATGGAAGAAGGAAAGAAGAACTTTGTGCTATACTTGGCCTTTACATCCTACATAACACAGTTGAGTGACTTGATTGAAAAAGTCTCAAATTGTGCTTTGATTTGTAGTACTGACTTATTTAACATAAGCTTATTATGTTCAGGCTCTTATATCTAAAAGCACGCAAAATATATCTAGCTGCATTTCAATTGTTCTCCATATGTCAAAATTTCTTCCCTTTTGTGGATTCTCCTATTTTGGCCTAATAACTGGGTCAGATGTTATCACTGCCATCAGGAGGATCTCAAAAGGTAATAGGTAGCTTTAAGATTACTTTTTAATGATTTCCATTAAATCCATTGTGACACATTTTCATTTGTAAATTTGCATAGAGGATGATGATGACCTTGTACGTTGTTTCTCCCTCTCCAATGATGGCGCAAGCCTCTCAGGTGTTTTTATCTTACTCAGATACTTTATTTTTCCTTTTATAATTTACATGCATATAGAGAAATAGAGGCACTATTATGCTTGCTTCTGTCAAGTCTTGAAATGTCTTGTATACACTGCTGAAATCAAGAAATGCCACCATTGTGATCTATTTCTTCAGTACTCATCAGGAACCTGGTAATATCATGTATATATAAAACATGAAAAGTAGCCTCTGTGAACTTATTTTTCTCTTGTACATGTAAATCAGACAGCAGCACCCTTCATTACAGTTAACTTATCCTCTTTCCTTTTTGTTCTTTCTTTGGGGATGGTGGGCTTTTAAAAAATTAGGAGAGGAACGGTATTGTGATATTCCATGAAGGGGCATACTATAGTTGAGGTTGAGGTTATATAGGCTGTATAAATGGAGTTCCTTCTGTCTCTCTTTTGATGAATGATTCTTGATCATTTCCTGATAATAATATAAGTTGTTATGAATTAGCTTACTAGTTACTCCATAGTGTCCATTTGATTTATATTTTCAGTGATATGGGGTCATATAAATGGTGGTATTGCAAATTCCATTGGAGAGAAATTGGAATTAGTTGTGAAGGAAATTCAGAGAAGTTGGATTGAAATGTGGCAAGCAGTTGGCATGCTGAAGTATCCTCTTTCTTCTGTTACCTGCGCTTGGGAAATAAAGGAGCATGCTTTAGAGCTTTTATCAAATATTTTGGAACGAGACAGCTTAGATGAACCAAAAGATCAAAACTTTGATTTTTCCTCTTTTGTGCCTAGCATTTTCACAACACTCCAGGTAAACCTTTTCTCAGGAGAAGTTTTCATGCACACTTCCTACCAAGCCTAAGATAAACCTGATACTGAAGTCTCATTATTTCTTTAAATATTGTAGACCTCACCAAACATCCCTTCTATGATTTTATTTTAATTAGTATCAAGTAACAAGAATTAGATGGCACATGAGTAAGGAGCTTTTCAAAGCTTTCTTCCTCATGTGCTCTCTGAAGATTTAAAGGGTAAACAGAATCACCTCCTTTATTTTTTTCCTTTACTATTGGAACTTGAATTGATCCCAATATGGTTAATGTATCAGGCTATTCAAATGGTTATGATGGGTGCAATGGATGCATCACTGAGAAAGAAAGCTTTTGTTGTGTTAAAGAAGGTAAGATGTCAAAACTGAATTCTTCTCGGTGCCAAGCATCGCCATAGTGCTTGGTAAAACCATATAACTGGCCAGCTAGGTAAAAGAGTACTTTGATGGTGCCCACTTGTTACAGGTCTGGCTAGTGGTCAACTAATTGAAATCCGCATTGATAGCGACCAGAACTGAACCTGACTGGTACAAATGCCGTCCTTTACAGTATTTAGCTTTTAAGATGCTAATATTTTGATTCTCAGGCGTATTGATTATGTCATATTTTTATGCTATGTAATTGTCAGATTATTTCAGCTATTCCATCCTCTGACCGGTTTGACATACTAAAAGCTCTTATAACAAATAGCACGTCTCCTACCATGGTAAGTTCTTCTACGAAATAATGCAAAGCCAAAGCTTACAATCTCAGTCCAGTGATTTTTTTTTTGTCCTCCTTTTTCATACTTTTGTTGTGGGTTTGGGTGCTTTTGACATTTTTATCTGAGCATTGAGCAATCATCATTTATTATTTTATCCCACTTGATAAGCCTCTTTATTATCTATTATTATTCATAGCTAACTTATTTTTGACAGAAAGCTCTTCTGATCGATATGGTGAGAGAGCAGGTAGCTGGACAGTACCAAAAAGATGCTAAAAATAACGAAAATGTCAATGACCAACATGTTACGGAAGCTATTTCTTGGAGCTTCAGTGCCCTTGATTTGGTTCAGGTCATATTAAGGCCTCCTGAAGGAGGTCCACCTCCATTTCCTGACAATAGCGAGCCGGTACATTACGATGTTTAACCTTTTTTAGGTTTACAGGACATTTTTATGGTTGCAAGCTTTTTTCACATTTTAAGTCAGTTCTTTTACTTTTAAAATTATTTTGAATTTTCAGGTGTTATCTGCCCTCAACTTGCTCCGGTTCCTGCTTATAAAAGAATCAACAGGTAAGCTTCCTTTATACTGATACCGGATTGTTTCTACTAGTACTAAACCTGGCAAATACGGACTTGGAACAGGGCAGCCTTGTAAAATCCATGCTTCATCTATTGAAACTAGAACATAAAAAATAGATCCGACCAGTACTGTGCAGTGTGGTGTGGTATGTACTACTGAATCATTACTAAAAATCTGAAATAGAAATCCTTCTATCAAGTTTCATGTTTGTATTAGTGATCCAATTTACTAGAAAATCAGGGAGTCTTTTTGGACTGGGGAAAAAGAAGCATAGCCATACTGTTTCTAGCATAACTTGTTGTGATTCAGTTGTACTTTTCGGTCCCAATACTTATGTTGTTACAATTCATATTGAATTGCAACATATGCTATGCCATCTCTTGACTGGTAGTTCTATTTTTAGATTGTTTACGGGCTTCTGTGGCATCTTGCATTTTCTTATTCAGTCTTAATTAAACCTCCTGCGAAGTTTAGACTGCTAAATTGAGGAATCAGTGTTCATTTAAGTTTTTTTCCCGTGCAGGACAATCCAATGGGACGAAAGTGCTGACACAGCAAACATTGCAGAACATATATTTAGAATGGCTTCTTCCACTTAGAATGCTGGTCACCAGCATCAGAACCGACAATGAAGATGGTGGTAACGAGTTTACGGATCATCTCATGTGTGGGCTAAACCCGGTTTTGTTGGTTCTCTACCGCTGTATTGAATTGGTTGAACAAAGCACAAAACATCTCTAAGAAATATATTTTCATATGTTTCCGTAGTCATGTTATTGAATGAGACTTTTCATTTACCGTTTTATCAAGCACCTCGTCCATTTTGCATATATGCACTGTGCTTCGGCTATGTACATCTATTTATGACAAGCTAACAACAATATTCTGATACATGACGGGAATGTCCTTTGAATAATATAAACTACTTGTCTAGTTATCACTGCGAATCCCCTCGAGGCCTCAAGGGCCTTGGCCCCCTTTGAAAAAGAAAGAGAAAAGAAAATGCCCATGAGTCCATGACCCATGTAAAGCTTTTGAGCACCCGCATAACGTAAAGAGAGAGAAGGTGAAGTATTATGCTTCTCAACTCTTGAACTGTCAATCTTTTTCTTCACCCCGGTATTGTAATAGTTTTTCGGCTGCTTTCCATTGTCTTGATTTCAACAGCGCCCTGTATTGAATTATAATGTTGCAGCCTTGCATGCTGTAATAGATGACAATTTAATTTATAGTAAAATAAACCAATCTTGTTTTTTTTGCTTTATTTTGTGTTTGTTAGGGTCAGCCTGTGGACTTGCAGGCTTTCCTGGTCGATTCTACCTGGAGAGAGGTCGGCGTTCGGATAATGGTAGTGTTAGTGATTAGCATGTTGCCAAGTGACAGGTAGATTTCAACCAACTGAATTGTTCATTCATTATTTTCATTAATGTCGGTATCGATCGGCATTATTAAATTAATCTGTCTATTATAAAAATTATAGAAGTTAGTTG
Source organism: Carex littledalei (assembly GCA_011114355.1). Lineage (NCBI taxonomy): Eukaryota > Viridiplantae > Streptophyta > Magnoliopsida > Poales > Cyperaceae > Carex > Carex littledalei. The sequence goes on from CM022097.1 coordinate 4,762,737, forward strand.
AAAACTTGAAACATTTAATTGAATCATAATTTTATTAAGTTGAACCGTAAAGTACATATATTGTTTAGTTCTCTCCGAACTAACTAAAATTCCTTCAATATTTTTTATTTTAATTCCTTTATTATCTTTTTCCAGTTTAGTATTAATTAAAAAAAAAACAATTGAAATTATATAAACTCTTAAACTATAACTTTATTATACTAAATTTAAGAGAAATGTAAGTTGTGATGGTGACCATTCTTTTTTTGGCAGAAGTGCCCGTAGGCTGTATTTTCATTAGAGTTGCAACAGTTTTATAAGGTAATATTACATGCTGAGGCGGATTCATGATTTCTACGGCAGAAATTAGGTTCAAATCTATTAATTCATGGGAATTCAAGAGTAGGGTTAAAATGCTCTATTGGTTTTGTGTCCCATCATATTCTAACATCATTATCTCTATTTTTAAAGTCTAAATAATCGATCCAAACAGTTTAACATGATTTTCATACTAAAATGTTCTTGGATAACAAATTTTATAATTTTTTTACTAATTGTTTAGAGAGGTACAAAATAATTATTTTTGAATGGTGCAGAATCTTTTAAAAACAGTGATTTTATACCTATCTTAAAAAATAGCAAAAAAAATTCAAAAAATATAAAATTTTGTATCCAAGCACATTTTAATATGAAGATCATATTGAGCGGTTCGGATCGACTGTTTAAACTTTGAAAATAGAGATAACAATGTTGGAGCATTATGGGGTACAAAACCAATGGAGCATTTTTACCCTACTCCAGATTTAAATATTCAAGTCTATTAACTAATTGGATACTAGATAAAAAAACAATAAAAATAATATTTTTTATAATAAAAAATAACAAAATTAATCTCTTACATAATAAAAATAACAAAATAATATTCTTTTACATATTAAAAATAACAAAAATAACAGGGAAAGCAAAATTAATTTTCAATAAGAGACAAATTAATCTAGATCTATTAAATTAAAATTATTTTTTAAAATTCAGAGAGGAACAGTTACATCTCTAGTATCACTGGATTCGTCCTGATTACATGTCCACAAACAGTGGATAGTTGTGATGTTTTATTTTTATTGAGGAGAAGCCCGTAGGCGTATAGTTGTAAACTTGTAATGGTAACCAATTCAACCATGAATGCTCCTTCAGGCAAGGCCTTCACTCTAGACCCAACCCAACCCAAACCTTGGGACCGTACAGTATCTATCAAGGAAAATGAATATTCTTTCCTGTGAAGGACATAATTTTTCATTTTGAAGGGCATAATTGCTGACTAATATTTGGACGTACACCAGGATGACACGATAACAAATAGACCGCGGGGTAATATCTGTCATGCATAACACTGGTTTATGTGCACCTGGTGCAGATATGTTATCGGGAACTAACCGCCATTCCTCCTCCGCTTTTGTCCTCTCCGCCGCTTCCTCTTTCGTGCCTCCCACGACAATAGTACAACCCAAGAAAGAAACAAAAGCACGCCAAAAAAAAAAAATCTTACTAAAAAAATATCAAAACCTATTTGTAACCTAGCTTTGAATGGGTGGTGGAAAGCCTAGACCAAAAAAAAATCCCACCGCCGGTGGGCCTACTCACGGCAGTAGTGGCCGCCGGCCCCGCCCCCAAACCTCCCCGATCTTATTCAAGCGCGAATCTCCAGGCGAAGGTTCTAAAGCGCTCAAGTGCGTTGGCAACACATTCGGCTACATTTACCCTGCCACATCAGATCCCATCGAGACTAACACGGAGGTCGAAGTCCCCATTTATTCGTACCATCCAGCGATTGCCGGGGACCAAGAGCTTGGGTTTGGGTTTCAACGGGAGGAGGGGGATGAATCTGGATCCGCAGAGGTCAGCCACTCAGGATTAGGTTTTGTTGAGAAGGAAGAGGAAGAAGAAGTTGCAGAAGTGGAGGCAATGGAAGAAGATCAAGCTGGAGAAAAAGAGGAAAATATACAAAAAGAGTTGGATGAACTTTTGACTCCTGAGGTGAAAAATGGCGGTAAAAGCGAGGGCTTTTTGTCTATTGGAGGATATCGGGTATATACAGAAGACACCTCGTCACCAGAAGAAGACATGGATGACGACGACGACGAGGACGATGTTTCAGGTGATGATGAGGAGGATGACGTGAAATCTTTGGATGATGGCGAAGAATTATCTCAAAATGATGTTGATGATGATCAGGATGAGGAGGATGGTGAGTCAGAATTAGATGATTCCTCCTCAGAAATAGATGATGAAATTGTACGTGATTACATGGAAGGAATTGGTGGTGCGGATGAATTTCTAAGTGGCCTATCAGCAAAGAAATTGAAAGAGTTAGAATCTCAGTCTGAGTCTGACAACTCTGAATCTGAGTCTGAATCTGAATCCGATGAAGATGGTTTTTTGAAGAGGAAAAAGCTAGGAGGAGTAAGATTGATGGAGGCTTCAGAAGTTTACGGTATGAAGGGGCAAAAATGGAAGGCAAAAGGGAAGGCTAAAGTAGCTTACAATTCTGCCAGGATCGAGTTGTTGACCTTAGAAAATGTTGTTACGCTGAAAGACTCTAGAGCTACTTCTAACAGGAGAAAGAGTGCTCCTTCTCAGCTTTCCAGGTCTTGGCCAGGTCCAGATGATGGTAGGAGAAGTAAGAAGAATTACAGAAGCGTTCCAGGTATATATATTTTATCGATTGTTATTATTTTTTTGATATTGGTACTCTGTATGCACCTTGATACCAGCTAATTGTAACTGTACTGCCATAACAGTAGAGTACCAATACTGTTTGCATAACAATTCTTTTTTGCTTGATGTCATGTTCTTTCGACACAAATTGGACTTGTTTCGATGAAACTCTGACAGACATTTCTCATGACTGCACCTATTATGAATATTTTTTGACATTTTGCAAATGATCATGAACTATTAGAAAAATCTGATTTAATCAAACATTGCAGTTTTGGTCCTTCGAAGCGACTATTTTTAAATTTATTACCAAGAAGATTTAAATTTTACCAATTCAAATTTGCATGAGCTGGTCATGCAGCAGTCTTTTCCAGTTAAATGAGAAATGCTGAGGCAACTGAATGTCTTTTGTTTGACTCGTCATTGTATTAGTTATTGTAAGGTCGTAAACAACCCAAAAATATGGATGCTTCTTACAAATAGGATGTGTCGGCTGTTATGGTAAATGTTTTAATGATACCTGCAGTAAACAGTTCGTGTTAGATGCACATTCAAGAAGCTTTTATCAGATCAACCCAATTTTAATCCAATAATAATTACCTCAGATTCAATTTGGTCTTGTAACTGTGATTACATTTATTTATTGTATGATAAATTTGTCTTAGAAACAGTTATAGAATAAACACCGAAGCTTATATTACTTTAGACTTTTAAGATTCTTTCCTTTATATTCTGGGAATTTTGTTGTTTTAGTAGACCTCATATGTAGCTAAGACTCTCAATAATGTACTTACCCAATTGGTAATAATTTGTGTATCCTGAAGGTGAAAAGAAGAAACACCGTAAAGAGCAAATTGCTGAGAAGCGTAGGCAGCGTATGCTCAATAGGGGCGTTGATCTGGAGCAAATAAATCAAGTAAGATAATACTTGATTTCACAACTGTCAATGAAACATTGGCTTTGCTGTTGTAGTCTGATAGTGGCATATACCAGTCATGATGGAAACCATACCTTTTTGAGTACCCGGTGCATTCGCTTACTTTTTAAGGCCATTTCTTGACTCTTTTTGGTGTTTCAGAGTGAATTGAAGATCGATTGTACACTGGAACTTGCCGTTAAAACAATTATTTTCCAACCTTAAAAAAGGACAAGTTCTAGAAGTTAGTGAATTTTGTTCTTTGTTTACAGCAATTGAGGCAAATGGTTGTAGATGAAGTTGACATGTATGCTTTCCAATCTATGCATTCTCGCGATTGTTCACAGGTACTTATCGTAATTATAAGCTCTTTTCAGCAATGCATGTCAGTCATTGAGAACTATGATTATTTCATAGAAGTTCTGTATCCGCTTTCAGTTTTCTCATCCTACATAAGCAATTTTATTGGCTAGACTTCTGATTTAATTTTAAAAGGTGCTCCTTTGCTGCAGCAGTTTTTGTATTAAGGTTGTTTTCATATTAGTAAAATTGGTTTTATCTTAATTGTGATAAAATTTGCAGGTCCAGCGCTTGGCAGCAATTTATCACTTTAAAAGTGCCTGTCAAGGTTCTGGAAAGAAAAGGTAAAAACAAGAAGGTTGAAAAATTGTTAAAAATAAAATCCGAATGATTACAGAGGCAAAAACAGCATCTGAGCTTTATCTGGTATCAAACTGCTAGCAGAAAAATTATTAAAACAGACAATATGTATGATAAAAAAGGATGGTGTAATATATATTATCTGTTATCAAGATGCTTTGTTCCAACCATACTATTTTCTGTGCCATTCAAGTTGACATGACAGGCTGATATTATTATTTTCTTTTAGATTTGTAATGGTGGCACGGACAGCACAAACGTGCATGCCCTCTTCAGTCGATCAAGTAAGGCTTGACAAGGTAAATAAACGAGAAATTATTTTAATGCCTTAAATTCTACTTTTCTATTGTGTAGTTAATCATTATCATTGTATTTGCAAGAAAACAGTGTAATTTATTGCTTTTTTTTATTTTTGTCCCCCATTACAAAGAATGCACCAGTCCTGATGCATGATAGCAGAAATAAAGATTTTTAAAACTTAACCTAGGTACTAAAACTAGTATGTTACTAGCAGATAAATCATGTTATATCTAAAAGCATCATATTTGTTCTCGCATACAATATGATATGGATATTTATACATACAGAACAACATTAGATGCAAGTATAGTTATGATATTATGTACTTTTGGTACCTCTCTGTTTGTACTGAAATATATATTACTATTAATATGTTGTAGCTTTTGAGAGTGAATTATGACAATGGTGACTTTGCCGTTGTTGATGTCAATAACAAGAACATACCACGTGGAGCCAGAAAAAGCTCATCATCAGAAAGACCTAAAAACAACAAAGCAAGCCGCAGGAAAAACACTTCTGGAAAACAAAAATGCGCAAAGACATCATTTGCTGATAAGCCTGTTGCATTTGTCTCGTCTGGCACAATGCTTGGAGATTCAATCACAAAAAAGGTTGTAATGGAAACAATTGTGGACTCAAAGGAGACCACGGTTGTGGTAGAAAAAGTCGGTGCATTTGAAATGCATACGACAGGTTTCGGCTCAAAGATGATGGCCAAAATGGGGTTCATTGAAGGTGGTGGTTTAGGCAAAGACGGCCAAGGGATGGTTCGGGCAATTGAACCAGTTCAGAGACCAAAATCTTTAGGTTTAGGTGTCAAATTTGAGCCAGGTGAAGTGAGTGGTACAAAGGTGGTTCAGTCAACTCCTAAGGTTGTGCATTCTAGTTTGAAGAGTCACCATTCAAAGAGAATTGGCGCCTTTGAGAAGCATACAAAAGGGTTTGGTTCTAAAATGATGGAGAAGATGGGTTTTGTACCAGGTAGTGGTTTGGGGAAAGACAGCCAGGGAATTGTTGACCCCTTAATGGCTGTCAGGCGACCAAAATTGCTTGGTTTAGGGGTTAAAGATTAATTAGCATTGTTTTCTCTTAATTTAGTGGAGAGTTAATGCTGTTTCCATAGGCCACCTTTTCATTCATCCTGTAGTTTAGTTTACTTTCATTTCATTATTGATAGGTTGGGTTAATTTAAGTTCATGTAAAATAACCTCGTGTGCTCAAATCTCGTGAGTGCTTATGAGGCCTTTACATTATAGCAATGTTTCATCCCTTCATAGTGGAGATGAGCTGGGTCTTCTGTTCGTTCTGTTTAATGTTTCTGGTTTGTACCTTGTTCTGTTTAATCAATAAAGTTCCAAGATAATAGTTTTTCAAAAGTTAAAATATTTATGAGGCTGCATGTGGTGCTGTCCTCTGAACACTGTTGACCAAAAGTTGTAGGTTTCTCTGTTATTATTCCATTGAATTCCTTTATAAAGAAAGTTTTTTTGTTTCCAGTTTTGCTGACTGGGTTTTGTACAGCTTATGTCTAAATTCTGAGATTCAACAGTGTAAATAATCATCCATGAAGATTTGGAAATACTATTATTTAATCAGTCAGATTGGGCAGCTTGTTGCAAATAATCATCTCTTGAAATACTATTTTGAAATTTAGTGAATTGTCTTTTATTATTTAATTATTTATCCTTTTTATAGTAATGGATGGGGTACTGCTCTGTGAAATCATAATTTATGAAGGATGACACTTGACTTGATTTACAAGGAGTATTAATTAATCAACTCACTTACTAAAGTGGAACCACGAACTAAAATATTAATTAATCATAACTGAAACAGTTCGTTCCAGAAAGGGTAAAGGAAATAATGGTCTTTGATTTAGTAATTAAGACAATGTCACACGAGATGTCGTAAATTTGAAACCCGATTGAAGACATTTATGGATGTTTAAAGTTAGAAAGTTTGATTCTCATCTTTATTTCAAAAAATACATCAAAAATGTAAACGGAAGAAGAGAGAAGAAGAGGAGAAAGATGAGGAGAAAAATATCGAATAACTTCTTATAATTTTGAAGGTTGCTAACTATTTCTTGTAAAAAATAATTTATTTTTCGTTTGGTATAAAATTCATCTTTTTTCATTTTTTTCTTCAATTTTTTTTTACTATTTTGTTGATTTTGCATTCCCAAATTAGAGAAAATTTTGTATTTTTTTCTTTCAAATCCATATCCTTTTCCCTCTCGTTTCCTCGTTGGGACTTAAGAGCACAGCGTAGCGGACTGGATCGTCATGTAAGAACATGGGCCGGATCTTATTAATCTAATTAATCCAATATTTTTCTCTGTCAATCTCATTCTCTCTTCCAGCGGTCTTGACCGCAATTCGCTTCTCCTCCGATCTAATTTTCCGCCACATATAAAATGCACGGTCTCATCAATTCCTTAAAGCCAGTGACTCTAGCGAGTAGCGACTTCCGGTTTTCCAACCGAGATAGTTATCAGCAATGGCCACATCACTTCCAGCGACATTATCTTACAGAAGTAGCATAATTCAACCCAATGGTTCCGCTCCCATGCCATCCCTCGTTCAGTCTCATACGGCTTTTAATTACTCCAGCGTTTCTTTGTCTCCTTTCTCCAATTGTCCGAGTTCTTCCTCCTACTCGCTGCCGGTGGGGCCCCACCTCAGCTGTTCTTGGAAATATCAAAGGCCGAAATGCAAGGTCATTACTCATCGCTGGTCGTCTACTGGATTTTTAATTATAATATGATCTGAAAAGCACAAATCACATGAATCGTTGAGTTCGGTTTTCTTTTAGGGGCTTCATGTGGAGTGTGCCTTAGGAGAGCCATTGAAGGTGATGATTTCAGGGGCCCCAGCATCTGGCAAAGGAACTCAGTGTGAAATGATAGTGGAGAAGGTATTGTTTTTGCTCAATTAATTCTATCGTTGCCCTTTTGAATTCTTCTCATTTCTAAATTTATCTTACTTTGCAGTATGGTCTGGTGCATATATCAACTGGAGATCTCCTTCGAGCTGAAGTTTCCTCTGGTACCGAAATTGGAAAGAAGGCAAAAGAATACATGGACAGTGGAAAGCTTGTACCGGATGAGATTGTAACAGATGTAGGTAAATGTTATTTAGGTTTTGTCTTTTTGCAAGTTACTCCCAGAACTTTCCATATTTGGAAGTAACTCCCAACATTGAAGACTGATATTTAGTAAATTTTGGTAAATTTTCACCACCATTACAAGCCTTATGGTTTAGTCCAAATCCAAAATAAAACCAACCGAACAAGTTTTATAGTTTGATTTCTAAGTTTGTTTGCACCGCTGATTAAGCAACTTTGTTGGATTGCCATCATGAATGCAACTCCAATTCAGTAATTTTTTTCTTAAATTACCCTAGCATTGGTGGTTTGATGTTTTTCTATTAACCAAAAAAAGTTTGTAAAATATATAAAAAATTATGTGCTACAACTATATTAAAGTGCTGCCCTAAATTACAAAGTACTTCAACCTTCCTCTCTTATTCATATATTCCTTTTATTGACCACCCACCTTTGTAATAGATGGTGGTTTCACGGTTATCAAGGCAAGATGCAAGGACAAGGGGATGGCTTCTAGATGGTTATCCTAGGAGTTATTCACAAGCCCAAAGTCTTGAGAAAATGAATATTAGACCTGACATTTATATTGTGCTCGAGGTACGCCACAATTTTGAAGTATAACTTTTACTTATATTGTAGTAATATCATTACATATATTCATCAAATTATTTTTGGGGGACAAGCATGCTACAATCTTCCAGCCTAATCTTGCTAATACCAAGTAGATGTATTACCAACCATTTGCTGTAAAAGCTTAAGCTTCCAAGTAGGCGGTAATTCGGTATTTCATATTCATAATAGTTCCACTTCATCAATGGTTGATTTGTTGTTGGACTAATCATATGCGTGATTATTAGTGGGCGAGAACTGTTATTTTTATAATGAAGGTACGGTGGGAGTTGAACTTTTCTGGCTGTGAATGGGGTATCAGCCGAACATTTACTCTAAACGCTTAAGCTTGTAGCATAGGCGCTCACCTAGTAATTTGTATTCTACATATGATGGGATCAATACAATATTTCTGCTTAGCTATTCACCTTTCGGAAAGGAATAACTGTGTTGTTAAGTTGCGATTGTATTTCATGTGTTATTATAGCACAATGATGCTAGTGGTTAGTTATCTTTTATAGATCAAGGCTCTACTTATCTTTCTAAAAGTACTTTTGTTTTTGTGGACAAACTCAGGTGCCTGATGAAGATCTAATAGATAGATGTATTGGTAGGAGATTGGATCCAGTGACTGGAAAAATATACCATATAAAAAACTTCCCTCCTGAAAATGAAGATATAGCAAGAAGGCTTATTACCCGCTCTGACGATACTCTAGAAAAGGTACTTTTTGCGTTTTTAACCCGTGTTTTCAAATTATTTTAAATTATTTGGGTTGGTGTTGTACATGATACTCATAATTGTATCCATGCAATGTTCATTACTGATTTCTGTCCATCCCAGTTCCTGTGTAGGCAAACAAATGTTGATCCAACTTCTACCTGGGCATTTGTTGAGGAAAATGACCAATTCTAAAGACACTGTTTTTTCTACTCTCTGTTAAGTATATCCATAACTAACCTGCAGAATGTTAGAAAAAAGAAGGCAGAATATGTCCTTGTTTAAATAATTTAGCTCAACTTGTACCAACTTATACCTCATAAGCCCCATTCTATTTTCATTTTCTCGGCTTCATGTTAGTTAGGCTAATTGAGAGGTTCTTGTATTTTGGTGCACTTAGTAGGGAACTTTGACCTGTCATTTGCATCTTAGAAAATGCTTTTTTTGCATATATAGCAACAAGCCTTCAAACTGCCGAAATGTCAAGCCCAAAATGAATGGTTAGGCCTAAACAGGGTCTCAGCTCCAAACTCAACACTCAAAAATTCCATACAAAAATAAAAATCCAAGCAGTGTTTTGACATGTAAGCAAACAAACCAAGAATACCTAACTACCAACCCATCAAGGTCCTACCAGTATATACCATCCAAATCTTAGTTCGCTTTTTTACTTCTCAGAATAACACTTATGAACCCTATTTGACTAGGTTAAATCGCGCCTTCAGACCTACAAGAAAAATACAGAAGCAATTCTTCCCACATATTTGAACTTGTTAAATAAGGTGTTCTCTTTGTCTTATCAATGTAGTATTGCAAGCTATTCTTCTCAAGAAAATGAAAACAAGATCTGTTATTCTTCTCCCTTTCTAATTTCGAAGAATGCAGATTGATGGAAATCGTACAAGAGAAGTGGTTTTCCAAGAAATTGATTCTCTTTTGAAACGAGTCGAAGAAAATTCTTCAAGCTCAGTGAAGTTGGCCAAAACTAAAGGTAACATTATGTATATATTTATAGAGCTAGGTTAGGCTGCTTTGCAAAGCACCCAAGTCTCATGATCAGTCTCCAAATCTCAATCTCTATGTCGCACATATATGTCTATTAGCATCCAGACCCGTATCTGATACGGATATGTGTACTATTCATGTACAATAAGTGTCAGTTCAAATACTTAAATTTCAATAGATATGATCAATTATATGGAGTGACTCACATATTCCCACACAAAGGACTGCTTTTTAGGGTCTTGTGTGGAGTCCCTCTTTGAGGACTGACTGTGGCACTGTGCTAGAGACACTACCCTCCTTATATTAGGATTTCTAAGCTCTGGACAAGAAAGTTGCTGTTGTGGGACTAATGGGTTGAAACTGCTCTGCTCCAGACTTCGCTATTTTTTTTTCTTTTTGGTTTTGTTGCATTGACAGGTGCCAGGAGGACTAGGCCTGAGGCCCTTTAAGCACGTGCTACACAGATATCTATCTCCTAAGTTGCATCCCGTACATTTTAATTTACATTAAATAATAATTTCAAATGTGGTATACATCAACTTAAATTTACCCCTTAAAGTTGTATCCTATACATCCATTTTAATTATACTCTTATAGCTTTTTACATTCTTACCGTTAAAAATAACAATCTATATATTTGTTTTCTAAATTTAATTATGTTATGAACACAACTCGAGAAATATTGTATACATATGACATATATAAAAATGTATTCTATCCTATGATTTTAAGAAATATTGTATCGCCGTATCCGATACAACACCTCTATTCATTTTTATGCAACACAGCTCAATCTTGAGATTCTAATGTGTGACGAGCCATCCAATATGATCTTAACATCAAAAGTTGCTCAAAAGTTGGGTTCTATACTTTCTGAATTTTAATTACCATACTTTCTATAGGGGCAAACCAATGCTTTCAAGCATTCTAGACTGTCCGATAGCAATGGTTTTCCTCATAACCCCCCCAAAAAATACACAATATGGTAACTTGACTTCCAAGCATATTTTGACGTTCACATTAGACGTCTCAGATCACTCGTTCGCACAAACTGAGATTTAGAGCTCAAGTACAAGAGGGTTGTGCTTGCAAAGCATCTTAGTCCATATTAGAAAATGTTAGAATATCAAGATGCTGCCCTGGATAACAACCTCTAGTTAGCTCCATGAAACATTGAAATTTTTCATTTTCCAAATTTAAGCAAATGGTATTTTAACTATCCCTGTGTCATCCTTATTTACATAGAAGAAACTGTGGATGGGTTAATTTAGGAATATTTGGAAGATAAGGATGGGCAATGAATAGAGGATATGACTAATAGGGATACAAGATATTTCCAGTTTTTATTAGGGGCATATATGTCGCCACCCCCTCCCACCCCCACCCCCCACCCCCCAAATTTTTCGGCATGCATACACATGAAGGAGCCCATCAAAGAAAAAAAGAAAGACGATGTTGATGTGTGTTTGTATTTGCTTTTTTCTAGGGAGTTCATCCACAAGTTTAGGAGTTGTTGCTTCAAAAAATGTAAGAGTTCAGCTCTTTGGTTGTCAGGTATAATAAAAATAACATCATTTTGTCTTCATGATGGTTGTTGGTATTGCTTTCAGGTTATCTGGAGAGGAATTCCTACAAGATTAAACAACATACCTCATTCTAGAGAAATTAGAGAGTACTTTTACAATGATATAAAAAATGCAACAAAAAGGGCTATAGGAGATAAAAAGACCCGGTTGAAGGTTGTTTATTTAATCCCTGCAGATCTATATATTTATCAACATAATCTATTTTTTTTTTGTTGAGGAAAGTAGGCTTCGCCTACTTAAATTTTGTATTAATAATAATAAAAAACCCGGATTATTTATCAACATAATCTTATAAATTGCATATTGTTAACACTGACAATTCCGCCCTTAACTTCTTTTGTCATAGGCCTCCAAAGCATGTATCATTTAGACAGTTTGAAGCATTATGGATATCCTTGCAAAACCTCTGGATTATTTCAGATACCCCAGTTTGCAGAGTACCCTGTGTCCGGGTTTATATTTAGATGAAAGAGAGTGATATCGAAAAGGGAAATTTATCAAGAAGTTTCACCATATCAAAAAAATAACATGCGGTTATTTGTTATTGACTTATTGTCAAGGACAAGGAAGTCTTTTTGGTAATTTAAGTTGTTGACCACTTTAGGTTAATTTTGATATAGGTTGAGTTAACAGAGTTTGATGGTTAACTATTAGTATTTGCGTATTTTGGGAGTGCTGCAGCCATTTTCCCTTTATTGTAATGCTACTAATAGGTTTGATAAAAAAAATGTGAAAGTGCAATTTGGAGGTTTTGTGTTAAAACTGATAGGCTTGAGTGTGTATACTGGCATCAGCCTTAAGATTTTTCATATCCTTTCTTTTAGCTTTAAGTTTGGCTGTCACTTCATCTAATATGCTAACATGGATGCTGGGTTTGCTGTGCTCTTGATTTCTTCGATCTTTGAGCTTATGGGGAATTACTTGCCAGTGCCAACTGCTGTCATTATTATTGCTGGTTGCTTTTTTGTCTGTTGTTCTAAAGTCCCACTTTAACTTGCAGGTAGAGGTTAACATCCCTGAGCTTAATCCCGAAATGGTATGTAAGGAATTTGCTGTGTATATGAATTATGAAATGAGCAAGCATTACTATTACCTGTTCATGCCAGTAAATACAGCTGTTATATTTCGCAGTTGTTTTGATTTAATATATGTTCAGTGTTATTCTTGCTGAAGAATAACTAAAGTAATTTACACTCAAGCAAGACAGCCACCAATGTATGAATTTATACAATTAAACAATTGAAAGAAACAAATAAGAACTGCAAAAAATAAAGAATCAACGATATATATTTCTTTTTCCAGGATGTTTATCGAATAGGCACCTTGATGGAGCTGGTACGAGAACTTGCCCTTTCTTTCGCTGATGATGGAAAGCGAGTGAAGGTTAGTTCTATTTCATACATTATTTTCAGGACTAGTTTGAACTTGCTCAAGTTTTCTTAGTTATTAATTGCAATAGTCCATTGGAACTGAAACTGACACTTAACATTTGTCAACTTCTCTTTGCTATCCGCATTTTCTTGGGACATCTGCAAATAAGTACTAATTTTGAGTTATCAAGAAATTTTACTAGCTATTACATAAAACTTGGGACAGCATTTTCCAAGCTTCTCAGAAATTAGTATATGTTTTTTGCGGATACAAGAAATGTTGGGGATCATTACAAGAAATGTTGGTGCTATTTGCAAAATGCACTTAAATTAAGATGGATTTGCTCTCCACTAGGTTTGTGTTCAAGGTTCCATGGGGGAAGGTGCACTTTCTGGTATGCCTTTGCAACTTGCCGGTACTAGAAAGATTTTGGAATTCATGGATTGGGGTGAATATGAGGCCATGGGGACCTTTATTAATATTGGAGCTATAGGTTAGACCATAAATTTTTTTTCACATATGATATTCTTATCTTTCTTAGGGTTGACATTGTTGAAGTGGCCCCAACAGGCTGACATGACCCCGTCTAGACCAACTTCTCTTGTTAGGGTTGGCATTTCTTGACCCGCCAGCCTGTTGGATTGGGTTTGAAACAATTATATTTAATTTTTGTTTAAAATAGAACACCAAAGGTCCCACTTAGCTCAGTTTTTTCATTTGAATGACATCCAAGAAGAAATGAATAGAGCAAAAGTTGTGTAAGGTCTACTTCTCAAATATCCCAGTAAAGTGCCACGTATGGGTCGGAATTCTTGACCATAGACAGCCAGGTCAAACCAAAATCTGCAAGTTGGACATTCGCAAATCTACAAGCTCGTTTGAATTTTGGAAGTTTGAGATATTAGGACCAACATGGGATATTCTTAGATTTTTTTTTTTTTGAAGTAGCAGACAGTTGCTGCTATAATGTTCATTAAAAGATATTCCTAGGAGTTAAAGTACACAGTGGGCAACAGTAAGTTTCAAGACCAAAGTGGGAAAGCTGCGATACTCTATTTAAGTGACGGTCCCTGTGAATTGTGTCTTACTTGTTTCTGTCCTTGCATGCTCTTCTTACTTTAATTTCTTTTGTGTTTGAATTAAAGGACGGGACGAGGTAGATGAGCAAGACGATATGTTTATCCTGATAGCGCCCCAAAATGCAGTTGGTAATTGCATTATTGATGTGAGTTAATCAATATATCTTGTCTATAAGCACCCTTCTCTGTTAAGGATCAGGTTCGGCAATACCAGTTGGATCCCACTATGTCACTTTTTCTAAAATTTGTGGTTTTTCTTGTGTGCATATTTTTGATTCAGGATTTAGCCTTCAAAAATATGCTGCCAGAAAAAAGGGGCATAATCAGAGGCTCTTTTATTGCCAGACTTGTTAATGAGATATAGAATGATATTCAACATTTGCTTTTAAAGGATTTGCAAGCTATGACTGATGCAGCTGGGAGCAGACCAGTAATCCTCATAAATCCTCGCCTAAAGGTATTTAATGGAAAACTACCTTTTTTGACCTTCACACCATTTTATTATTTTTGGATATAGAAATCAGAAAAGGAATTTCCTTTTTCCATCTTTTCTTTTTGCATTTAAGGTTTAGTTGGTATTATTGTACTCTTAAATAAACTAAATTTTAAATGGCAATCTTATTATCTTATATGCATTTTAATTCAATAAAAATTGTCCTTCTTTGTTCGTTTTCTAACACCAAACTCTTGCAGGATATGCCCAGTTCAAGCGGCATCATGACGGTAAACAAATCTTATTTTGCATGCATTTATTTTGACTTCTCATTTTTATGCTGAAAAATTTATGGTGCCTAATACTTTCATGTTATTTCAAACAGACTATTGGTAGGGACAAGAGAATGGAGTATGCTGCCTCATTTGAAATTTGCTACCATTTTCGCCTCCTCTATTACTCGGGCTCCTTTTATCCTATCATGGGCGCTTTAAGGTACCTGTCTAGCTCCTTTCTGATTTTTAAAATTAGTAAATGACATAAATAATTATAAGAAGAGGAGGAAATGGTTCTCGTTGAGAGCTTTCGTAATTTTATTCGTTCAGTTTTTGGATTTCTTTTGAAGTAGTAGACAATTACCTACTACTAAATTTCACTAAATAAATAAAAATACATCAAATATTTACAAAAAGTTTCCTAGGTTATTGATGTACAACAGGGTGGGGGTTAGTGTTTTTTCTAGTAGTTGTTGGATTTTCTTGGTTTGGTAAAAACTTTTATTCTAGATGGGAGGGTGGAAATTGAGTTCAGGTTTAGTCACCGTAGTTTGAGTTATAGTTAAGCATTGCAATGGCGGAGCTTGACCAGTGTCTTTGGTAGGGCCACACTACACCCTATTAAAATTTTCTCAAGAATCGGTCCTCTGGATGCAAATCTAGAGAGTTTCTGGGGGGCTGATTCACTATATTTAAACATATAGTGATCATACAAGTACTTGGGCCTCTACAGCCCTCCTCTGTCCCTCTTAACCCCAGAGTATTCGGAGTAAGATTTTAGGGCAATAGACACTTCTCTTAGTCTACATTAGCAACTACAAGAGATGTAGGTTTAGGTTGCATTTTGTTATTTTTCTGGTAACATCAAAGAGTCTTGTAAAGCTACAAACCTAAATTCTGTCAATCCAGTGTCTTTTTTCTGTATGGAAGTGCCACAATTAATTAGTAGTGTACAGCTGTACTATTGGTATTCATTCAATCTGAATGAGGGATGCCAATATGTGTGCTCTTGCTTCTCTCTTTTCTTCATATTTTCAGAAGCTCTTTGATTATGGACTCAAATTCTGATTGTATTTTTTATAATATTTCTTTTGTTTGTAGGATGGCTTATCCAAATGGTTATGAGCTGTACAAGAGAGTAGATGACCCCAATGGGAAGGAGAAATACGATATCATAGCTGAATTTCCTGAAAAACCAACATTAATTGAGATTAACGATGCTTTCACTGGCAGAAGAAGGTATTCATTTATAAGTTCAAAGAAAAGATATATGATCTCTCCCAAAACCATTCTAAGAAATCCGGATTTTCCATTTTGTAAAATTTATAATGTACTCTCTTCACTTGAGTTAATTTTAATTTATTTGGTTCCCAATGCAGAAAGAAGGAAGAATCAGCTTCTGGAATCTGGTATTCAAATTTCTCTTGCTTTTATCCTGCTTTTTTTTGTTGTTTCCTTTAATACTTAAAATGAGAAAGTTTTACAGAACAATCTAACTTCTTGTAGGGGTTTCTTGAGTGGTATTTTGTGAAACAATCCATGATGAATGTGCAATTTTATGACGGGCCTGCCATTGAGATGGGCTTGCATGCAATGAATGGTAATTGTACGCTGTATATCAATTAATAGAAAAATTTACTTTTACATTGTTTACCTGTTATGCTGATAAATGCTTGGTGCATGATTTGAAAAGATGGACTAGTGCCGATTAAACATTTTAGACAATTGAGAACCACGCTCAGTGGCTAAAAGCAATTTCTCTTTGCATGAGTAGTTATAGGTTTGAAATTCAGTGTACATACTGAAGGTGATTTGAAGATTTTAATTCTTATCACATACTAAAAAAATCTGGTCAATTGTAAGTCGATGTTCTTTTATGTAGAGGGATCCAATTTTTTTGTTCTTCAGCTGAATGCATGTTTTTGCAATACTTTTAACGAGATGATACAAGAGGGATTTTGAAACAATTCCGATGATAAAAGATGGATTACAGTTGATTTAAAATTTTCTTACGACCGCAGAAGCATCGTCCTGTCTAGAACTTACAACAGGAACAAAAATAAAATAAACTAGCATCTTATTGCATAGATCGCTATCACCATTCTGTCCACTGCGTCCCGTACAATAAAGGGAAATCAAGGGTTGTTTCTCTCGACTATCAGCGTTAGCATTCGTCTCCATCTCTTCACTGCCACGATGGCACTTGGCTCAGAGAAATTAGAATCAATTTTTTTTTTTATTTGAAAATTACAATCAATTGAACCAGTGGAAATATGAGCAAGGATTGTCCCCCAAACCCGATTAAGGAACTAAGATGACCAGCATTGGCCCCAGAAGAATCATTTGGATTTACTATGGAGTAAATAGATATATAACTATGAAATAACAACATGCAAGTTTACAACAAACTTCTTCTGCCATATTCCCCACACCCCCGCCCCCTACCACCAGGCTTACAATAAATAAACGAATTTACAAAGCAAAAAGAACTTCAAATTATTGATAATAAAATGAAGAACAGGTCTCGAAATATTACAATGGTATAACTCCTTGGCTGGGAAATTTATTTCAAGTTATGTAAAAGGTCATAAATTGACTACTTAAATGCAGACTCTATACCATATTTGATCAGTTTGACATTTGAATCCAATAATAATTTTATTTTTAAAAAATGAAACTTAAATACATTCCTGCTTATTTCTGCAAATTTCTGAAACTACACTAAATTGCAATTCTCACAACTGCCTATCAATCTACAAGTACAGATATGAAGTGTTGATCCACCCAATTGATATTATCATCACATCCTACACTAACTATTCATGAGTAATTAAAAAAAAAAACCCAAATAGGTCATTGGATAAGCAAGATCCTGTACCTTGCATATTGCATTATTATCTTAACAAGCGCACAAACATGTGCAACAAGATGAATCAGCACCAATCAAAACTCAAAAGAGAAAAATGCCTACTGAACTCGCGTTTTTATAACCATTTTCCAGAACTCCAAGTCTACACTATGAGCAAAGTAGCACAAGCCTCTAGCGCATGTAACTCTATATGAATAATTTAAAATCCAAGGAAGATAAACAGTTAAATAATGCTACAGACACAAGAGACCCGCCAACAAGACCAAAGACTGGTAGTCGAGGCCACATATGAGTTACATTGCATCTAATTTTCAATTGGAACTACCATTTGACTGAAACAAGTTACCCCAAGAAAACTTCTCACTGGACAAGATTGAATCCTGACAACATTAAAAATGCTCTGACATGACTAAGAAATCAGTTGTTTTTTCTGCACAAGAAAAGATGGAGAACATAAGAATCCAACTCACATGAATGACCAAGTGTCAAAAAGCAATGGACAACGAACAAGTATGAGGTAAGAAAAAGGTACAATACGTGAATGACACAAAGTACCTCTGACGTTTGGCACTGGGGCCCTCCTCTGGATTATCAGGAGTTCTTGATACATTTGAGTTCCTCCGAGCATGACCATTGGAGCCCTCTACAGGAGTCTGAAAAGAAAAGGAAAAGTATTTAATTGGCAGAATGAAATGAATCACAGTCAACAATTATTGTGCTAAAAAAATGGGAATATATTAACTAGAATATATATTTTCAGAATATATATTTTCTAAATCAAACGAATTATACTTTTTCATATTTTTATTTTGACCGAAGGACAACTCTTATACCCTCATACAAAAGGAATTAATAACCCTGAAATCAGCTAGAAAGACCTTTTAGATCAAGGTTATATACTCTTATACCTGCATCCTTCACATCTTTGTATTAATCTTCTTTTTTTATTAGTCACCACATAGAAAATACTGCTGGAATGGAATAACAAATTTCACTGAGAGATCCACACACTTACTGCTGCAGCAGAAGCACTTGACCTGGCATCTACAATTTGAGAAACCACTGGTAAAACCTGAGAAAGCAAATTAGAGAACTGTACTCCCTCCTCAGTAACACCTGAAGTTGCATCCGGAATTCTGGTATCTCCGCTTGCATCAGGTGGAGCTGCAGCAGAAGCATTGACAAAGGGTTCCTGACGGGCCGTTCTGCTTCCTCTTAATTGAAATGGATCTACAGCATGTGCTGTTCCTAACCACTCTTGCAACAAAGCAGACATATCCTCAAGTTCTGTATTTGAAGGGCCCCCTATGAAAGAGGAAAATGACACATGTTCATGCAGTCCTGGTTTTATTTTCGCATATAACACAACAAAGTTTTCTGGTTCCATTTAAAATATTTTAAAAAAATACATCTAACCTCAAAAAAAAAAAAATTTATATCAATTTTGATGCACCGCTATAATACACCACACCAGGACAATACTGGTACCAACCCTACAAGTCGAGAAAACAAATGGAGTCATAAAGGTACCAGATAGTATGACCGTATGAGTCTTGTTACTTACCTGACAGCTATGGTACTTAAATTGGAAACGTAGTACGTATGATAAAACATCTTAATGCAAAACCAAATTCAAAACTATAAAAATCTCACCTGATGCATACACCAAAGGCTCAGATCCGGAGGCAACATTTGGTCCTTGCATAAAATGATCCAAATTTGGCTGGGACCCAACACTAGAGGGCTCACTAGCAGGTGGAACAACACTCCCTGAATCTCCTCTCACTGGCATTCTAGCAAGGACTGGTACAGCAATCATTCTTAGAGGTACTGGAACCATTCTAATTCCAGGCTCTCCATTAAGACCTTGATTAGTCAAACCAGAATTTCTAGCTGCACCTGGTTGTTCTTGTGTTTGTGTACCAGTCTCTCCACTTGGGTTCGCACCACTTGGTGCAGGTGCTCCACGACCTAATAATGTTAGACTGGGTTAGAAAGCAAGAAAAGTCATGACCACACCTAGTATTGTAGAGATAACAGTCAATCTTTTTTCTAGTTCTTCTAATGGATTTCGTACTTAATCAGGTGCTTATTTGTTCTTTGTACAGATATATTGCTTATGTGTTCTTTGTACGCATGTATTGTTGGTTTTTTGCCAAAATAATACTATAGTTTAGATAACATTCGGAAGTATATCAAATGATAAGTGTACCCGCACGAATATGTATGTCAATATTTCTAGGTCTAAGTAGAGTACGAGAAAGGTCACTGTGCACGCCACGGCTGGAATAGAGATCGCCAGTCTGTCCTGCAAGACTTGATGATGGGAAAAATGGAACAGGCTACAGGGATAGGAAAAAAAGAAAAATGAGAAGATGAGAATTTATTCTCCTCACCAAAATGTCAAATAAAAACTTAAATCAAATTGGTTATTCTACAAACCTGAACCATCAATGGATTTGGTCCATTTCCAGAGATGAACATAGCTGGTCCAGCATTAACTGACGCATCTTGCTGGAATATAACAAAATTGTTAGAACAGACTAAACTGAACATTACAACTCATCTGATCTGCTTTACATCTATCTCTATATGAGACGCAATTGTTTTTTCGATTTGGCCACCAAGCCCAAAGTCCATCGATTTAGGTCCTTGACCACATATTCCCCATTATTAGAACTTCAAATCACAAATGGAAACACTCTGTTGTGTTGCAGTAATATGAACCAAGAGCTAACATTAACAAATCTATGCCAGGCATGTTACCACCAATTATGCCAACAAATTGCTACATTATATTACATGTTATAAGAAGAGAAACTTGCAAAAGGATCCTCCTGAGTACAAAAAAATGGTAAAAGGGGTCTTCTCCTCCATGAGATAATCAAAATCCCAGTAGTAATTGTTCCTTTTTAGCATTCTCTTTCGCCTTAACAATACTACTACTAAGAAATGGATGGGTACTTTATTATAGTTGAAGTTGATTTTAATGTCATCAAACTATTATGAAAGGAGGGGCATTCAGAAATTCCAGGAAATTTCTCACAAATTTTAAATTTAAATGGGTGCTTTTGGCATACCGGTGTAGAGCCCATATCTAGCATAATAGCATTGCGGCCAAGCTCAAGAAGTAATGATCCAAGGTTTTGCACAAGGATTCCTGACCGCATCGACAGTGCTTGCAGTTGTGCCCGTGCAGGTACCAGTGTTACATTGGCATGATCAGACAGTTGGGCTGCCAGTTCCTAAATTAATGTAGAGAGTATCATATTAATTCTAAAGGGCACCAAATAAGCAAGAAAGTGTATCCCTGAAGAGGGAAACAAATTCAGCATAATACACATAATACAGCATAGAGATATAATTTGGTACGGCATAGTTTCAGTTAAATTGCAGTTCTGTCCAGGACACAAGGTGATGGACTTCTGACCTAAGGTGAGAGAGCCCAAATCAGGATAGAACATAACAACTTGGTCAAATAACATATGAAATAAAGTGACCCAATTGGTACCTTAACACACTGGGATGTACCTGCTTAAATTGAAAAAAAACAAGACAAAAAAAAGAGGAACCACGTACTGATAAACAGTTTTGGGCCTCAATCATTAGCAATCTAGTAGAGACTAGAGCTTGGGATAGGTTTGAAACACTTTGTGTCCCATGTCCATGCCCGACTGGTGTTATGCTATCTGCAAACGATTTTCAATATTTAGGCAAAAGGCCATTGCTTTTATATAATAACATAAAAATGGCTAGTCTGTTACTGGTGAGCACATACTATTGAAGCAAAATAGATATTTTTAAAAAGTTCAAATTGGGATTCAAGCCATCCATATGGATCTCAATGCCGAGTTACTTCAAGGGATGCAAATTTCTAACTTTTTTGCACATTTACAGTGCTGACTGGATTATTCAAACAGCTACAGAAAAAACATGTCTAATTACACGATAACTATTTTAAAAGGTACCAAATCCAAATTGCCCTAGTATGACTTCACATTTCAATCAAGCTGACTAATTAGGATGGCTGGCATCAACTTCCAAAATTTACATTTTATTTAAAAAGCATCCAGAACTAACTCATATTAAAAAAACTAGACCTTCCGATAAGTGGCAATTTTGTTACTTGTGATGAATCGTCAAGGTCACCAAGCATAGTTAAACTCTCTATAGCGTATTGTAATTTGGTGACATCAAAAGTTCACAATGCTCATCTGAGATCAACTAAACAGCTAGGCCTCGAATAAAATAAAATAAATGAATAAAAAAGAAACCTAGGCTTAACTGTCTGGTACTAAATGTACCAAGTTGGTAATAGACCAAAATCACCATGTTGGTAAATCATTTACTAGAGCCCTTGTGAATTGTGAATCATACCAATATGACCAAAAAAGCCTGCCCTTCTGAAATCCTCACTCATGAATTCCAGATACTGAGATATAGTTGCCAAGGAATCAGGAATTGGCTACAAAGTGGATCAAAGGAACATTAGATTAGCTCATTAGCCACAGAAATTCATGCTTACAAATATCTTTTATAGAATAAAGATGAACTAAAACTCACACTAGGATTCACAGAACCAGTTGAAGTCTCGGCGGATTGGTTCTGAGATGGAACCTGCATCGAGCCAATCTCAACAGTAAATGATCTGGGGTTAAGATGAGGTTCAGTAGACTCTGTTGGCTGAGATTCATGGTTTGCTGCTCCAACCTGGAAATTAACCAACAAACCATGTGGTTATATTTTGTACTTAATTAACAAAAAACAGTATTACAGAAGAAGTTCCACCAGTAAGGTATGTGCATGCTTCCTCAATGTTGACTTATATAAAAAAATAAATAAAGAGATAAATCACCTCAAAGATGACACAAATATGTATCAAATCATAATCCATAAAAAAAGGTAGAAAAAATTTATTATATACGAGCAAAGTATTGGTCTTCCAGAGCTGTACCCTTCTGACAGTTCTGACCCAATACATGGCAAGTATCTGATCCTTAGTACTAGTAAACAAAAGGACCAAGAATTATATCTCTAATATAAGTAAGAAATAATTTATGTATTTTGTTTAAATATTACCACAGGATCCATACCCAAGCTCGCCCCACCAGAGGTTCCAAGGGAATTGACGATGCTAGATACAATCTGCTCAAGACAATGTTTTGCAAGTTTACAATAGGGAAGGAAAAAAATACTAAAATTCGTGATCATTTATGAACCAAAAATATGTATAAAAAAATCCAACCTGACCAATGTTGGGAAACCCACGGCTTCTGTGCTGTATATTAATTGCCTCCAAAACGATACTTTCTGTGAGCTGATTGCGTTGATTGTTCAGAGCACCTGATGAAGAATTGGCAGCTCCTGCACCATATAAATAGAAAATCATTTAAAGTGAATCTAGCTAATTGGCAATTTGGGAATCCATCGTGTTTTTTTTTTCCAAGAGAGCAATTCCATTTATCCTCCTATAAAACGAGAAAACATGGAAATCATATACACCATCTAGATTCTGTAAACAATACCAAAATTAGCCCTCTTACTGTTCTCAATTTTGTAGAAATGAAAAACTAAGATGGAAGATCATATACTTGTTCTGAAGGGAACAGGTGGAGCATTTTAATGGAAAATTATGAGGTTCTAAATGTAAAGAACAACATTTCAAAAGATAAGAGACCAAATTGACAAAATCTTACAAAGTAGATTCCCGCAATCTTTGAGAGTGGACCATATATTACTGAATAGTGTGGGCCCATTTCTTTCTGAGAGCCCTTAATCACTATTGCAATGCTCCTATCAATAGTCTAATCAAGTGCTAACAGCCCAATGTAAACTCTGAGCCGCAATCTACGATTGCGAGAAATTCTATTTTTGAAAATTTCCAATTTCCTTTCTTCTTTCTATAAATTAATTTTTGTGTTTCTAAACATAATTTTTATTTTCCTTTCTTTCATGTTTCTACTAAGACCATGCCGATAGCTTGATGTCTTTCAGGGTAAAAATGAAACTGCCTTTATTTAAAGAAAAAAAATACATACCTAGATTGTTTGGCACAATTTCAGGAGGTTGCCTTACAACAAGATGCAATGTATGACCATCTTCAACATCTGTTGTGTTTTGAATCAAGGAGAGTACGGTAGAATTGCACAGTAAACCACAAAAAACTTTGATTTTAAGGCTCTGCTTGGATAGAGAAATATTTTAAGAGTTTTACTGAGAGAATTATTATTCATTTATGATTTGTCCAGCTCCAACTTTGAAATCCTTCCTGCTATTTTTCTCCATATAGAAATAAATCAAAAACAAATGGAGAACATAACATTTCAATTAACAAATCATTTTATTTATTTATTTTTAAGATGATTGAAATTAGGGAAGCCAAATAGAAGGCCAGAAGGATACGATAATGAGAAAGGAGCTCATTATCTCTCAGAACTTGCCCTCGGCAGATCAATCGCTGCTGCCCTGACTCTATCCCTGTGACACCAGCAATTTGTTCCTTCAGTTGAGGAACTGGAACCTAAAGTAGAATTAAACAAAGAAAACATTATCAAAGAAGAACCATGAGCAATATTGTATTTTATTAACTCCAGAGAATGACTTGAGATATTTAAATTTAAATAGTACAAAGTGCTAAATAAAGACAGACATACGTACACGCTTATTCACCCGCAACGTATATGTCTGAGAATCCAGTGTTTTGATTTTTATTTCAATTTTAGCTGTATCAGCCCCTGTACTGATACCTTCTGATGTTGTTGCAATAGACTCACCCTCCATCGCGATATTAACCTAAAAATTTGTTTAACTTGCATGTTATACTCAAGAGATTAATACTAAAGAGATAATAAGTGGGCATTATTAATATTGTAAGACAAGCGTAGCACACTAGCACTTGGCACATGGTAGATCAGTTGGATTTATTTTTTTGCATTGCTACAGAAAACCTTCCATGCAACTACCAAAATGACCATTTCTACTGCTCAGCTAACAAGACAAGTAGGATCCACACATTCCACCAATTTTCCTTGAACATCAATTAACGCATGCTGGTATTCAATAACATCCATGACGTTTAATTTATTTAAGTCACTGAATTTTCCAACTTTTTGGCATTTTCATTACTATAAATCAGGGCTGTTTAATTCCATTTCTATTTAATCCCTCTGTTTCTTAGTTTAGTTTATATTTTTTTTCCAGCTCTCATACCCATCCTCCAAAACTAAAGAGCAACCTATTAGTAGATTGCACAGGTATATCTGTACCCTAGTATCTGGACCTTTTAATCTTTGTACCCTAGCCATCCTTAAAGAACTTCAAATATGGACAGTTTTTATGCAGAGCAAGCAGAAGAAGAGGTATCATTTACAAATCCATTGTCAGGTGCCGGTACCACTAACATAAGGTTTCACACACACAGATGTATGAATAAAAAATATCTATCTTGCACCTAGGAATGCCTAAGATAATGATTGCTAAATAACAGCATAGGTATTGCCACTAAATCAGTTAATAGTTTATGCACTTGAATTTCACATACCAATCTCTCAAACTATTTTGAGAAACACAAAATAAGGCATTTACCAAATCTACAAAGCAAACAACAATTTCTCATTCGTTTCTACGTAGGTACAAGCTTAGGTGAGAATAATAATTGTCTGTACAAAGTACTCAGCTCCTGAGTTCCTTTCTGGGGGTCCAGATTGAAATAACAATAATCTTAATATAAAAATATAAAGATCTGACATTTCTTGTATAACTAAAACCGAAACAAATCAGATTAGAGTTATACTCAAAGGATCAAACGGTAATTTAAGAAAAGATTTTTTTTTCTTTCTTTTAAAAAACGGACACCAGAACAGTAAAATTCTCAACAACAACAAAAACAAGAAAGAAAAGCTGTAGAGCTTTCTCACAAGTAGACGGGAGCTCTAAGACTAGAAAAACTGTATAATTGGAGAAGCTCAAGTAGATTCAGAATTCAAATGTTAAATCCAATCAAAAGACATAAGTACTTGTACAGGATTCTGAGTACCTTAGCCACCGCCGATTAGTCGAGGACCCGAGAAGATGTAGAGACCCTAGAACCCTAAATAGGGGGAGCGGGGGTGGAAGGGGGGACGTACGGCGAGGGGGGAGAGCCGAAATGGCAAGCCTTAAGAGGGGGGCCTGTTTTTTCTCTCGGACAAGCGAACAGAAGTGGAGAGGTTCTGCCAGGAAATAAAGGAGCCGCATCCTCTGAGGTAACAGAATTTTTGAGTTCCAATCCGGACCGTCCCATCAGAATCGGGGCCAATCCGGCCCAAGCCTGTAATGCATGGATCTCTTTATGATTCGTGTTAGTATATAATAGACGGACTAGATTCAAACTAAAAAATTCTGTTACCTCAGGTGTTATGATTCGAAAAAGAGGTTACAGTTCGGTATTTCTGTATTCAACCGTGTAGCATATTACTGACCTGTGAGTTTCCACTGCGAGGCAGTTTCATGTGGGGCACAGGTTTCAGTTTCCGAGTATTATATTTTGATGTGCGGAGACTGCCCCAGGAAATCTAGGATTTCTTATTTACCAGTGGAAATCTTTTCTAGGCAACCTTGGGCTTTGCTTGATTAGCGTTTCAGTATTATTTATTGAGCATTGATTTTTTCTCAGATTTTTTGGATTCGCTCGTGGTACTCAAATTTTTTAGATTTGCTACTGGCCCTCCAGAATCGGACCAGGGCCGCTGCACAAGACTTCGTGCATTCTATTAGTTCTGTATGTTTTATATTGGAGTCCGGCTATGTCATCAGAGGCATTTTAGCATTTTAGTTCAAGTGTCACCTGGTTTAAAGATTTATCGGATAAGTTTTACATGCGAAATTCAAATTGATAGTGATGTATTTATATGTAAAATTTATAAATTATTTATGATATTTAGTATCAAATCAAACGGAAAAAATGATGAAAAATAAAGTCATTAAAATTAATTTATAAACATTATTTCTTTTACCACTTGTTTTTGTACTAAATGAATTTAAAAAATAAACGATCTAAATTTGTCGTTTGAAGCATATTCTATAGATTATGAAGCCGGTGACGTGGCTAAATATCATCACGAACATAATTTTTATTAGATTTAGTAAATAAATTTATACACTTGTATATGAAATAAGTGCATCTCAATTGATCTAAAACATGAACAGAAACATGTACAAACGTACAATTAATGCATTCTAGGCTAGCAATGAATTTATGCATGCTAAAAGATACAAGTTAAATTTGGGTGATTTTGTAATCATAAGTTGGTCTAAACTCTAAATTGATCAAAAACATGAACAACAGTGTCAATGGCATTGGATATTAATGACAAATAGTGTCAATGCTTTATTCATTAAATTTTAACTGTGGAATTTTATATTATTTTAAGAGTCGCTGATTTTTTATCAACAATATAGCGACATATTGTGCTATCGTCTCGAAAATATATCGGATTGACTTTAAACGACGAATTTAATCTGTTTAAATTGATGTATCCCACAAGTGATTTATTTACATATAAAATTTATATATTTATAAATTTATTTAGTTTAAAATCGAGAGGTTAATAAATATATTAAAATTAACTTATAAATCATCATTTTAAATACATAAAAACTACAGGATTTTAATTTCATATTATCTCAAAATTTAATTTGTTGATTTTGTTAGCTCTTGTTTTATATCAATATAAAGTCAAAATAATATAATTTTAGAAGTTCATGTATAATATAAATTAAACATCCATTTTATTAGTTTTTTTGTTCAAAAAGTTATAGAATAATAATTTAGAACTTTGCTTTTATCGACACGATTTGTACCAAAATCGCAGTAAGACTCAGCCAATCTTCTCTCACACCACTATTAAGTATTCACAGTAATTGACTCCGAAATTTTTATTAAAAGAAAATAAAATAAAAAAATATCAACATTGAAGAACGTTTTCGCTGGAATTCGAGATGTAGCAAAAACGTGATAGTCCATAATGTCCAGGGCACTGTAACTGAACGTTATAAATCATAACGTCCAGTTAATATGATCGCTAATGATCTCTAATTAACAAAAAACATTGTAGCTGGACGTTATGGTCTATAACATCCAGCTACAGTGGTTTTTTTTTCAAAAAAATCGCAAACTGAAGCAAGCAAAAAAAAAAAAACACTATAGCTGGATGTTATGGACCATAACGTCCAGCTACAGTATTTTTTGTTAATTAGAGATCATTAGCGATCAGATTAACTAGACGTTATCGACCATAACGTCCAGCTACAGTGCCCTGGACGTTATGGACCATCACGTTTTTACTACATCTCGAATTCCAGTGAAAACGTTCTTCAATATCGATATTTTTTTATTTTATTTTCTATTAATAAAAATTTCGGTAATTGACCATTCCATTTCACAAAAATAAGCTATTAAATAATCTTTGGAAATCACAGGGTTAAAAAAATAACAAATTATTAAAAGAAAATATTTCCCTGCTGAAGTGGTTTTTAAATAGCATCTTAATCTAACAACAAAGGAATTAATCAGCTTATCAGCAACACAAATAATAAGGTAAATAAAGACGCTCTTGGTACTTAAATTGACCGAATTGAAACATGGGGTTTAAATTACTGACCTCTGGGAATGTTCGACTAATTTTCTTTTTTTTTAAAAGCATGGTAGAAGCCGAAATTTTTATTAATAGAAATAATAATAAAGTAATGTCGATATAGAATAATGAATTCGTCTGAATTTTAAATCTAACAAAGACGTTAATTTTGGTAACGTCCAGGGGACGTTACCAACGACAACGGCCCGATTAACAAAATTACCGTCGATTAGCGCAGCTGCAGAATGTGGCCGTCGGCAAGGATAACGGCCTGCGAAAAAAATATAATAATTCGAGGCCGTTCTCAAAGATAACGGCCTGCGAAAAAAAACAAATACCCCGAGGCCGTTGTCAAAGATAACGTCCAGACTCTGGAAAAAAAAAAAAAAAAAAAAAATCGTGGCCGTTGCCAAAGATGACGGACAAACATTTGTTTTGTATAAATTGACAATTGCTGCTAATTTATGGTCCAAAATCTTTAGATCAATGAATATTTTACTTATCCAAAAAATAATAAAATATTCTAAAAAATATATAAAATGTGATCTCCAAGGATACAAAGATCAAGTTAAGTGATTTGGATCGGCCGTTTGAACTTTGAAAATGAAGATTTCGATTTAAAGCACAAGACGATCCTTACTTAATAATAATAATAACAATAATAATAATATAATAAGAGTAAGGCTACGGTGCTTTGCAAAGTAAAACCCCCTCTTTACTTCGGGTTACTTTTTGCATTTTGAAAATCCAAACAACCGATCCGAACCGTTCAACATGTTCTAAATATTGAAATGTGCTTGGAGACCAAATTTTACATTTTTTGGAATTTGTTTACTATTTATTAAGCCACTTTGAAAATTACTGATCCAACGGTAAACAGTAAAAAACAGTAAAATTTTCTGGACCACCGGATCAGCGATTGAAAAAGTGGCTTAATAAATAGTAAAAAAATTCCAAAAAATGTAAAATTTGGTCTCCAAGCACATTTCAATATTTAGAACATGTTGAACGGTTCGGATCGGTTGTTTGGATTTTCAAAATGCAAAAAGTAACCCGAAGTAAAGAGGGGGTTTTACTTTGCAAAGCACCGTAGCCTTACTCTTATTATATTATTATTATTGTTATTATTATTATTAAGTAAGGATCGTCTTGTGCTTTAAATCGAAATCTTCATTTTCAAAGTTCAAACGGCCGATCCAAATCACTTAACTTGATCTTTGTATCCTTGGAGATCACATTTTATATATTTTATATATTTTTTAGAATATTTTATTATTTTTTGGATAAGTAAAATATTCATTGATATAAAGATTTTGGACCATAAATTAGCAGCAATTGTCAATTTATACAAAACAAATGTTTGTCCGTCATCTTTGGCAACGGCCACGATTTTTTTTTTTTTTTTTTCCAGAGTCTGGACGTTATCTTTGACAACGGCCTCGGGGTATTTGTTTTTTTTCGCAGGCCGTTATCCTTGCCGACGGCCACATTCTGCAGCTGCGCTAATCGACGGTAATTTTGTTAATCGGGCCGTTGTCGTTGGTAACGTCCCCTGGACGTTACCAAAATTAACGTCTTTGTTAGATTTAAAATTCAGACGAATTCATTATTCTATATCGACATTACTTTATTATTATTTCTATTAATAAAAATTTCGGTGGTAGAAGCTACCAGCTGAGAATGTCGACTAATTTTCAATATCAACACATGCCTACCATTTCCATTCGTTTACAAAATGACCAAATGATCAAATACCCAGAAGTACTAATCTGTTACAAAATGTAACGTGACCTGTAGAATTTTCCCGAAATTAGCACAAGCCTAGACCAACGTCCCTGACACGATATTTTTAAGAAATTGTAAAGGATGCACAAATAATGGATGAACCTTCAGCACTTCATATCAGTAAAAGATCCAAAAAGATGAACTAATGTCAAAACTATTTTAAATAATGAATTCATAGGTAATAACCAACTAAATGATATAAAATAATCAATACCAAGGATTCAAATATAGGCAAAAAAAACATTACCAGTGAAACAACTTTAGAAATATACTACAATATTGGAATAATAAAACAACAAGATTCCCCCAAAATATCAAATGAATCCTGAGTTATATTTGGAAAGATTCTACTTCTCTATCGAATTTTAAGAGGAGATTTCTATAGACAACTCCTCAAGTTTTGCATCTTTGGCAGCATCCCGAACTCTGACACTCACCTAAACAAAAATGTATTTCCCTTCAACAGACAATTGCATTAAAAATATCCAAATTCCTGGTATTAAGCAAAACTATCTGAAATTATCTGGAGAGAACAAACATTTCCAGTATCAGCTTCCTTTGCGTCAACCACCAGTATGTAATTATATTGCGCTATTTGTGCTTCCCGTACCTGAAATCATGAGGAAGATCCATATGTTGATAATTCAATCCATAAACTTAACAAAACATGGTACAAAATTCAGGTTATTGTAAGAAAGAGAGGCAGACCTTCTTTTGAATCGTACGGTCTGAGGAATCAATTCGACATAATACCCAGCTTTATGTATCTGCTCATGCACCTGGATAAAAGTGAAAACAAAATATTTGATTTGAAGTAACACAGTGCTAAAACAGTGTTAAAAGTAACACAGTGCTAAAACTTGTGTTTGATATTTGATTTAAAATTTATAAATCTTACTACTACGAAAATTATAATACATATTAGCTATCTAAACATAAAAAAAATACAGTCATAAAATGACAAATTAAATAGACCGAAGTACCGAACTAACTAGGATCTTTCGGGAAGGTGTTCGGAGATGAAAAGTTGGAGGCATGGGGATAAGTATTTTGACAACAAGTAATATTATCTTTTATTTTAACTGTTTTGCTTATGAGCTGCGTGAAGTCAAACCAACACAACTAGTATCTTGACCCAAATCATGGGTTCGTTTCACATGTTAGTTAAGAATTATTTTGCAGAACTAGAAAAGGGAGATGATGGTTTCGTTTTCCTATTACTATTATTAATCTTGAAGACTTCTGATTAAATATATGGCTTACATACATTTTTTTTTCCCAAAGATGTAACATTTTATAAAAGGACATGTCAGCATATTTAAAATTAAACGTAAAATTGAAAATAGTTCAATAGTTCAATGAATTGATTGAATAAAACAAATTAAGCACTTGATTGAACGGAATATAATATTAGAAAAAACAAAATTAAACTTCTCTCATTAA
This sequence comes from Carex littledalei, assembly GCA_011114355.1. Taxonomy (NCBI): domain Eukaryota; kingdom Viridiplantae; phylum Streptophyta; class Magnoliopsida; order Poales; family Cyperaceae; genus Carex; species Carex littledalei. The sequence goes on from CM022097.1 coordinate 4,794,197, forward strand.
GCAAATGTTTAACCGTCCGTCATACTCATCATAAGATAAAATTAATTTCATTTAGCACAGTTTACGAACTCTTGAAAAAAATATCAAACTAATAGTATACATGCATTAATTCCAACAGATCAAATACAAATCTTACCAATGAATACGAATTTTCTTTTTGAACTGATTTAGAAATACAAAAAGTGTTACCACGTCAATCTAACATTTCATATGGACCAGAATATATGTTCAGATATGAGAAAGAAATATAAATGAAACAAATGATGTAATTATGTAGGAAGCTTTAAACTCGCCAGCCTACACATTTTCTCTAATACTCCTTCAGAGCTCCAGATCTTGACAAACCATCTTTCACTCCAAAGAAGAAACAATACCTACCTTTCACCAAAGAAATGAGGCAAACTGCAAATTGAAGAAAAAGCAACAAAATTATTGTTTAAAACAGCAAGTATATTTCCTTCTTGACAAAGTCTAACTCGAGTATTGCTGTTACCAGCATTGGACCATGCTGCTTTATATTTTGCAATCTAAAAATGGTAAGAAGATTGTAAGCCCAAGGTCACTTAAAATGCACTGGGTTAAAAGATATTGCGATTGAGAGAATCATCTTATACTTGCTAAATTTTTAAGTCGCAAAAATCTACTTGAATCAAAAGTAGCTTTGTGATTCCTCTCATGCAATACATACAAATCCGGATGGAATGCTGTACCAGTTTGATCAATATATATATATATGAGTTGGGCTATAGTACTTCGCGAAGTAAAACGAGTGTTTTACTTCACGTCTATATCTTCAATTTGAAACTTCAAAACGTCGATCCGAACCGTTCAAGTTGATTTCCATATTATATTGTGCTTGGAGACCAAATTTTACATTTTTTGAAAATTGTTTACTATTTTTTTAGAATTTTTGAAAATCGCTGTTTTTCAAAAAATCCTGGACCATCAAAAACAACAATTTTCAAAAATTCTAAAGAAATAGTAAAAAATTTCCAAAAAATGTAAAATTTGGTCTCCAAGCACAATTTAATATGGAGATCAATTTGAACGGTTCGGATCGACATTTTGAACTTTGAAATCGCAAAATATGAGTGTGAAGTAAAACACTCGCTTACTTCACGAAGCACCGTAGCCCAACTCTATATATATATATTTAGTAAGGCTTAGGTGCTATGGATAGCATAAGGCCTTCCGTGCTACGGCCTCAAAAACCTATCGTATAAACTTCAAACTTCAATCTAAGTAGCTCAGTAAATTGGTTATACAATGAACTTGTAGAATACCAATTTTTACTATTTTTTGAATTTTTTTTACTATTTTTTATGATTTATGAAAGATGGCAAAAAATGGCTTAAAAATAAAAGAAAATTGCTAATGTTTTAGGCCATTTTTTGCCATCTTTCATAAATCATAAAAAATAGTAAAAATTGGTATTCTGCAAGTTCATTATATAACCAATTTACTGAGCTACTTAGATCGAAGTTTGAAGTTTATACGATAGGTTTTTGAGGCCGTAGCACGGAAGGCCTTATGCTATCCATAGCACCTAAGCCTTTCTCTCTCTATATATATATATGTTTTGCAATATCCATAACTTGACTGGGAATCAACACACCAGTTGGGTTGAGCTGAGTAGAAATTTGGTTAACAAAATTGTTTGGTGATGAATTGAGGGTTGAAGTCATTAATATTAGGAGGTTAATTGAACATTTGGGGGGATCGAAACCACACTTGTCTATTCCAAAATTTCTCTTTTGCAATAACAGACAAATTACAGTCCTAAAACCAAAAATTTATTCACAAAGTTGTTCTAGAAAAGAAATCAGAGAGTACCCCAAAATATGCATATAAAACGCCCAGCACCAAAAGTGGCAAATAGATTTTCACACATACTGTATATGTTCCAATACATGATGCAGCCTTGGGGTCCTACGACGAAACAGAGGCTCAAGTCTGAAGGAAGGGACACCACTGCTCCACCGCTTTGCATCATACATTTCATTCCATGCCTGTATTATTTCGTCAATTTTGAATCCAAATCCTACAAACAAAATAAAGGAAATAACAACTTAGCATTTAACAGAGAAACCTGCATCAAATATGAAAAAGGGTCCAGAAACTCTTTTTTTCCACTTTTTTTTATCAGTGAGTGTCTATTTTCTTTGTACAACCTCATTTACCCTTTCAATCAACAAAAACTCAGCTAAAATAAACTCAATAAAGGGTGCAGAAAACAAAAAAGATCCTGCCATCCTTTATCTCATTTTGATCTACATCTCCATCCAATTCATGTATTTTGAAAAACTAACCAAGAATCAAACAGGAAAAAAAAAAACCATGCTAATAATTTCCATTTTCTGAATAAAGAAATCATGCCCACACATATTAGAAGCAAAAGCAAGATAAAGTGGGAAGATTTTAAGCCCCCTGATAAATTATCTATGATGTTAATTCAAGTTAACAGCTGCATCATTTGGAGGGAGTAATGAACAATACCAAATCTAGAATTTCTGAACAAAAGTTCTAGGACCAATCTAGAATTTCTAAAGATCCAATGGTGCCTCATCTCGTATAGATCTCAACTAAACATTGCAATAACTTCAATAGTACGTAAGAGCACATTGTTTTTACATGAGCAGTCTGTACTATGGAACCATTATTACTGGACTCTCATTTTTAAAAGGAGACATTGATGTCCTTGTATTAGTAGTCAGTACAATCAAAATTATCTCTTAAGATTATTTTTTATTAAATAAGTAACAGGTGTTTTTTTGCGTGCATTATAGAAGATAACACAACAGGAGGATAATGTCAAACAATAAATAGTATTATAATATAAATACTATACTGTGATACTGTCCAACTGTCTAGCTGTCTACAAGTTTAATTTAATTGAAAAGCCCATTTCTACTAACACATTCTTAATAGAGCATAACTCCAGAAGTACAGTATTAATAAATGCACATTTTAGCTGTCAGTAGCTTTAAAAACCACACATTAAGTGTTCTTTTTAATGTCACAAGCAACATGGATAGCCCAAAAGGAAAAGAAACAAACATTTTTAAAAGCACCATGACATGCACATGCACAATATTAAAAAATTCATGAATGCAACAAACCATAGAATATGCGATCAGTACTAGTTAACAGCTAGATACAATCATATGCCTTCTGACTAATCTTAAAGTACTAACAGTCAGTACCAGCACCAGACCTGATAAATAATATATGTATAGTAGATGTTGTCGTCTGGCCTTCTGCCTAATCCGAAAGTACTAGCGGTCTGTATCAGTACCAGACCTGACTGGTTTTGTGTGTATAAAACACAAAGACTGCCAACACCAGCCTGCTATGGCTTGCAAAATGACATTGCCATTTATATTATTGTTATATACCAGTACCAGAACCGACTGACAGAATGGTAGGGTACATTATAGCCGAAGTACCACCAGAGCACCAAACCCCCAATGAATACATAAAGCACATAAAAAGTAAAGTGAAATACAAATACCATATTGGCACATACCTTCCTGAGCAGTCTCATGTGCGCAGTGATTCTTTATCATTACAGCAATATCAGTGGGCGATGCCCCCCCTAATTTAAATTTCTCTACCGCCTCCATTAGGCACTCTTCAAAAGTAGGTATTCCCAACTTGAACTCCATCACTGACCTCTCATACAACATGGTGCCCCACAAGATGTTTATCTGGGACCGCATGTTGGCAGCCAGCTCAGCCGCCTCATCAGTCGACACATCCCGAAAGTAGGCCCCAAGGTTGATCTTATCCAACAGAATCTTTTCCTCATTTGGTTTAGAAATATTCTTTAATCTTATGTCCTCAGTCTTTTCCCACATCTCCATGCCCCTCTCCATGTTCTCCTCAGCTTTGTTAAAAAGCTCCAGGGCACCTGCAGAGGGCTCATAGTACCAATTTAGTTTCGCTTGCTCAAAGAACTGTTGGCCCAGTGCAAGGTGAGCTTCATAAAATCCCGGATCTACCCGCAGAGACTCTTCATACATCTTCTCAGCCTTGATGTATTCACTCTGGGCCCACTCAAAAGCCGACTTCACTAATTCAGCTATAGATTCCTTTGTATAATCTTCGGGTAAATATAGCATTTTTCTGGCACGTGACATGTGAACATTTCCCCAATTGAAAAATGCCAGAGCTGCCATTTCTTGGTACTTTTTCTCAGCCAATTGAAATATTTCTTGTGCCTCTTCACTAGTTACTGCCTCTTCCATGGCCTCAGAATACAGTTTTATTCCCATATCATGCAAATCCAGATATGAATCGGAATCCAATCCGACATGATTTTTGAACAGCCTTCCGAACTGGATGATCCAGTCCTCAGGTTCTTGTCTCACACTGCAATTCTCACTATCAGCAGTTTGGTTTTTTTCTGACCCACTAATTGAATTTCCAATATTGCCCTCCTCTGACACAAGCTCTTGCTCGGGGTTTGCTTCGGTTACGTATAGTCTCACCGAGCCTTCGTCTGAAGATTCCTGGGCAAATCTGAGCTCATCAGAGGTGGTAATTGTTACCAAGTCACCTTCTTTGTCCTTGTATTTTACTAAAACTGCTTTCAACCCAGGAAATTTCGACCGAACAATCTCCATCAATTGGAAAATGGTGCAATTGCCTGGTATTTGTGCATTCCTGATATCATCTCCAAAAACCAATTTCACAGCCTTCATGGGTACTTCTTCTTCTTTAGCCTCGGGTAGCTTCTTTTCTTCCTTCACAAACAATTTATTCTCAGTTTTTTCAGATTTATCTCTCTTTTTCTTCTTAGGCTTCTCCTTTGGTACCACAGTATCTTTTGAAACCACAATCTCTCTCGGTCCCACAATTTCTTTCTCATCCAATGCAATCCCATTGGCTTCCATAGCCTTTTTTACTTTCTCAGAGACTTCCAAGGCAGCTGTGTTCTTTGGCTCCATAGAAAGCACCGCCTGGACATCTCTATATGCCAGATCGAGCCGGTTCAATGCCTGGAAACACTGAGCCCGCTTCAACAGGGCCTTGCTATACTTGGGTGTAAACTCGAGCGCCAAATTACACTCGTTTATTGCCCGATGGTACTCAACCGGGTTAATTTTCATGTAACAAGTTGCCATATTAGTGTGTAGTAATGCAATATCTTTGTGGTTCTTCGGGAGAAGTTTAATAGCCTTTTCGTAGAGCTTAATTGCACCTTCAAAATCCTTTCGTTGAAGTAATTTATTTCCATCTTCTCTCAATTGATTTGACATGTCGATAAAAATCGCCATGTCTTGATCTAGAACCTTTGAGCTGTGATTTGAGCTCGTGTCGCTCGGCTTTCCTCCAGAGCTCTTTTTCTTTCTTGTAGTTGGTTTTCCCATATCACTTTTTCTCGCAAAAATAAATCTAAATAACTTTTCTTTACAAAATACTTCGACTAAACCCGTTAACAAAGCTCGAGAGAAAAAAAAAAAAAAAAAAAACACTTCTGAAACTCCAAATCAGTCAAGAAGAACACAATCTCTTTCCAAATTTCCCAAACCAGAAAGCCAGGAAATTAAGTGGAATTCTTCACGAAAGAGTGAAAAGGAAACTTATCTGTAAATGGGATAATTCACGGATTTCTTCTCTTTCCCTTCTCTTCACTGTTAAGCTTCACAGACTAGGTAAAAAGAAGAAAAGAGGCCACCAACTCGAATTCCATTCCAATTTATGGCTCTCAGGTGAAGAATCAAGAAAAGAGGTTCGCGACACGCAACCGAAATGCTAGTGTGCTTTCTTTTGTTCTTTTGTTTTTCGTTATTTCTGTTTTAAAATCTGGGGTGGTGGGTTTTGGTCCTTTTGGGGCTAAATTAATTCGTTGGGTTTCGCGAAGATGACCCGAAAAGGAGCGAACTCGACACCTTTTTTTCGTGAAAAGTCAATACTGTATGGCATAATCTCTGTAACTAAACATGTAGCACTTCTTCCAGTCACTAAACATCTAAATCTGTCAAAAACACGTCGTTATATACTCTGTTTACGGAAGACTACAGAAAGAAGGTAACACGGACCTGGTATATTCTTTCCAACGTATAGAGGTGGTGCAAGTAAGACAGCACAGCGGCGGGCTCGTTCCAAATTGGCTGCCGTTTTTCTGGAAAGTGTATATGCTAAGGACCCACAGTAGTGTACCCCGAATCCGGTTCTTGTCCGACTTTTTAAATCATTTTTAATCTTCTCCAAAGGTGTGCAATTATTCGAACAACTTGTTATTTATGAAGAAACCATTTAATTAACTTCCTCTGTTTACTTCAATAACACCGAAATCAAAGGGGATTCATTTGATTTTGACATCTTTAAAATTTGACAGGACGTTTTAACTTCTTTGCAAACTTTAAGTGTTACGAATTCGAAATTTCACATTATAATATAATAAATTAAGTCATATATTAGCTTAATGCAACACCTGCTTCACTCAGCCTAAAAAAGATTTAGTTTGTAAAAAGATTTGTAAAACTATTCTTATATTTGAAGATAAAAAATATGTTATGCCCCACCTAATTTAGATATATTATATCTAACTGAAATCACTGTATATTTATTTCATTACTCAGTCTCTGAATTAAGCATTAGGATGTGATTTTTAAAATTAAAATATTGAATCCTAACATGCAAGGAAGTTATCTTTTCAAAGTTTGAAAAGTTATCTATAGTAATTTAACTAAACCAAATATGCATTCACTGAAAAAGAAAATCCAATTCTTATGAATCACTAATATTTATTATATTTGATTTAAGACCATCCTAAATATATTGTCAGATAAGCAAGCTCCAGGTATTAAAATATCCAGGCTAAATAAATTTTAAATATATTCTCAGATTGGAAGCCCGTAAGCAAATGAAGGTACATATAGGGGTGTGTTAATCTTTGCTACTACCAAATTCCAAATGAACGGAGGAGAGGTGCCGTGTGGCCCCGGAATAAACTTACTTACACTCCAAGGTCCCCGGGTTTGTAAAAGTCAAGGAAGTAATGTCCAAGAAAGTTAGTTTTGGTCTTCCTATACTTAACATAGAGGATAAAGATTTTCTTCTATTTTATATTTAGGGAGAATTGCAAGTATATCCCTCTAAAACTCGGAAATTATTTTTACTCTCCAAAATACATAATATCATTTTTCCCCTTTCAAACTTCAAAAACTCACAAATTTCTCATTTTATTGTCTTTTCTATTAAAACTCATTTTAAATTTATGAAGTACTCATTTTACTGTTCATTAAAAAATAAAAAATAAAAACTAATAGCACGTTTCATAAAAATGTGAGTCTTCTAATTAGTCCGTTTCTGAGGACAAATGGGTAATTTCTTTAATTCTGACACTTACACGAGCATATACCTAAATGTTAATGTGTAAACGTCACAAGTAGAGAAATGACATATTTGTTATTGGAAACCGTCCTACTAGAAGACTGATATTTTATCTAAAACATATTACATATTTTTTTAAGGGGAATTTCATGTATACCCCTCAAAAAATATGAAATTACGTATTTCCCCCTCTAAATTTCATAATATCATATTTACCCTTCTAAACTTTAAAAACTTACAAATTTACCCATTTGGTTGTCTTTTCTATTAAAACTAATTTTAAATGTATAAAATACCAATTTTACCCTTTATTAAAAACATAAAAAGTGGTGTTGGGGTTGTTATTCTGGAAAATGTCATGAGACAGTGAAGTCTCTCATGGATTCACCTTTCTGTTCATATAGCTTTTATTCAAATTTCTAACACCTTCTGCTACGGCACCCGATTAATGGGGATTTTGAATTCTTATTCTTTGTTTGATTTGTAAGGTTTGATTATTTGGACGAGTGGTATAGGATATTTAATATCAGAACTGTGAAAGGATTATACATCTAATTTGACAATATCCTTTCAGGTGCGAAAGTGTTTTGTATGTCAATTTTGTCTCTTACAAGATTCCTATCACATAATTGAAATAACAGTCGAGACAATCAAGGGCTATGTTATAGCATCACTCCTATCTAGTTCTATAAATTTTTTGGACAGTCCCAAGTAAATTTCACCTGTGCATTTTTTATCGGATGGTCCTAGACAGTTCCCGACTAATGGTTGCACACTTGCACAGGGTCAAAACTGAAGAATAGTTTTGAGTAATTGTTAGCAGTATTGTAAGTCACCTGATATTAAGAAAAAGACTGCCAAATTCAAGAAAAAAAAATAAATACAGCTTTGAATTCATTTAACAAATGTTGTACTGGTACTGATACCAATGTTTTGTTGGTACCAGTATGTATCGGGCAAGGTAGTATATATCTCTACTGACATTTCTATCTACTCCCGGTACTTAGTGACATGGTATTGCATATTACCAACCTAACCTAAGAATTACAATACAAAAATAATAGTTAGGATACACAATCAATTTAATATGGTAATTGAAATTTGGTACCAACATGTAGCAATTTACACAAGATATTTCAAAGCATATGTTTCTGTAAATAGTTATTAATGTCATCTTGATCATCGGAAGACAATATTTATTTTTTGTCATTTCTGTTGTTAATATTTCAAAGCAGATGCTTCCTCATATCATGGGAAGACAAGATTTCATTTCTGTAAATTTTCAACCATGCCAGAAACTATAAACCTTGTCTTATTTGCATGGTGAGGAGAGGGAGAGAGAGTGGGGGTTGGGAGCGAACTGGAGGGAATAGGACCTTCTAATGCAGCCTTTACATCCACATAGATCTTGGAACGAATCTGAGGGTTCAGATTTTGGATAGAATTGGAGCTGCAAAATGTTGGTGCATTGGAACCCTATAAAGGGTAAAATGGGTAATTTATAAATTTAAAATGAGTTTTAATAGAAAAGACAACAAAATGGGTAAATTTGTGGGTTTTGAAATTTTAGAAGGGTAAATATGATATTATGAAGTTTGGAGGGGGAAATACATAATTTTGAAGTTTTTGAGGGGTATACATGAAATTCTCTCTTTTTTTAATGAAAGATAAAATGAGTATTTCATAAATTTAAAATGAGTTTTAAATAGAAAAGACATTAAAATGGGTAAATTTGTGAGTTTTTGAAATTTAGAAGAGTAAATTGATATTATAAATTTTAGAGGAGGAAATACGTAATTTCCAAGTTTTAGAGGTTATACATGAAATCCCCTTATTTTTGTTTTTTCCTCTTCGCCTTTGGTCGGTAAGTCGGTTTGGACTGAGCTGTCGGTTGGGCCAACTGATCTTTTGTGACGTAGGTTGAACGAATCAACACGGCTGACTGTACATGGTCAACGTCAAATTTGGAATGTGGAGATTACAATTAAGCGTGCTAATTCCAATACAGCGATATTGTGAATTGTGATTGTTTTTTTTTTCTTTTTGAAAAAAATGAATAGTCGTAATCAATTTTCATTGCGCTTGAAAAGCCCAATTTACAGTTCTACATTAGAAACCATTAAAACTAAAATAATAATATATTTAAACCGGTACCAACACATGGTACCGGATCTAAACTTATCCCCAAAAAAAGTCCAAACAACGCAAAATCAACGGGATCACAAGAGACTATAATCAATAGCTACATAGCCATGATATCATCAAGCAAACATACATAGGTCGAGCCGACATTTTTATTAATATCCAAAGTTTAATACAAATTATTAATTATACCCAGAATCGGACCAATTATCGAAATATACCCAAGCCGGCCATTTTCTGGCCGGCTATGTACCTTTTTTTTTTTTCCCCGTTTTTTAGAGAGAGACACTACGAAGATCAAAGTATTGAAATTTAACACTGAAAATTTGAATTTTTTTGTTTAAATTATTTGTTATATTACTTATTTTGATATATAATTAGCATATTTATACTAAAATATGCTATATTAATTGAAATTATATTGAATAACACTATATTATGTTAAATTACGCTAAATTACATTACATTACTTTACAATACGCTATATTAATTGAAATACGCTATATTGTGCTACTATTTTTTATGTTGTGCTACTATTTTAATGTTGTTATATTTTCTGTTTAGCATTATCATGATAATTTATTTTGATATGTAAAATATAAAAATAGTACCATAAAAGCACACATACACAAGAACCGAAATATAAGATAATCCAAATATACCAAACATAAATAGTATATCAAATATAAATAGTACAAAACTAGTAAAAATACAACAAAAACGGAGAGGGGGAATATCGCTGAGGCGGTACTCCGGCGTTCGCCCGGCGCCAGCGCGGCCAGGCTCCGTCTCTCTCGGGCTCATCTGGGGCATCGGCAGACCTCAGTATCTGCTCGGCAGTATCCCATCTGGCATCGCCCGTGGAGACTGTCGGTACTGGCGGAGGTGTAGCGAAGATAGATGCGGCAAACCCAGTCCCAAAGGCAGGCTGAGTATGAGACCCGCTACCACTAGCCTCTCCATCATGCGGCATCTCTGTGCCATATCGGGGCCATGTCGGTGCCGACATGATCTCCTCGAACTCATGGAGACTGCACGAGAGGGACTCGTACTCAGAAGTATCGGTCTCCGCAGGTGGTGGCTGTGGTGGCATCTCTGCTGGACCCTGCAATCATACACATAAATTATTAAATTTGATCTGAATGAAGAAATTTATTAAAACCTGACAGATACTGAAGTATGACATACATGAGGCTGCACCGGACGTCCATGCTCGTCGTACCATGCCGTCCACCCAATATCGGACAATACCCAACGATGGTAGTCCCACTCTGGATGTAAATCGGGGGAAGATGGCATATCATCTATCAGAACCGGGCTCGGATCGGGCTCCTACGGATCTATCTCACGCCAGTTGATGTTCTCTCTGGCGTCTCGCAGCATACCGATGATCTTTCCACCGTGCCCGGCATCCTCAACCACATTCGCATTCTTCTTGAGTGTGCGGTACCCAAGCCGTCTCTAGTTCTTCCTTCCCAGCATGCGGATCCCATGCCCGCACTCCTTGATCGCGGCCAAAAGCTGAAAAAAATTTGGCATGTCAGATCAAACATTGATGTAATACTAAGTTAGACCAAAACTATGTGGTTTTAGGTGCTTTACCTGGCAAGCCCATGCACGACCATTGGGATGGTAACCATCATCCGTTTTGATCCTGTCGCGGAGATGGGCACCATAATCACCCTGCAGATAGACACTCGCCATGCAGACCTGCGTGTACCATACATCGTACCTCAACTGGGGATCCCCCTGGGTCTGCTGAAGCACATCTGGCTCGTGATAGAAGTCTGTATACTGAGGATCCTGGGCCGTCTCGTAGTATGCATGGTAATGAGTGCTCCAGTCATTATCCAGTCGCCCTCGGTGGGTAACGCTGTAAAGAAGACGTTAGTTGCAATAAAAACTATCAAGTAATATGATTTATTTAATAAATACAATAGACTACGACTTACCGGTGCAGGTCTCTGTGCGTGTAACTCGGCAAAGATGGGTCTATGGGAATCAACGCCGCTCGACCAAACTGGCGGAGCACCCGATCTGGATAGTGGTGCTCCACTGTCCAGAAATGTATGAGTGGACCTCGATAGAACCACATCTCCCGCTCCTGCTCGTCAGTCACACTGCCCGGCAAGAGGAACTCCTCGTACAACTGATCGTACGGCGTCCACTCAACAAGAGGCTCAGGCAAACTCTGAAGCTCTGACCGGACTGGCCTGATCCCAACGGTAGCACCGTGGGTCCGATCCTGGTAGTGGTGGAAACCGTACCACTTCTTGGCGTATGCCGGGCAGTGAAACACATCTGGCTCTCCCCAATCCGGCGCCTCATTGGGGATAGGACGGCCCACCGGTAGCCGTGACCACGACCAGTGCTGAAGCAGGAGTACCGGCCCGTACATCTGCTTCGCCGTCGGCTTCATTTTCAAGAACATTACACGTCAGTGTATTTTGATGGATTGATTGATTGAATAATTTACACTAAAATAAGAGTTGGTGACTTAACTCACTACTACGACACAGGTGGTAGTACAGATACACCAGGACAGCTCCACCCCAGTTGTACGACGACGGCCGCTCAATGTCCATCAGCAACGGGAGATACATCATCGGCACCTGATCACCGCTGGAATCAGGAAACATGACAGAACCAAAAAGGTCCATCACGTAGCCCCGTGTATATCTGCAATACAAAACATATAAAAATTATAATAGAATCATCGTATTATAAATTAATTAGTAGATATTAATAAAATTTACCTCTGAATCTCCAGCTCGGTGGAATCTGCCGAGAGACCCGTGATGAAGTGCTGCCGTAATCTCGTCATCCGCAAATGGAACTTCGACCTCCCATGTTCCCCAATGATATAAGAAGGATCAGCTCCCAACAACTCCTCGACATAACCTGCGAATCTGGTGCTGTCAGAGACGCCGCCGACGGGTGTGCCACGGATAGACAAACCCCAGAGAGCACTCACATCCTGGAGAGTCACTGTCATCTCTCCGAATGGCATGTGAAACGTGTGCGTCTCGGGACGCCATCGCTCCACCAGTCCAGCGATGAGAGATGCATTGATGATGCTCTTCTCTGTCCGCACGATGTCCACAACCTGGTAGAGACCCAGGTTGACGAGGTACGGCTCCATCACCTCGTAGTACCTCATGTGAACGCACCTCAACTTCACATCTAGAAGATCCGTGTCCTGCGTTGAAAAATGTAATCCGCATGGTGACAACATAATAAAATTTAAATCCAACAAAATTTAATGAAAATATAAGAAAAGGAACGTACCTCACGAGAAGCCAGTGAGACTCGGTGCTCGCTGTGGGGAATCCACAGGAGAGGACTGATGTGCTCCGTGCTGCTAGTACTGATCGGCTCGTCCACTACTGGACGCTGGATAGGCCGTGCTCTAGGCATCCTAATATCTAAAATAACCTAAATTCGGTGAAATTACGCTTAATCAGTCTAATTATGGTAAAAAAGACCAAAATACCCTAAAAATTGGTCAAACGTGCTAATTTCGGTAAAATTACGCTTAATCAGCATAATTATGGTAAAAAAGGCCAAAAAATACCCTAAATATTGGTCAAACGTGCTAATTTCGGTAAAATTACGCTTAATGAGCATAACTGTTCGCTCCCAGATGAGAGGTACAGAGTTTCACCACAGCCTAGGCTGTGGAGTTTAAACCCTATTCAACTCTTGGACGAAGGTTGCAAGTGCACAACCCTGTCTTTGTAGTTAGAACGGGTGTCGATCCTCAGGGACGGACTATTTTCTGAATCTTAACTAATCCTAGTTAGGTACTAGAAGTTGAATGATTGGGGTTTTGTTTAACTATTCATAAATTGTATGAACAAATCAAATGCAATCAAAGAATGAATGAACAAGTATTTATGTATTAACAATTGTATTAACTATGTATGAACAGGTAAATGAATCAACTAAAAGTATGTATTTTGTACTATGGTATAAAAGGGTGTTTCAAGGGTTTCAGATTTCATCTTCAACTTTGCTGCTCAGACCTGCCACGCGACCCGCATGCTCTCGCATGCGACCTTTGTGACGCGACCCGCATGCTTTCGCATGCGACCCGCTTAGCCTTAAGCGCTCCGAACCTGGCACGCGACCCGCGTGATGCGACCCGCGTGCTAAGTCACGCGACCCGCATGGTCCCTTGAGCTGAGTCTGCACATGTCAGAAATTTGTTGTTTAAGTCGTGTAAGGCTAGATTGACCGAACCTAGTGTCACTGAACCTCAACTTTCGTGTGTTGGCTTAGCAGACCTGGCTTGGAATTGCAATTTCACCTTCTCAGGTTTAATCAAGCTGTTTGATCTAAACCTAAGTTCTCAATTCTGTTTACTAAAGGTATCCACAAGCTGAGCAAGAGCTAGTGGAAACTTTCACCTTTCGGCTACTCGTTGACCTCACCTTTCGGTTCTCAGACCTACCTCAAGTACTTAACCTAATTGCAAGAAGCATCAAGCCTTTGGTACAAGAAGAAATGCCTAAGGCATTCAACAGTAAGCAATCAAGAATCAAACAATTCAGATCAAGCAATCTCAGATAATACAAGAATCAAAGAAACACGAAATAACAATAAGAATCAATCCATATGCATCATCAAACAAAGTATCAGACTACAAATCCAAACCCTCGAAACTACAGTATCTACTCAGACATCAAACAAATCAAAACAAGAGAGAGAGAAAGAAAGCAAATCATAGTGAGAGAAGAGGTAGAGAAGAGGATTGAAGCTTCAGGTTGAGTCTTCTTCTCCAGATCGCCTCCTCTTCAGCTCCAGATCGTCTCTCTCCTCTTCAAACTCCGATCTCTACTGTCTCTGGTGAAAATCATGGGATAATCGGATCTCCCTCTCTGTTGCTGATACCTCGCATATTTAGTCTATTTTAGGCCTATTTTAGTACCAGATTCGTGCCATAATTCACCAGAATTATGTGCATTCCATTGTTATATCTTTAGAATTTGGTACTGCTGAGTGTTTGTTTGTTTTCTGCAGGTTTGGAGCAAAACACACGAAGAAATGGCGATTCACATGATGAGGTACGACCCTTACCAGGCTTGGTACGGGTCGGACCATACTTAGCCGTTTTCAGCTCTTCACGCCTGGTACGGCCAGGCCGTACCAAATTGGTACGGGCCGTACATGAAGGCGTCCTGACAGATTCAAATTTGGGCAGAGGCTATTTAAGGCGGGGAACTCTCCAGATTTCGTATCCAATTCATTCCAGATAGATCTGAGAGCTCAGTAGGAGAGAGAAAGAAGGCTAAGGAGCTGAAAGCAAGAAGGAAAGAAGAGGAAGAGGCGAAACTCGACGGATCTAGCTTCCTCCTCCATCTCCCTTCAATCCATGGCTATCTCTCTTCCTCTTATTGTATTTTTAGACATTGCTATGTGCTGTGAGTAGATCATTTTAGTTTCTAGGGTTAGAGATCGAATCTTGATTTGTTTTGACTTTCTTTGACTTTTACTTTGTATGAACTCTTTAGTTTGA
Source organism: Carex littledalei (assembly GCA_011114355.1). Taxonomy (NCBI): domain Eukaryota; kingdom Viridiplantae; phylum Streptophyta; class Magnoliopsida; order Poales; family Cyperaceae; genus Carex; species Carex littledalei. The sequence goes on from CM022097.1 coordinate 4,809,198, forward strand.
TTGATTGTGATTTTCATTGTTATATCTTGCTTTGCTTGCTGTGATTGTTGTATGATGTCCCTTTAGGTTTAGATCGAACCTATCAAGGTCATGTGATCATCTCAATCTCTCATCCAATTCAAGTACATAGGGTAGAATAGTTCGAATTGAAGCCGAAAGGTTGAATTCTCCTCTAATCGACAGATTAGAGGGTGCCTTAGACATCTAATCAATCAGCTAGGGTAGATCTGTACCAACATACGATGGTTGAGGTGTAGAAACCCTAAAAGGCTCTCAATTGCATTCCAACCTAGATCTTGATCCAACAAACGATGGTTGAGGGTTAGGAACCTTAGGTATGGTCTATTGAACCTTTCTAAAGAGTTTAGCACAAGGTACCAGCAAGGAAATGCATTTACTCGAACTGGTAGGTTCTGTTCTGGGAAGCCGGTACGGGTCTTACCAGGGTGGTACGGCCTAGCCTTACCAAGTGAGGTACGGCCTAGCCGTACCTACTTAGTACGGGCCGTACCACTAGAGGCAGATCAGAGATGAAGTCTTAAACCCTGGAAACATCTTTTATCCATAATCAAAACACAATTTACATTTGTTCTAAACATTTTGTTACATCTTCTTCAATTGTCTGAACAGTTTGATTTGATACCTTAGGAAATTAAATACCAAACAAAACCCTTTCAACTTCTAGTTTTCAATCAAGTTTAGATAGAACTTAACCGAGTGATTAGCCGTCTCTGAGGATCGATACCCGATTATACTACACGGCAGAGGTTGTGCACTTGCATCCTTTACTCGTGGAGTGTTAACGAGGTTTAAAAGGTACGCTTTCAAGCGTGCCGAAACTTCGTTGCGCTTTGCGCGCATCAAGTTTTTGGCGCCGTTGCCGGGGACGGTAACCAATTGCTTAGTTAGGTTTTATCTTACTTAGTTGATCTAGATTTTATCTTGTATCTTTATTGCTTTTCTTATTCAAAAATACTAAAAACTGGCTTTTGAACCCCCCCCTGCAGGCAAATACAGGCTGACATACAATCTGAGAAGCAAGGGGCCCCTGTTCGACCAAACTCCTCCAGACTCAGCTGACACTGCTCAGCCACTCTCTGGTACGGTCCGCACAGACTCAGGTACGACCAGGCCGCACCAACCAGGTCCGACCCGTACCAAGACTGGTCCGACCCGTACCAACACACCAGAACCCGAAAAGATGGCTGAGGCAGACAACGAAGCCCGATTGAGAATGGAGGCAGAGGCCAGGGAAAGAGAAAGACAGAGGCGAGAAGAAGAAGAAGGCCGCATGACTGATGACGAAGCTGATGGTTTCATGCCTCGGACGCTGCGAGAGTACAACGTGCCGAGAGCTGGAGATGCAAGAGGTGCGATCCGGCTGCCACACATTCCAGGACAGCAACCAAACTTCAACCCGGGTGTTGTCAATATGGTGCAGCAGAACAGCTTTCACGGACTCGACCACGAGGACCCGCACGCTCATCTCCAGACATTCCTCGAGTGCATCACTACGATCAAGACCAACGGTGAGAATGCTGATTACACAAAGCTTGCTTTATTTCCTTTCACGCTTAGGGATAAGGCCAAAAAATGGTTAGGATCTTTGCCTAGGGACTCTGTTAGGACTTGGAGGGATTTGTCCAAATTGTTTTTGACCAGATTTTTCCCTCACAAGAGGACAGCCAAGGTGAGACAAGACCTGACCAGCTTTAGGCAGATTTTTGATGAACCCCTGAATGAAGCGTGGGAGAGATTTAGAGAGTTGCAGTACTCTTGTCCCCACCACGGTTTACCCGATTGGCTTTTAATTCAAACGTTTTACGACGGCCTGAATGAGAGCACTCGTGCTTACGTGGACGCTGTTGCGGGAGGCGCGTTGATGTCAAGGGAGCCTTTAGAGGCTATGAGCTTGATAGATGATATGGCGCAGAACCAGCAGTGGTCCGGCCGCGACACGTCACGCCCACGAGGAGGCCAAGGAGGTAGCCAAGGAGGAGGCAAGTACGAGCTAGACCACATCACGGCTCTCACCGCCAAGATGGACGCCATGCAGAGGGCAATGGACAAGCTTAGTGTCAAGGCTGTCGAACAGCAACCTCAAGTCTGCGTCATGTGCGGAGACGGGAGGCACGCATACGAGCAATGCCCGCTGGTGCAGCAAGACGAGGAGAACGAGCAAGTCCACTCTCTCAACAACGAACCTTCTTTCTTCCCACGACCTCCCTTCAGTCGATCCTATTCCAAGGACCATGTTGAGCAGCAACACTGGAGGTCGAACCAAAACAACCCTGCGCCTTTCAACAACTCTTCGTTCAGACCCCCCTTCCAAAACAACAGCTTCCAAAGGCCGCAGTACAACAACAACAACAACTGGAACAATCGGACGAACAACAATGGAAACTACCCTCCTCAAAGCAACAACGATTGGAGAGCCCAAGCTTCGAGCAGCAGCAACAGCAACAACAATGGCAACAGGAACTTCTACCAGAACGCTTCCTTTCCCAATCAAGGCAACCGAGTAGCTCCATCTGACCCCTCAAAGTCGAATGCGCCTGCCGGAGTGGACGACTTCACTCACGAGCAGGGCAAGATGAATCAGATGATGTGGGAGCAGATGCAGAGCATGAGCACTCAAATGGCTGCCCAAAGCAAGTTGCTGGAGCAGCTGAGCCAGATGGTCACCTCAAGCCACTCTCGACCAGGGAAGCTTCCGGCTCAACCCGAACCAAATCCAAGAGAAGAGGCTAAGGCGATCACTCTGAGAAGTGGGACCCAATACGACGAGCCACCAATGCCAAGTGAGGGCACAGTTGACCCGATCCTCGACGCGACACCTGACGCGACTCCGACCCCTGAGTCAATTCCACTGAAGGAGGTTAATCCAGAACGAGCTGAGGTCATCCGACCTCAAGCGAGTGCAGACTGCACAAGCTCGGCAAGACCTGCACAACCTCCATCCGAAGCGTCAGGTAGTCAGAAGAAGAAAGGTGCCGAGAAACCACCTCCATACCGGCCACCTGTTCCATTCCCCCAGAGATTGGCTGAGACGAGACTGAACGAGCAATTCGCCAACTTCGCAAACGTCATCAAGCAGCTGCAGATCACCATCCCTTTCACCGACGCTTTGACCCAAATGCCCACCTATGCCAAGTTTCTGAAGGACATCCTTTCCAACAAGAGAAGCTTAGAGGGGCACGCGACAGTCAAGCTGACGGAGCAGTGCAGCGCAATTTTGAAAAGCGAGCTACCCCCCAAATTGGACGATCCTGGAAAGTTTTCCATTCCATGCACCATTGGGAAGGCGACAATCAAGAAAGCCCTGTGCGATCTAGGAGCGAGCGTGAGTCTCATGCCACGCACCATCTATGATCGCATAGGAGTGGGGGAGCTCAAGCCCACGAGGATGACATTGCAGTTGGCGGATTCTTCAGTCCGACTTCCACTTGGTGTGGTGGAGGATCTGCCAGTTCAAGTCGGGAAGTTCTTCGTGCCCGTCGATTTCGTCGTCATGGAGATGGAAGAAGATAAGGAAGTCCCAATCATCTTGGGACGACCTTTTCTGAGTACAGCCGGCGCGATTATTGACGTGAAGCAGGGCATCCTGACTCTGAATTTCGGGGGAGAGAAGGTGAAGTTCCAGATCGACCGTGCCATGAGATATCCGTCGCGATCTGAGACATGTTTCCGAGTTGACAGGACCGAGGAGTACCTGGCTGATCTAGTCAAGGACTACTTTCTCGACCAAGTCAACAACTCGCTGCGCCAAGACGCTGAATTCCTCTCAAAGTTGCCAAGCGAGGCGAGCGAGTCGATTTGTGCAGCAGATGCGATTCCTGAGGATCTGGAGGATCGTACATCACACTCTGAGACGATGAGTGAAGCGGAGACTGCCAAGGCCGACACTTCGACAGCACACGAGTCTGATCACCCAGATGCGACTCGTGTCAATGATCAGCCTGAGCGTCCGACTCCCGAACTCAAGCCTCTCCCAACTAATCTCCGATACGAGTTCCTCGATCCAGAAAAGTCTTGTCCCGTGATCGTCAATGCGAGTCTGAACCCCGATCAAACCGCCAAACTGCTTGAGAAGCTGCGATTTCACAAGGGCGCGATTGGGTACTCGATCAAGGACTTGAAAGGGATCAACCCAGCCATCTGCTCACACCGGATTCTTCTCGAGGATGATCACAAGCCGTCTGTGGAGCACCAGCGGCGACTCAACCCCAACCTGAAAGAGGTGGTGAAAAAGGAGATTCTCAAACTCCTAGACGCAGGCATCATCTATCCCATCTCTGACAGCAAGTGGGTGAGTCCCGTTCACGTGGTGCCCAAGAAGGGAGGCACGACAGTGGTGCGCAATGAAAAGGATGAGCTAGTCCCTACTCGTGTGGTGTCTGGGTACCGCATGTGTATCGACTACAGGAAGCTCAACAATGCCACGCGCAAGGATCACTTCCCACTGCCGTTTGTCGACCAACTCCTTGAAAGGCTGGCGACTCATTCTCATTTTTGCTACCTTGACGGGTACTCAGGATTCTTTCAGATCCCCATTCACCCGAACGACCAAGACAAGACCACCTTCACATGTCCCTACGGTACATTCGCATACCGTAGGATGCCATTCGGTCTCTGCAATGCACCTGCCACCTTCCAAAGAGCCATGATGGCTATCTTCTCAGATTTCATTGAGAAAGAGGTTGAGGTCTTCATGGACGACTTCTCTGTCTATGGGACCAGCTTTGACTCATGTCTAGCCAACCTCTGCAAAATTCTGGAGAAGTGCGAAGAAGTCAACCTAATCCTCAACTGGGAGAAGTGTCACTTCATGGTCCAAGAGGGAGTCGTCCTTGGACATGTGGTGACCTCAAAAGGGATTGAGGTTGACAAAGCAAAGGTGGAGGTGATCGAGAAGCTGGAGATCCCAACGAACGTCAAAGCTGTGCGAAGCTTTCTGGGACACGCTGGCTTCTACCGCCGTTTCATCAAGGACTTCTCGAAAATCGCAAAACCATTGACCAACCTGCTCATCAAGGATTCTGATTTCATCTTCACGCAGGAGTGTGTCGATTCGTTTTGCCGATTGAAGGAAGCCCTTGTCTCAGCACCCATCCTGCAGCCTCCAGACTGGACCTTGCCATTTGAGCTGATGTGCGATGCGAGTGATTACGCTGTGGGAGCCGTTCTAGGGCAGCGGAAGGAGAACAAGCCATGCGCTATCTACTACGCTAGCAAGATGCTAGACCCTGCCCAGATGAACTACACGACAACCGAAAAGGAGCTTTTGGCTGTCGTGTTCGCTCTCGACAAGTTTAGATCCTATCTGGTTGGCTCCAAGATAGTGATCTACACTGACCACGCCGCACTCAAGTATCTGTTGAGCAAGCAGGATGCCAAACCTCGCCTGATTAGGTGGATTCTCCTCATGCAGGAGTTCGATATCGAAATCAGGGACAAGAAAGGAGTCGAAAACACTGTGGCTGACCATCTGTCCCGGCTTCGCTGGGAAGATGAGGGCTCTTGTAGCCTGCCAATTGATGACTCGTTCCCTGATGACCAATTCCATTCGATTTCTGCCATGGAGGAGATCCACTCGGTCGATACACCGATGCACGCGACTCATGCGTTGCAAGATCGGACGTTCCATGCCACTGACCGAGTGAACACCAAGTCGGCGCCCTGGTATGCAGACATTGCGAACTTTCTCGCCTCAGGAGTACTTCCTCCTGACATGTCATACCAGCAGAAGAAGAAGTTGCGATCGGATTCCAAGTTCTACTTCTGGGACGACCCCTACCTCTTCAAGATTGGCGTTGATGGCGTCTACCGTCGATGTGTGCCATACGACGAGACGCGCTCCATTCTTGAGCACTGCCACTCCTCGGCCTACGGAGGACACGCTTCATTCTCCAAGACTGCTTCAAAGGTCCTGCAATCCGGCTTCTTCTGGCCTTCACTCTTCAGAGATGCTAGGACCTTCGTCGCAGCTTGTGACAAGTGTCAGCGCACCGGGAACATCTCCAAGAGGAATGAAATGCCTCTCACCTCTATTCTAGAGGTAGACATCTTTGATGTCTGGGGCATTGATTTCATGGGACCGTTTCCACCCTCGTGTGGGAACGAGTACATCCTGGTGGCAGTTGACTACGTCTCCAAGTGGGTGGAGGCAGTGGCGTGCAAGAATGCGGACTCCAAGGCAGTGAAACGACTGTTCACTGACACCATCTTCCCTCGCTTTGGAGTCCCGAGAGCCGTCATCAGTGACGGTGGCAAGCACTTCATCAACCGCCAATTTGACAATCTCCTCAGTCGCCATGGAGTCACTCACAAGGTGACCACATCCTACCATCCTCAAGCCAACGGTCAAGCCGAGATTTCCAACAGAGAGATCAAGTCTATCCTGGAGAAGACCGTGGCTCGCACGAGGAAGGATTGGTCACTCAAGCTGAGTGACGCACTTTGGGCCTACCGTACAGCCTTCAAAACTCCGATTGGGATGAGCCCTTTCAAATTGGTGTACGGAAAGTCCTGCCACTTGCCCGTGGAAATTGAGCACAAGGCATACTGGGCCACACGGGCCATCAACATGGACTTGCTCTCAGCTGGAGAGAAACGCATCCTTGACTTGCATGAGTTAGAGGAGATGCGTCTCAATGCCTACGAGAACGCGAGAATGTACAAGGAAAGGACCAAACAAGTTCACGACAAGCGCATCATGCCTCGTGAGTTCCATGAGGGAGACTTGGTCCTCTTGTTCAATTCTCGACTTAGGCTCTTTCCAGGGAAGCTGAAGTCCAGGTGGTCCGGTCCATTCCGAGTGAGGGCAGTGTTCCCATTTGGCGCAGTGGAGTTGGAAAACAAGGAGGGGCAGACTTTCAAAGTCAATGGTCAGCGTCTCAAGCACTACATTGCTGATCATCCCCAAGAAATGCGAGTGAGCTTGGATCTCTCCGATCCATCTCCAACCAAAGCCTGAAGAGAGAAGGTCGAGCTCGAGACCTAAAACGAGCGCTCCTTGGGAGGCAGCCCAAGCCATTTTTACCTGTTTTGCATCTTAGGAACAGTTAGACATGCATTCATTCTTCTTCATTGCATCACGAGCGGCTTGAGAAGTCACGAGAACGAGAAACGAAGATTTTTGAGGTTGGTACGGCTAGGCCATACCACATTGGTACGGCCTGGAAATTGAAGGGTTGGTACGGCCCGTACCAATTTGGTACGGCCAGGCCGTACCTAGGTCAGAGACGCGAACCGACGCCATAACTGCCGCCTTTTTCTTTTTAAACCCACGATTCCGCACCCCTTCCTTTTCCCCTTCCTTCCCAGCCGCGCTTCCCTCTCTCTCTCTCTCTCTCTTCTCTCTCTTCTCTCCCTCTCCATTCTCCACTCTATCTTCCTCTCATTCTCTCCTAAACCGAGCACAAGGAGCCCTACACCGAGCACAAGGCCGGAGCACCAGCACCTAGCCGGTCCGACCCGCACTATCTAACCGGTCCGACCCGCACACCTCTTCGGTCCGACCCTCTTCTCTCCCTCTGCTCTTGGTTAGTATCTCTTCTTCCTTTTTCTTTGTTTTTCTCCATTTTCTTCCATTCTCTTCCTTGCTCGGTTCTGCCCATTTTTCTGTCAAAACCCTAACTTGGTACGGCCCACCCGTACCAAGTAGGTACGGCCCGCACCAACCTCTGACCTGACACCAGCCTTGTACCAGTTGTACCAATTAACCCTTACCAGCCAAGTTCTGTGTTGTGTCATATCCTTCTACTGGTTTAGGAGTTAATTGGTTGCAAAAATCTCCATTTCTGTCACTGGTACCAGTTGGTGCGGCCCTTACCAGCCAACACCAAAACCCTAAGTTAGGTACGGCCCGTACCAGCCTGTGCGGCTAGGCCGTACCTACCTAGGTCAGGCCAGGCCGTACCAACTAGGTCAGACCAGGCCGTACCTACCCAGTCAGACCCTTACCACCCAACGCCACAAACGTCTGAGAGATGCGTCGGTAATCCTCTCACTCCTCCACATCCTCTGGCGACACCATCCCTTCCGCCACTGGCCCGATGGCCAACGTCCCTCCTGCTGATTCCCCCACGTCATCTCATCACTCCCACCGGAGTGCGTCTCGGGGTGACTCCCGCGCATCTCGCCACTCCCGGGAGAGCGCAGCCCGGACTGGGTCCCGCCATAGTCCCTCCCTTCAGGACGCCGTCACGCCCACTTACTATGAGGGAGAGACCACATCCAGTGGCCATCAGTCCATCTATCGGAGCCCACAGGAGAGCCCCTCTTACCGTCCATCTGGAGACCAGGACCAGGGCTCTGACGAGGCCTCTGACCAGGCCCAGGGCTCTGATCAGGCCTCCATCCACGGCTCCGACCACGCCTCTGACTCCTTCGGCACTGATACGGCCCTCTCTGATGCCACCCAGCGTGCCGAGGCTTACACCGAGGAGTACTTCTTCATGCCGACCCGTCGGCAGTTCAAGTACTTCGATATTCTGCTGACGAAATCGATCAACAATACGAGGATTGTTGACTTTTCTGCTCTTCAGACGCTGGGACTGGAGGATGAGTTTCGCCGCATCACCACCCGGGTCGGGATCACTCCAGCCTTCTGGGAGATCGCTCAGAGGGGATACAAGAAGCTCACCATGGAGTTTCTTTCCTCTCTGGAGCTCAAGTACTCGCGGCACCATACCCCGTTCATCCGGTTCCGCATGCTGAGTGAGACCCACCGCGTCTGGCTGTCTGACTTGAGAGAGTGGTTTGGCTTTGAGCCGAACCCGACTACTGACTCCCTCACCTTCTCTGTGGGCTTGGAGCGCGACAGCTTCTGGGCACTGATCTCTGGCGCCCCAGCCGGGTCAGCCTTCAACAGGGAGTACAAGCAGCTCAATGTCTCTCATCCAGTCATCCGGGTCTTGCTGCGTATCCTCGGTTGCACCATCTTTGCGCGTGGCGAGACGTTCGCCCGCGCCAATGTTGAGGATATGCAGCTGGTGGATCATATGCTGCGTCCCGACAGCACTCTCGAGCGGCCCGATCTGATGCTCGTCATGATCCACCACTGGCTCGGCATCCAGAGGCAGCCCAAGCCGGGTGGCGTCATTTACATCTCGGCCTACGTCACTCTGATCGCCGAGCGCTTACACCTCCAGATCATCGGCGACGAGGAGTGCCGGAGCTCCCGATCTCTCTCTCTCACTCAGTTCACCACCTACAAGTTCATCGAGTCAGCTGCAGGACGCGATGGGCGAGGTGCTTGGGCTTGGCGCATGCCTGACCAGCATACCAGATATATCATGCCATTCCCGGTCACTCTCTCCTTCACTGACCGGAGCACTTGGTTTTTCCGACGTCCGCCCCGCGTGCAGCCTGCCCCTGAGGTCCCACCTCCACATCCCCCTCCTCCACCACCCCCACCACCACTGCAGGGCGATGAGGACATGATCGATGCCGCCACCTCTCCAGTCCAGGCTCCGTTTGTGCCGCTGCATCCTCTCCCTCCTCATGTGCCACCTTTCCCCGGCCAGGCTCCCCCCTTCTTCGAGCAGGTACATCCTTCACCCTTTGGTGCAGGTACCTCATTCTATGGAGCTGGCCCTTCCACGTACCAGACTGGCCCATCCACCTCCGCCTACGCTGCTGGCCCATCCACCTCTGCCTACGCAGCCGGACCCTCGACCTCCTACAGTCGACCCGTGTATCCCCCTCCTGTCGATGAGCCCACCATCCAGGATGTTTACCACCTGATGTACGGCATGCGTCAGGAGCAGGGTGATGCACTCTATGAGCAGGGTGCTGCCATTCGTGAGCAGGGCGCCACACTCCGTGCGCAGGGCGCCGCCATTCAGGATCTCACGCGGCGGGTGACTGGGATAGAGCAGCGGTTTAGCGACTGGCTCTGGTATGACCCCCCTGAGGACTGATCAGGTTCGCTCTCTTTTCCCCGAGCTTCTTTTATCTCTTTTATCTTATAGTCTTGAAGCATTGAGGACAATGCTCAGGCTAAGCTTGGGGGGATTGCATTTGCATTTAGGTCATATTTACTTTATCGTTATTTTTCTGGCATTTTTTCATATTTTCGTGCATTGTTAGGTGAAGATTTGCGTGAATTGCTAGAATTGAGAATAACTTTGAAACGATTTAGTTGTGATTAGGATAGACCTGAGTGAATTGGAACTAACCCATGATTGGTTATTGAACTACTTAAGTTGAGATGTTTTTAATAATGGAAACGATGAAACAAACTTAGAATTGAATCGAACGAGATTATTCGAAAAAACTGAACTGTGCCTTTAGGAATTGGGATTTTCAAATTAAGAAAGTTTGGAATATCCATTGGTGTGAATGAATACCAATAGATGTGTGTATTCATGGTATGAGCAAACCAAAAAGAAATGAAAAAGAATAAAAAGAAAAGAGAAATAAAAAAAAAAGAAAAAAAAGAAAAAAAAAAGATGGAGAACATAAGAGTACTGGCAATAAGCCTCGAATGGGCGCCTTTGAGCTCGTCTCCCAATTAGAAATAAAGAAAGAAAATTTTGCTCATACCAACACATTTCGTTCGCAACTTTCTTACCCTTAAGCTTGATTCAAGCTTGGGGGAGGGCAAATGAAAAGAAAAAAATCACCTTGAATAAAAGCACTGATTCGGAAAAAGAATGAAATTGTTTCGATCAAACCTAGGTAATTAGTCTTTCCATTGTTAGAAGCATCTCAAAATAAGAAGTTCAATTGACCAATTGGTGGAGTGAATCAAGGTTTATAAAGGGATATTTGATTTACAACCGAATCGATTCTAGAAATTCTTGACTATAGCAAATTCACGTAGGTTTTCACATTTAGACTTGTATCTGCATTTAGATTTAGTTTTCCAGCACTTTTACCCGAGTTTGAAACTTTTTGTGCTTGAGGACAAGCAAAGGTTCAGCTTGGGGGAATTTGATACCTCGCATATTTAGTCTATTTTAGGCCTATTTTAGTACCAGATTCGTGCCATAATTCACCAGAATTATGTGCATTCCATTGTTATATCTTTAGAATTTGGTACTGCTGAGTGTTTGTTTGTTTTCTGCAGGTTTGGAGCAAAACACACGAAGAAATGGCGATTCACATGATGAGGTACGACCCTTACCAGGCTTGGTACGGGTCGGACCATACTTAGCCGTTTTCAGCTCTTCACGCCTGGTACGGCCAGGCCGTACCAAATTGGTACGGGCCGTACATGAAGGCGTCCTGACAGATTCAAATTTGGGCAGAGGCTATTTAAGGCGGGGAACTCTCCAGATTTCGTATCCAATTCATTCCAGATAGATCTGAGAGCTCAGTAGGAGAGAGAAAGAAGGCTAAGGAGCTGAAAGCAAGAAGGAAAGAAGAGGAAGAGGCGAAACTCGACGGATCTAGCTTCCTCCTCCATCTCCCTTCAATCCATGGCTATCTCTCTTCCTCTTATTGTATTTTTAGACATTGCTATGTGCTGTGAGTAGATCATTTTAGTTTCTAGGGTTAGAGATCGAATCTTGATTTGTTTTGACTTTCTTTGACTTTTACTTTGTATGAACTCTTTAGTTTGATTGATTGTGATTTTCATTGTTATATCTTGCTTTGCTTGCTGTGATTGTTGTATGATGTCCCTTTAGGTTTAGATCGAACCTATCAAGGTCATGTGATCATCTCAATCTCTCATCCAATTCAAGTACATAGGGTAGAATAGTTCGAATTGAAGCCGAAAGGTTGAATTCTCCTCTAATCGACAGATTAGAGGGTGCCTTAGACATCTAATCAATCAGCTAGGGTAGATCTGTACCAACATACGATGGTTGAGGTGTAGAAACCCTAAAAGGCTCTCAATTGCATTCCAACCTAGATCTTGATCCAACAAACGATGGTTGAGGGTTAGGAACCTTAGGTATGGTCTATTGAACCTTTCTAAAGAGTTTAGCACAAGGTACCAGCAAGGAAATGCATTTACTCGAACTGGTAGGTTCTGTTCTGGGAAGCCGGTACGGGTCTTACCAGGGTGGTACGGCCTAGCCTTACCAAGTGAGGTACGGCCTAGCCGTACCTACTTAGTACGGACCGTACCACTAGAGGCAGATCAGAGATGAAGTCTTAAACCCTGGAAACATCTTTTATCCATAATCAAAACACAATTTACATTTGTTCTAAACATTTTGTTACATCTTCTTCAATTGTCTGAACAGTTTGATTTGATACCTTAGGAAATTAAATACCAAACAAAACCCTTTCAACTTCTAGTTTTCAATCAAGTTTAGATAGAACTTAACCGAGTGATTAGCCGTCTCTGAGGATCGATACCCGATTATACTACACGGCAGAGGTTGTGCACTTGCATCCTTTACTCGTGGAGTGTTAACGAGGTTTAAAAGGTACGCTTTCAAGCGTGCCGAAACTTCGTTGCGCTTTGCGCGCATCAGTTGCCAGGCCTGCTGTTTAAATAGTTTCCTTCATGGGCCTAAATTGGGCCTGGCTCAGTTAACTCGACGCGACCCGCATGAGTTTCCATGCGACCCGCGTCAGGTGGCAAGGATGCGAGCTGTGAGGGTCGCGTCTGAGGTCGCGTCTGGGCTGCGATGCGACCCGCGTCAGGTGGAACGCGGGTCGCGTGGGGGAAGTCAGAACTCTGCCTTTTTACCTGTTTTTCGCCTATTTCCTGCAATTCAACCACAAAACATCAGCAGTACCATATTCTATTGATTTTCAATATAAACTATGCAATTTAGTGGTCAAAATCACAAGATCTGGTCTGGAAATAAGACGAAATAATAGATGAAATATAGACATATCAATAACTATGGTAAAAAAGGCCAAAATACCCTAAATATTGGTCATCTGTGCTAATTACACTAAATTACGCTTAATCAGTCTAATTATGGTAAAAAAGGCCAAAATACCCTAAAAATTGGTCAAACGTGCTAATTTCGGTAAAATTACGCTTAATCAGCATAACTACGGTAAAAAAGGCCAAAATACCCTAAAAATTGGTCAAACGTGCTAATTTAGGTAAAATTACGCTTAATCAGCATAATTATGGTAAAAAATGCCAAAATACCCTAAATATTGGTCAATTGTGCTAATTACACTAAATATTAGTTAACTTAGCTAATTACACTAAATTACAACAACATAATCTAAATTATAACACCTAAAACCTAAATCCTAAAATAAATAAATTAAAAATTAAATTAGATAAAAAAAAAATTTACCTTAAAGAAGAGAGAATTCGGTTGAAGATGGGATAATTGTGAGAGGAGAGAGAGAAAAAGGGGTATATAAAGGGTGAAATGCGGGGAAAAAAAAAAAGGTACATAGCCGGCCAGAAAATGGCCAGCTTGGGTATATTTCGATAATTAGTCCGATTCTGGGTATAATTAATAATTTGTATTAAACTTTGGATATTAATAAAAATGTCGGTAGGTCGAGCCAGGGACAAACTTAAGTTGAAAGAATGAGAATAAATTGACTCTTATTTTTTTTAATTTATATATTTATGTATGATTTTCTTTTTCATAATTTAGGGTATCATAGTATTGTAAAATTGATTCTTATTTTTTATAAGAAAATTTTATATAATTGATCTTCAATGTATATTTGACTTTATAAGTTAAAAAATTCGGCTTCATTTATGGACCAAGCAGCATATTTTAAAAGCCCTTCTAGAATTGGAAGATGTGCATTGTAGCCTTTTAATTATCATCTGCATCTGTAGTTCTGTACTCTCATGAATTGGCTATCATCCACTTTAAAGATCATTCTAAAACTAGGAAGGATCTAAAAGGTTCTAATAAAAATACATAATATGTGATTAATGGAACTTGAACTCAAGTTCTACAACTACAAAATTTTAATTACTAAACTGCAAATACACATTTAACAATTATAGGTGATTGTGAATATTTTGAACAATTATTGATGATCTCGTTCAATAATAACACAGATAGATATTTTGAACAATTATAGGTGGTTGTGAATATCTATCCCTTCCCTAAAATATACATCTATTTGAAATACTCCAGTAAAATGCACTGCATAATAGTTAACAGCCTTGTTCGATCTTACAATAATATCTTAAGAGCGATGTTGTGATTGTTTTTTTTTTTATATAAAATATGGGTCTAGCCCGTATTTAATTGAAAAGGAAATGTTCTGTTACATTGGTTGTGTAACTGCATAAGCAAAAGCAATGGTGCTCAAAACAGTTGAGCAAATAGAAGTAAAAAACTACAAAAGAAAATCGGAAAAGTAAATGAAATAAACAAAACAAGTAAATAAATGAAGCTGCTGAGACCATGATCTTTATTCCTCTATGTTACTTCTCCCATAGGCGTTGTCACTTGTCTTAGAACCTCTTCCTTGATGTCTTGTGCATCCTTGCTAGCTTCTGTGAATTTACGTGCTGCGTAATGAGCATAGTCTCTCTTTGGATTTTTGGTATATTCGCACTTGTCAGTATTTGTGTTGGTGTGTTATTTGTCAGGGTCGGTACCTTGGCTGGTACGGTGCTGGCCAGGGCTGAGTATACTGATTTTGAGAAGCTACATTCATCAAACATATGCGTAATTGATTCCCCATGTACCTTGCAAAGTACACATCTGTTGACCAGTGGCCATCCCCTTCTGTTGAGATTATCTATGGTAAGAAGTCTGTTGTTCAATGCTAACCATCCGAAAACCTTTATCCTAGGAGGTGCTTGTAATTTCCAGATCTTTTGTGCTCCATTAAGTATTCTCGGTTCGTCCTTCATTGCTCTGTATCATGCTTGAACTTTGTATAGACCGGTCTCATTCCATTTCCAACTGATGTCATCATTCGTTAACGGGTTTAGAACCAGACCCGTTAATGTATTTTGTAGCTGGACCAGTTCCTGGTTTACGGTATCAGAGGAAATCGGCCTGAATGAAGATCTCAAATTGTGAACCTGAGAAACTTCATTAAGGGTGATTTGCGTGTCTAAAGCATGTGTGTATAGGTCTGGGAAGAGGGTACTCAAGATTTGTCCTTCCCAATTGTCATTCCAAAGCTGAATTCTTTTTCCATTACTAATCTTGTGTGAAAAGAAAAACTGACAGTAATGAAGGGACTTGGAGATTGCAGAAGTGAAAATAGGAGAGTCCGGTAGGCTGGCAGTGGCTGTGTGTTGCTGGAAAATTGATACACAGCATCATTTGTGGTTTTCTCCATTGCCAAAACCACTTGATCAGAAGAGCCTGATTGAATAACGATAAATCCATTATGCCTAAGCTCCAAAAACCTTCGTTGTGCAAGATAGGTTCCAATTTGCCAAATTAATTTTGGAGTGCGGTTGTGGTGTTGTCCCATGCCATAAGAATGTCCTTCTTATCTTATCGATGTCTTTAATTACCCAAACCGACAATCTTAGACATGACATAAAGTAGGTCGGTAATGACGACAAAACTGAGTTTATCAACATTATTCGACCCACTATAGATAGATGCTTCGTTGCCCATACACTTAATCTTCTGTTCATTCAATGTATTAATGGAAAGTATGCGGACTTCGGTAATTTTTGTTTGACAAAGGAAGCCCCGAATATGTGAAAGACAGAGTTGCCAATCTACAACCTAAGACATTTGCCAATTGCTGTTGTGATGCCTGAGTGCCCATGGATACCATCAATTCTGATTTTGCCAAATTTACCGAAAGGCCCGAAATCTATTGGAAGACCGTAAGGACAATCTGTAGTGCTTGTAATTGTTGGATTTCTGGCTTGATGAAAAACATGGCATCATCCGCATATAGCAAACATAGAGACATTGCTGTGAATGGTAACCTTAACGCTCCCATGTCTGCTAATCTTTGGACGTATCTTGCAAGGAAATCAATTGCAAGGATGAACAGTAGTGGAGATAATGGATCCCCTTGTCGCACGCCCCATTTAAGAACAATTTTTTTCACCAATAGGCCATTGATCATGATCTGTGAAGTCCCAACAAGAATACATTGTTTTATCCATGATAGCCATTTTGCGGGGAATCCATGTGCCCTCATAACTGCCATGATATAGTCCCAACTGACCGTATCAAATGCCTTTGTGAAATCTGCCTTGAATAAGGCAATTGACAATTTCCTTTTCGGAGTTATATGTAGCATATGTTGTGCATAGATAAAACTTTCACAAATATATCTATTTTTCATGAATCCTGTCTGAGCTTTGTGCAATAAGTTGGGAAGTCTCTGCTGTAACCTATTTGCCAATATTTTGGATTCCATGAAGTAAACTGATGGATCTATAGTCCTGGACTATTGCCGGTGATTCTTTTTTTTTGGTAGTAGTACTATGTAGAATGTGTTTAGTGGTTGAAGAGAGATACCTTCCCTTGTCACTTGCGGGAAGACCTTGCATAAGTCCGGTCCTAGAATGTCTATGAAATGATTGTAGAATTCTCCCGAGAAGCCATCCGGGCCGGGACTTTTGTTCTTTGGCCACTATTTAACTGTTGTCTTTACTTCCTCTAAAGTAATGTCTTCTTCCAATATTTGTAACTCTCTTGCGTTGTCAGTTGAGGAATACAAATTATCCCAATGAATGTTTGGTACCGGTGTTGACGTTTGTCCCATTAATTCTGAGTAAAATTGGAAAAAAAAATTGTGCTTTGGATCTCTGATTCGTGCAAACTGTACCTTGATGTTCAATTTGCATGACCGTGTTGACTTTTTTTGCTGCGGATGCCATACTGTGAAAAAATCTGGTCCCCCTGTCTCCTTGCATTTCCTATTTAGTTCTTGCCCTTTGCCTCCAAATATCCTCTTCAAGTACCGATAATTCGGTGTGTCATCTTTTGATTTTTGCCGCAATAAATTTTTCTAACCGTGTTGTCTGTCTTCTTTCCTTCACTTGATCAAGCCATCCTAAGTAATCTCGACATGTGTGAATCTGTTCCTTAATTAAGGTTATTCTATTTTGAGCCCATTCTTTGGTTTTCTGTTGTAAAGTCGTCAATTTACCATGAAGTTGTGTTGGTGTTTGAGCTATTGGTAGTGATTGCCAAGTATGCATTATCATGTCATTGTATTGCTTGAAGTGAAGCCAACAGTTCTCAAAATAGAAAAATCGAGATTTCCTGTACCTTGTGTTTGCCGTGTAGACTATCGGACAATGGTCGGAGGATGTATTCGGTAACACTGTCTGAGTTGAATTCGGATATGACTGATTCCATTCATCTGAGACTAAAAATCTGTCGAGGCGTGCCATATGCGATTGATCTCTCTCATTCGACCATGTGAATCGGCGTCCATGCAGCGGAGTATTAATTAGACCTAAGGTAGATATTAGGGCAGCGAAACCCATTGTGGTTCTCCATTCTGCGGTGATGTTGCTGGTTCTGTCTTGTGGTGCCAAGGTGAAATTTAAGTCACCTCCTAGTAGCCAAGGTGTGTCATTAATTGGCTTGACTGAAATGAGTTCCTCTTTAAATGTCGATCTGCCTTGTGATGTGGAGGGTCCGTAGATGCCTGGGAACCAATTTTTTTTTCCATCTATGTTGTGTGCTAATAAGAGGACATTAACAATGTATGTCTTGACTATTGCAGTGACTAGCATGAATTTTGAAGGTGTCCATGCCACCAAAATTCCACCTCTGGTACCATTAGCCGGTAGCACTTCATGTTGTGATAAGCGAAAACCGCAAATTTTCAATAATTTTCTGTTATCTAAACTCTCTAATTTGGTCTCTTGAATACAAACCAAATCCGGCTTCTCAATCAATAGAGTTTGTCGCACCGCTAATCTTTTATTTTGTTCATTCAATCCTCGGACGTTCCAAGAGATAAATTTTAATTTGGTGTTGTGATTCATGGGAAACTAAAAAACTCCAACTTCTTCCATTTCAAAATAAAACTGATACAATTTCTCAAGGCCACTGCAACTTGACTTTCTTTACTCCTTCCCACTGCTAACCATTCTAAACTCTTCCACTTTTCCAATTTTAAATGCATAAGGAAACTAATCATTGAAACAAAATTAAAACACTACTGGCCTTGATACAGAAATTAAAATGGCATCAAGCCGTGGCAGAAGATAGCCGTGTAGCTGCCTCTTCTTCTTCCATCATCTTTCCCACCTTGAAGTGGAAATCCTCTTCAAATTCGACTCTTGCCGCATTGACCACTATTTCTACTTGGGCGCCTAAAAGTCGGTCATAAGTGCGCATGTAGTCGAGCTTGACTTCCGGTGATGCGGTTGTGCTCTTCCTCTTGATCCTTTTGGGCGAGAAGGATACAAAATCTTCTCTTTTGAATTTATATGCTTTCTCCTCTTGTGAGATGTACGGACCGGTCTCCTTTTCTTTGATTCTGCGGCTTCTCCTTATCTCTTCTTTGAAAATTAGTTCATTGCGGAACTCAGGTGGAGGTCCATCGTCAAACAGGAAGGCAAAGGGTCGGTTCCTGCTGAATTTCAGCATTGCTGACTAATCATGGAGAAACAAATTTGACCGGAACTGTTCAAACAATAACAAGTCAACTCGACAGTATCTCATAGCACTACTTGCGAGCATAATTACAGACATATTAATTAGATGTCAATATCTACAGCATGTTATTATCTGCTGGGTCTAGATCGAAAATAAATCAGAGCATCACGCAAAGCAAAAGTAAACAAGGAATTACATGAAAAACAAGTGGTGCAGAAAAATTAAAAAAATAATTATAAACGTCGATTTCATTTTTATTTTTCTAATAGGATTTCGTTAATTCTAACACCATTTTGTTTTAAATCTTTAATTTGTAAAAACTGAACACACGTATCTCTTTTTAAAGAGAAGAGATCTATCATCATATGTAATAATAACTAAATTCTTTTATTTTGAATTAATATAAAAAATACTAGAATACTGCAATTAAATTTATGGATTGATGTTTATAAAAGGTAAATATAACTAAAGTGTTCTTAAGCTCACAAGTACATTGGTGAGCTTAACTCTAAAACTTATCAGATTAACTTGTAATAACTAATCTAAACAGTTGAAACCTATCTTTTTCATGACTCTTGAGTGATATATTTACATACAAAATTTATAAATTTTCGAATTAATTTAGTATAAAGTCAAACGGTCAAAAGCATAAAGTTGGTAAGTTAATTTTTATGCATTCATTTTTTTACCGCTTGACTTTATACTAAATTAATTTTAAAAAATATTTTTTTATGTTAATGTATTATTCATGAATTAGATTAGTTTCAACAGTTTCAATCTGTTGGAAGACAATCCGGTAAATTTTAGAGCTAAACTCATCAAGAATCAAGATGCTTGATGAGCCTGGAATTTAATTTCAAGTTGTGCTTATTTATTGGTAAAATTATTCGAAAACGAAAAATGTCCGAAAAAGGTTTAAAATATAGCTTCTGTGATAATTGTGATTTTTAGGCTGGCTTAAAGGTATTTATCTCATATATTGGAATTTAAATTGAATTTGTGCTCATTTATTGATAAAATTATTCGAATATGAGAGATAAAGAGCTAAAAGCAGTAAAATTTGAGCTCATTTCTGGGATAACCTCTAGTTCATGCTTTATAAGTTTCGATTCAACTTTCACGATATTTAGACCTAAGTTAAAAACTTAAAATAGAAAAAATAAAAGATAAGTGTAAAAATAATCCGACATGAGTTATGCGGTGAGTTTATTTTATTTTTCTAAAGTTTCGCAGTCTCTTTGAAGTGGTGAGTGGTGCTCGAACTCTTAACCTTTGAGTATTAGAATTTTTTTCTAACTAACTGTGCTACTATCTCATTCTCAATTCTCAAGTGAATTTGAATATGCTCTTTTATTACTTATAATTAGCGACTCATACAGCAATGAAGAAAAGTGACGTGATCAAGTTGTAAAGTTACAGACTAAGAAATTATGCAAATTCTTGATAGTCACTATCAAGCTTTTTCAAAAAAAAAAAATCATGTAAATTTGAAATTTTGATTAGTTCTTACGATAAATTGTTGACTCGGCCGGAAACGACAGTCATTAATTCGCAACATAAGATGTTGCCTGTACGTACAAACTTTTTTTTTTTTGGTTAAATTGGCCCGTAGGCATTCATTACATGAAAGATCGTTTACAAATATTACAAAAGGGTTGGCTGTAGCCATGCATTGTACCAATGTAATACCCTTGAAATGGAAAAGTCCTGCCCGTAAAAAAACCCCATGAAAATGAAGAAGCCCTTTATCACTGGAAAAGCAAATATTGTAGCCTGATCCTCAAGACTCCTGTTGTTCAGCACCAGAACTCTGGAGTGCAGCATAGCCTCCTAACTATGGTTCTCCAGTGTATAACACATACATGACAGAAGGTAAAATAAATAAAACCCAATTTACAAGCTAGAAAAACTAAATAAAAAGCAAACCATAAATCCAAAAACAAACAAACCCATGCATCATCAGCAGTATTTATGCCAAGCAGAAGAGCACCCGGACCAGGACCAGTATCAGAAAACCCTTGCACCTGTTCCAGTAGTATCGTACCAGCATAACAAGCATCATTTGTACCAACTTTAGTATCCCATTTTAATACACCACAAAATATGAAAACCCAAACAAACCATAAAAACCAAAAATATGAGATACTTACAAGCAACCAAAAAACCTGTACGTACAAAATTGTCTCACATAAATCACAGTAATAGGATGTAATGTTCCAATAACTAGAGGTGCGGTGCCAGTATAAATTTTTACCTTAGAGGGAGAATTTCTAGTGTGTTCATGTAAACTTTCAAAATAGTCAATTTTCTCATAAACACAACATAATATTCAATATTTCCACCAAAATTTAATATTGTTTCATCTATCTCCTTTTATTTATTTAACCTTTTATTTAATTATTTCAAAAATTAAATTGACAAATATATCATTTTCTTCTTCTCTTCTTCTCTATTTCTCTCCTCCTGCACAAAATTAAATTGATTCTTACCGGACTAATTCCATTAATCAAGAAATTAGGATCTCCCATTCTTCTTGACTTCTTTTTCCGAGATTCTGCTCCAGAAGAATTCTTCTTTGAAATCAGGGGGGTATTTCAATGTCAAAAATAAATTCCAAAAATCTTGAACTAAATGCAATTGATTTTGGTGCGTCTTTTCCAAGCACGCTTAAAGATCCTTTGAAAGTTTGAAGTTCTTCCTAATGTGATGGTGCGTCATTTAGATAAACGTATGCTCGTAATTTGGCCATGAGAGACCTTTTGAAGGGGACTGCTGATAGAGCTGGGCGAGATTATAAAAACTTGACACTTTCTATGGGTACTTTTTTTATATTGGCTAGCTGAGGGAGAAGAATTGAATTGATAGAGGATGACCTCAATGGAAAGCATCATCTGAAATTGAATCAATTTAATTTTGTGTGAGAGGAGAGAAGTAGAGAAGTAGAGAAGAAGAAGAGCATACTTGTCAATTTAATTTTTAAAATAATTAAATAAAGAGTTAAATAAATGAAAGGTGATAAATGAAACAATATCAAGTTTTAATGGGATATTGGATATTATATTGTTTTTATAGAGAAATTGGCTATTTTAAAAGTTTACATGGGCACACTAAAAATCCTCCCTTTAATAAAATTGACGATATTGGCACCACTTTAAAAAAAATATATATATATAAGAATAGTTCTATCACATATTTCCTCCATTCTTATATTAAGCACGTAGATGTTCCTAATCCGCCAACGGGTGTGATTAAAAGATGAAATTTTAGATTGAAATATCAGTCCTCCAATCAAATAGTATGCTTACTTTTAATTCTAGGCATCTTTTTTTATATTTTTTTACGTGTAGAAGTACTCGCCACATGCAAATTGTTTCATCTTTCTGATTGGTCCTAATTTCTTTTCATTTTTTAAATGTCACTTAAAGATTTTTTAGATTGATTGATAATTGATTGGTCATGTCTTCATTTCTTTTCATTTTTTTTATATCTTTTAAGGAATGTTATTTGTCATTTAATAGGTCATTTTGTATGAAAATATGTCAAGAAGATAAAAAAAACATGTATGTTATTTAATGAAATATGTTATTTAAGAAATGTTAATATGTCATTTAGAAATATTAATTGTCATTTTGTCTAATTTTTTTTTATAAAAATATGACATTTTGTATGAGATTTTGTATGTTCTCTTATAATATATTCCCGTTGCAACACACGGGCACAATATTAGTTTCATTTTATGTACATTTATTTTAATTTTCAATAGCAATGTTTCATATAAGAAAACTAAAATTATAAAGTTGTGATTAATTTGAAAAACGTTTATCAAATAATTAAATTTTTTCTGAGTAAAGGTTTGATGGTCAAGCCATCCAACTCTAAAATAATTTAATTTTTTTATAATGAACTTTTAGTGATTGTATGGTGAATGACCAATTAAATGTTAATTTGAAATTTGATACCTGACTTATCTATTTGCATTTTTACTTTTATTTCAATAGTTTTTTTTTAATATTTCAAGTTAATGTACTGTAAAAGTTGGATGTATGCTAGAATTAACATTTCGGTGGAAATTAGAAGAATTGGAATTTAAAAGAATTATGGTAAAGTGGAAACGTGAAAAAATGAAAGAGTAAAATTAGGTTGAAAATTGCAGTCTAAGTTCTTTTTTTGTTCTGTCCTATCTTATTGTACTCTATTTCATGAGACTAATGGAATAGTAGAAGAGTGTTTTTTTCATATTATACTCTGTAATAGGTGCAATTAGTAGTGTCAAACTTTCAAATTATGAAGATCAAATGTGAATGAGATCAATCACATAAAATTTTCATACTATGTATGGAGTCAATTTTACATTACCTATAACATTTTACTCTAATCTATATAAAATATAATATATAAATACAAAAAATTAAAAACAAAAAAAATAAAAATCAATTGACTTCATTCTTTCAACGTGGTTCCCCAACTAATTGGGGAACACAATTACAGGGGTTGTTCCTAAACTTTAGGTTACATCAGATCATTAAACCTATGTTGCAGTGACAGTTACCCGTTCCACCAAAAACAATTTGAGTTTTGTGTGGCTTATGCTATAACAAAATCTTAATCAAAGCAAACCTATTACATAGATGTTGGATTGGTAATGGTAAATGTCAATTTTGTGAACATATTGAAACTGGAGATCATCTCTTTGTTCAATGCATGTTTGTGAGGCCAGTGTGGTTCTTGATGGAAAAATATCAAAAATATTTTATGAATAAGCCCCTGACAGTTCATAGTGTTGACAAAAGATCTTTCTGTTGTTTTGTGGGTATTAACAGACTTAAGAGTGCATTAGAGCTCAAAGAAATTATCCTTGCTTAAATACCAAACATCAAATAATATACAAACCAATTTTAATCGATTTTAGTTTGATTTAATCTAACGTTAGTAGTTTGAATTAACCAATTGTATAATACCAAATTTCTTTAAATCTTGAAATAGATGATCTCCAGTCCGGTCCGTTCTTGTGCATTACAAGCTTGGACTGAATTGGATCGGATTATGATCAGACGTGCAGTCCGGATTGAAACTCAAACAATGCATTACTTGAGGATCCGAACTCGTAAAAATCTTGAAATATCCAAATTATTTTAATTACCAGCTAGATTATTGATAGAAGTTGGCATGTATCCGAAAACTTGTTTCATCCGCGTCTTCTTAAAATTTCAATCATTGCTAATAACTTAATTCAAGAAGTAGTTTGATAGCAAAACAAATCCATTATCCATACGTAATAAATATACTTCCATTAATTAATATATCATTAATTGAGCTATATGTTTAATAAATGGATTAAACCAGCTTTATGAGTGCATACCTTTAAGCGATGATCGTTCCAGGAAATGAATTAAGCTCTTCAAAATAAAACCATCGAACAGGAATTGATTTGTAAGGCCTAGCAAAGATTCTGATATTGGCACGGCTCAATCAGATGCAAATTGATTTATCCGATTCGATTGAGCCGCACCAACACCACATTCTCGCTGAGCCCTGTTTAATTATATGGTACATACATAACACTTATATTTGGACAATTTTTTTAAGATTTCATGAAACTACTCACCGTATTCCATATATATATATATAGACAACAACACAGGAGGGAGAGATTGCTGAGATAAAGAGGAGGAGGTTTTTCAAAAAAAAAAAAAAGGAGATAAAGAGGAGGAGATTAAACAAATGGGGCATGTCATGTCTCTCCGTTTGTCATAGAAATGGAGATGTCCCTTGTATCTAAACAGGTTTTCTTTGAGATAAAGAATGAAATTCAAAGTCTCTCAAGATATCTAATCTGAATTTGAATATTATTGGTTTAATTACTAGATCAATCAATCTAGTACTTGAATAGTTTAAAAAAAAAAGTCAATATTTGTTAAAAATCGTTCATCTGATTTGACGGTTCTGATTTCATATCATCTATTTTTGGAGAGTAGGTTGGGTCCGATGGGTTCCGGGACCGTCCGATCTGCTTTATGATTCTTGCGCACGAATTTTAAAGTATACGCGAAAGTTGCGGGCGCGAATCTTAAAGCAGATTGGACGGTCATCGAACCCATCGAACTCACTTTGAGTCCGAGGACATCGGACCCAAATTGACCTCCTATTCTTGAGCTGCCTGATTTTGTTTATCATGTTGATATTATCCTATTCTCTCTTACGTAAAATCGGTGAAAATCGGTGGTAATGTAATTGAGAGGATATGAACTCTCTATCATGAACAAAGTCATGTCATGTGATTGTTAAAGTTATCTCCCATGACTTCTTTCTTCAAAACTATTGATTTGTGACTAATAATAATCCAATTTTCTAGTGCAAAAATAAACCTTCCAAACCTTTTTAATTAGAGGCAATGATGCCTAAACAAAATTGACATCATTATTATTTAATTTACGAACAAAAATAGAAAACAATACGAATATATATATATATATATATATTTTTAGTAAAGGTTAAAAGTCAAGCCATCTAACTATTTAATTTAAATAAAGAATTTTTTTATCCGAATTTTGAATTTACGACCTCCTACACAGAGAGTATTGTTTTTGCCAATAGATCGAAAGTTGATTCTTAATATAAATATGTATTTATTATCTACTTAAATCAATATTGAACAATATTGTAGTAAAATTCATAAAATTAGGAGCTCAATAGTTATTTCATGTTCGACTCAACAATGCTTGTGTGGAAATTGTCATAAATTGAAGAGTATCAAGATAACCGTAAAGTTAGAAGTTTGAGACGCTAATTATCACACATGCAAAAAATTGGAGATTATGAGACAATAGCATGTAGGAAAGTGTACAACGCGGTGACAAGAATCCATATCCTCCGAGGTAACAAAATATTTTTGTTTGGATCACGGTTTTCTTAATATGGGTAGGGATTTTCTTCTCTACTTTTGTTCCCATTCTTCAATAAAAGATGGGAAAACACAAATGCACTCAGACATGATGAAATTTTTTCTGTTGGCGTGCGCTCTCTCTCTATGTACTTTATTAATAACTTTTGATTGATGTTTATATTATTTTAATGTACTTAATTCATTTTTCTCTTTCTTTTATCATTTTATGCGGATATTCAAAATTGAATCATAATGCTAAACTATGTAATAAGAAGATACCATTTATTATACTTATAAAATACACCTTATTTATTAATTACATAAAAATAATATTTGTTATTTTATGAAATAATAAAATAATAAGTATTGATATGTTATAATCCACTTTATTTAATTAATTATATGTAATAATTTATTAATTAGAATAATTATATAATATCAAACATTTTAAAAAGAACAATGTGATTTGTTTTCATCTAAAATAATATTTGTTCCATTCTATTTTAGACCAACAGAGGTTTTTAATTTAAGGTATGGTTTAAGCATTAGATAAGATACACGATTTTTTTAACAATTTCCTTCAACTCATTAATAAATGCAACAACTAAAAATTCAGTTTATTAAATACACGATTAGATTATATCCAGCTCATTAAGTACAATTTATTTAATTATAAAATAAATACTTATATTTTATGAAATAATAATTAATAAACGTTATTATGTTATTATTAAATATACTTTATTTAATTATATTATATTTATTATTAATAATAATAATAAGTATAATTGTATAATATTAAATATTTTGGAAAGAAAAATAGAATTTTCCACAACTAATTTCACGGTACAACTGAATACTCATTTCAACATATTACCATAATTAATTCCGTACATATCCTATCTATGGGTTCTCACTTTTTCAGAAGTGGGTTCCCATCCCCATCAAATCCCATCACATGTAATCTCGTGACAAACGAACATGCCCTCATTGATAAAAAAACGTATTTACAATTAATTAAATGACCGTAATTTCTAGATCTATTATTTTATTCTCATATAATTCTCTAAATTACTCTAATATTCTAATCCTATTTATATTCACTCTCAATCACTACCTTAATTCCCATCTCGCTCCACAACCAATCCGCTTCTTCAACCGTCGTCGCGCTCGGACAACTACCGAATCTACTAATTGTCGTGCTCCAATTGAGATGTTAATCACTTTAATACTTTTAATCGTCATCTCGCTCTATAATCGGATTCGCTTCTTCGACTGCCGCCGCACTCCAATGACGACCGGATCTACTCACTGTCACGCTCCAACCAAAATGTGGACTCTACACTCTGAACTCCAACGATACCACACTCTCAACTCTAGTCTCTTCCCTTTACCTTATTCTTCTATCCGCTCGAGAAAATAGAATCGAGAGAGAAGTGTTGTGTCGAAGATGAGAACTACAAGAAGTGGAAAGAATGAAGTTGGATGAAGGGAGGAAAGGAATGTGAGGGAGGGGCGGCTGTCCAAACTCTATATTTTGAATCGCCCAAAATTCGCTTTCATAAAGAAAGCAAATATTGTCGCTGGTTAATTTTAAAGCTAGTAATTAAGCTAGTATAATTTTGTGTGTGAATATTGTACAAGTTAGAATCTCAACTTTTACTTAAAAAATAAATAAATATTTATCTTTTTTTTTTCACTTTTCTAAATAGAACTAACAGTACCATGACCATGAAATGAAATATCCAATCTTGGCGCAAAGGAGAGAAGTCCAAGCCATCGGAAAGCAGCAGGTCATGAAATGATATGTCTTGTTAGCAGAAGAAGACTTTTATTGTTCGCGTTCACTTTTTAGAAAATAACAGCTATATATTAATGACCCAATAGGGATAGGTTAGTACCAATGGATCGCTCCGTTTTTATACATAATGGAGGGCGTGAATGGGCGGTTGAGATGTCCGTGTTAGTTTATTTAAAACGGCGAGGAAGAAAGAGCAATCAAATTGGCAACCAATTGCCCCAGTAATCTAATAAAATCTAATCCCACGGTTGTCTCCAAGTAGCTAATTATATATTATCAGGATTTAAAAATACAAAAAAAAAAACAAAAGATAATCCCCCTTGTTGAAACTTCGTTTCCACGTGCATAATTTATTTATTTCTTCTGAGAAAATTTAGGCGGAGATTTCCGTCCTGCTCCATGACCAATAAAAGGGGTTGATAACTATATATATGTGTCATGTGTGCAAGAGAAAAAAAAATGGTATTGGTATTTTTTTGTATTTTTGTATTTTTTTTTTCATTTAGTTCTAAAGTACGCCAATGTTTATGAGTTTATGAGGTATTCGTTTATTACTTTTAAATTTTTTTGTTCAAAATGAGACATTAATTTTATGAATATGATATTATTATACGTGTATCTATATATATAGAGAGAGTTGGGCTATGGTGCATTGCAATGTATAGCCCCTCTTGTACATTGGACTATAAATCGTTAGTTTTGATTTCCAAACAACCGATTCAAACCATTCAATTTGATATTCATATTAAAATGTACTTGGAGATCAAATTTTACATTTTTTGGTAATTTTTTTGCTATTTTTTAGAATTTTTGAAAATCACCGTTTTTCTATGGTCCAGAAATTCTGAAAAATAGTGATTTTCAAAAATTCTAAAAAATAGTAAAAAAGTTCCAAAAAAATATAAAATTTGGTCTCCAAGCACATTTTAATATGGAGAACATGTTGAGCCCTTTAGATCGGCTGTTTGAACTTCAAATCCAACGGTTTACAATCCAATGTACAAGAGGGCCTTTACATTGCAATGCACCATAGCCCAACTATATATATATAGAAGGGATCCGATTATAACACTTTTGAGTTACCACAAAGTTATCACAACTATTTTTTTCATTTTCAAAGTCCAAATCGTCAATCCAAACCGTTCAACATAATCTCCGCAATAAAATGTGCTTGCAAATCAAATTTTATATTTTTTTGTATTTTTTTACTATTTATTAAGATGGGTACAAAATTCAATGGTCTGAATTTGACTAGTTTTTGTAAAATACTTAATAAATAGTAAAAAAATTCAAAAAAATGTAAAATTTGATATATATATATAGAGAGAGAGAGACCGGCTAATATCATATCGTTATAATTTCAACCTAAGTTATAACGAGTCATTTTTTGCGATTTTAAAGTCCGAACAGTCGATCCGAACCGTTCAACATGATCTCCATATTAAAATGTGCTTGGAGACCAGATTTTATATTTTTCGATTTTTTTTAGATGGGTACAAAATCACTGTTTTCAGATAATTCTGGACCATCCAAAACAGTGATTTTGTAGCCATCTAAAAAAATAGTAAACAAATCCCAAAAAATATAAAATTTGGTCTCCAAGCACATTTTAATATGGAGATCATGTTGAGCGGTTCATATCAACTATTTGAACTTTGAAATCACAAAAAATGACTTGTTATAATTTAGGCTGAAATTATAACGTTATGACATTAGCCGTACTCTCTTTCTCTATATATATATAAATTTGAATAAAATTTGGGTCAATTACTCAATTGGATTTTTTTTTTTCAATGAAACGATTTAAAATTTTTATGCTCGAGTTTCAATGACATTTTTATTGATTATCAGTTAAATTTTAAATAAACTCGAGCCCGATGCATATCATGAAGAAATCCAAATTTTTTATTTTTTACAGGGAACATTTTGTTTAAGATACTTCTACCGATACCTAACTTTTCACGATACAATCTATTTGATATATTCAAAACTCAAATAAAAAAATATTCAAAACTAAAATATTAAATTGAGATTTATTGTTTTTAAATATATTGTGTATTAAATACGGAAAAATCTGAAAGTAATTTAAATCTTTCATCAAACAATTTAAAAAAATTAACAATTGCGTTTTAATGATTTTTTGATAGATGACTATCAAATATTCCTAAATTGACTCAATTTTTAAGCATACTTTTGGATTCTCAGAAATAATTCTGCTCTATTCAAATTAGCATTATTGTTAATTATACGTTTCAAATAATATTTACACTATTTCAAAAATATCGGTTTTAACACTTTTTTACACCTTTTGAATTACAATTTTGTCGCCCTGTTCTAACATGTTAATCAGACTAGAAATATTTTGCACCGTATATACTATCCCCGAGCATATAATGATCCATACTATAGATCAATATTTCATTTTCATAGTTCAAACAATTGATCCGGACCATTTAACACGATCTCGGTACAAAATATATACTTATAGATCAAATTTTATATTTTTAAAAACTTTTTACTATCTTTTTAGATAGAAAGAAAAGAGTTGGGCTATGGTGCATTGCAATGTATAGACACTTTTGTGCAATGTTTAGGCACTCTTGGACTATGGTGCATTGCAATGTATAGGCACTCCAAACCGTTAGATTCGAAATCCAAATAGTTGATTCAAATCGTCAACTTGATCTCCATATTAAAACGTGCTTGGAGACCAAATTTTACATTTTTTTAGAAATTGTTTGCTATTTTTCTAGATTTTTTAAAAATCGTTATTTTTCATAAATTTCTCAACTACAAATTTTGTTTTTGAAAATCACTTGATCTAATAATTCTATACCATTCAAAAGTAGTAATTTTCTACCTATATAAAAAGATAATAATTTAGAAAAAAATGTCAATATTGATTATGAAAATCAAGTTGAACGGTTCAGATTGATTATTTGGACTTTGAAAATGCAAATATCGATCCGCAGTACGAACAATCTGTGTTATCCATAGCACCATTGCCTCACTCCTATTCAAATGTTTCTTAAAAATATTTAATTAGTATATATGTATATGTATATGTATATGTATATGTATATGTATATATGTATATGTATATGTATATATGTAAGAAAAAAATAAATAGTTGGACTATTGTGCTTCCTAAAGTAAAAGACGTATTTTATTTCACGCTTATATTTTGTAATTTGAAGTTCAAACTGTAGGTCCGAACCGTTTAATGAGATAAAGAATGAGAAATCCTCATCAAGTAATTATGATTTTGTTGCTTGATCTGAATGTATATTGTGTATAATACAAAATTCTATCTAAGTATATTATGTATACTTATTTGTATACTATTAATACTTATGAAATAGCACATGATTATTAATTATGAACAAAAATGTGGACAACATGACGCGTTCCGGGCAATTTGGAGGAAAACAACACTCTCTAAACAAATTGACGGAAAGTCATAAGAGCCGAATTTTTTAGGATTAATTTGTCATGTATCCTTAAAAACTTCTTTAATTTCTTATTTACTCCTTTATTTTTTATTATATTTAATATATCCTTTTACTGAAGTTAACTATTATTAAATCTCTAAATTAAAATAATAAAAAACAAAAATACCCTTTTACGAATTCACAGCACTAGTGTCTCCGGATGTCCTTGGATGAAACCATGAACCTTGACTCTAATAGTTCCACCATCCTTGACTCCATTACTGACCTTTGATTGGTTGCTAGTTTCGGATCGATTTGTTCTGAGTGCGTATGAGAGTCCCTATTTATGGACCGTGTAGTGTTTGATGAAATGCCTAAAAAGCCCTCTTCCCTGTAGGTTTAGGGGAACCAGTTCGGTGCTTCTCTTTCTCAATGAAGGGCGGAATCAAAATCTCTCTTTATTTGAATATCAATAGACAATTAAACCCAAAGATTTGGAAGTAGGCAAGTGAACGATGCACTGCTACCACCCTGATATTTTTTCTAAAATATACAAAGATTAAGTTCATATTTCACTTACATTTCTCTGGACATTTAATCGAGATGAACAGCTTGGAGACATGTAAAACATTTTTGTTTTGAAGAAGTAGCAAATAGTCACATGATTTAGTGTTTCTATAAAGGTCCAGTCATATTAAACTCAGTTAACTGTTAACTCTCCTCTGATATAAACAGTTCTGCACAAATCTTCT
Source organism: Carex littledalei (assembly GCA_011114355.1). NCBI lineage: Eukaryota > Viridiplantae > Streptophyta > Magnoliopsida > Poales > Cyperaceae > Carex > Carex littledalei. The sequence goes on from CM022097.1 coordinate 4,840,517, forward strand.
TTCGAGGTACTCTAAACCCATATGTTCTCTCTCATTAGCTTGTCAACTGTGAAGTCAGTTTTAAACCCAGTTCTTCAGATCTTATTCCGAACATAACTTTATTCCATTCTTTTCACTTTTTTTAAACAATGAATCCTGACCTGATTGATGACCTGAAATTAAAATTAGGTTGTATCCACACTACACAGCCTATAAATGGGGACTCTCACACGCACTCAAAACCAATCGATCTAAAACTAGCAACCAATCAAAGGCCAAAAGAGAGTAATGGAGCCAACAATGTTGGAAATATTAGAGTCGAGCTTCGTAATTCCATTCGAGAACAGTCCGAGTGAGACGCTGGTGCTGTCGAATATAGTACATAGTGGGGCTGTTCGGCAACACATGGGAGATTAAATATTAATCCGCGCTAAGGAGAGGTTGTTCGGTAAGCTAAAGGAAGGAGGAGAGGATTAAGATAACTAAAGGAAGCTAAAAGAATGGGGGAGGTGCCTTAAGGAAGAGGCAGGGGATTAAGATCCGGACAAAAAGAGGCTAAAGGAGGTTGTTTTAATCCGCACTAAGGAACCGGTGTTCAGCAGGATTAAGCGGCTAAGGAAGCTAAAGGAAGCTCCTTTGGCCTTAAGAAGACTTAAGGAGGCTCTTGCCGAACAGGTACAGTAAATTCAACAATTCCTCAAACACGTTACGGCAAGTTATGTCAGTCTACCATGAACGTTCTCTGGCGGCAAAAGTCAACCAAGGCTTCCATCGCCACCTCCTGTTGTTGGTACGTTGCCCCAAATTTGCTTTGTGCTAGCCTAAGAATGATGCACGAAAAAAGCCTTCCAGTTGCATTTTAACTCGGTACGCATATTCTGGTAAAGGTTGAGAATAATCGAACAAACCATGGAGAGGATTAGCGGGCTCATGGAAAGACCAAATTGCGTTAGGTTTCTGGTGTGACCGATCAAATTAACAGAATTTATTAAAGGGTATTGTTGTCTCCTATTCTTTTATTTAGAGATTTAATAATAGTTACTTCACAATTATTGTGTTATGGATAAATAAAAAATAAAAATAAAAGTTAAAGGACATATTAAATATAATAAAGAGTAGAGGGGTAAATAAGGAATTAAAGACTCATTAAGAATATATGAGAAATTAATTTTTTTTTATTACTGTCTTTTAAATAATAATAAATATAATTGATATGAATTCTTGAAAAAAAATTATTTTTATTAGAATCGATGTAGTTAAATTTACGCACTACACATGATGACGCAACTATTAATTAATAGAATCGATGTAATTATTTTTATTAATTACATGCTTTCGTTCTTAAAATAACTAACTTGTGAAAACTCATTCCAATTTTTTTAATTCCTTCAATTATTAATTTATGTATGGCACTCAATACTTGTCAGTATTTTTTTATGAAAAATACGAATCGAGTCCCTATTTTATATATTGAAAAATCAAAGTACAAGAGTTCCAGGTTCTGAAGTAGAATTTGATATACATATTACAAAATGCGGCTCAATAGATACGAGGCCAAAATTTTGAAAATAAGTGGTTGCTAAAAATGGAAAAATAAAAGTTGATGCCATCACTGGATGGAAAAGTAAAATCTTTACCCAGTGAAAATACTAAAGGACTAAAAACATTGCAGAAGTTGAAAAAACCGATTAATTAAGATAGGACCACTGTGTGTAGACTTCTTCTGCGAATTTTCTGATCGATTTGTTTTGTTCTTTGAATATTTTCTGACGCACATTTCTCTTCAAATTATATATTGTGTGATTATTATTAACATCACTTCTCTTGTATTTTTTTTGGTATCTTTTTGTGTGTATGAGCATTCCAATGATCAGGTGTGACTTCTCTTGTCTCTTCGGTTTGAGGGATGGAGAATCTATTCAATTGAATGAATCATTTTCGATGTTGTACAGTCTGAGAATAGATGTTTGACTGACTCCTCATTTTTTTTGCACATAATACATCTATTTGGTAACTTCCACCCTCTTTTGATACAGATTGCCTGTCATCAAGACTTTGTTCAAAATCATTAACCATACGATATCTTCATTCTTGATGGTGCCTTCAACTTACACACATTGCTTATTCTCGTTTGTATTATATGTCATAATTTCTTCAAACACGTCTCAAAAGTATATCGTACAAGTCATACATTTTTAAAGCACTTGTTTAGGAACTTAATTAATTAAGCAATTAATTAATTCATGATCAATGAGAAATGTCCTTGAAGAATTTGAAGAAATTACTGCAAATCAACTCAAGATTATTTAAGAGCAAGTCTTAACTAATAGTTCGACAATTTATGTTAATAGTTCGACATTGCTTAAGTCTCATTATTTCACTATTTGACGATTCACCATGGTTGCGTTGCAATCTTCGTCTCTGTTTGTGACACACCCTAATGCAATTTTTTTCTTAATACAATTGATTGTACAAAATGGTTATTTTATAAAATTTTAAAATTTAACGACTAGATCTAGATTTTAGTCAGAGTTCCTAAATTTGAAAATGCGTTATCACACTCTGATTGCGTTAATGAAAGTGTTGTAGTGCGTTGCGGAATTGTATTGTTCCAGCGTTTAAAATATTTGTTACTAATTTATTCAAATCATCTCTTTCATCACCATTTTGAAGGGCCTTTTTAATTTACTTGAGCTTTTCTAATACAAAATTAAGTGATTTAGTCCAAAAGCTATCGTATCAAAAAGTTAATTTAGTTGTGTATGAGTTACTCTTTTGGATTTAGTAGCCTTAATTAGATAAATTTGTGAGGCTTTCTTTCTCAAATTCAGTTTGATCTATTTTACAGAAAAATAAATTGATAAAAAAATAAAGAAATAAGTTCGTGGCACCAAAAAAGTATATTGAAGTTAAGGCGTCTATAACCTTTTTAGGTCGCCAATTAGAACAATACATGAATACACGCATAATTTATTATTTAGTATGTACATTGTTACTTCTTATTCATTGTTTCTTCATCTTTGTATCTTATTTCAGATTAAAATCGTATCTTAACAACTTTGATACGCATTAATTGCAATGGTGCTGCACCAAAAGAAATGTGAAATGGTCATCAACTTCTGCAATGCAATAAAAATGCTACCATTTGGGAAATTTTTCTTTATTTTAGTTCAGTCATCATGTCTAGAGATTTGCCCAATTAGATATAATAATTTCTATATATGGAATGCAGATTTCAATTACTATCTCATTTATAAAAGATTATCCAATGATACATTAAACTGCTTGTCCTACGCAATGGTACCGTGTTTTTTTTTTCATACAGTCAACCAAGTATACACTCTTCGTAAGCGTCATTTACATTATTTAATATTTTTTATTAAATTGAAAAATAAATGAAAAAGTATGAACAACATTTAGCAATTCAAATTTACGACTTTATTTAAAAAAATATATTTTATGAAAGGTCCCATGTTTTCTTCAATATCGTTTATTAAGGTGAAAAATGGAAGTCTGAACTACCTGGATGGATCCACGTGTCGTCCATCGGAATCACGATCTAAGCCGCAGCCAGCTGCGACAGAACCTTTCTTTGAGCTCTTTGCTCCATCCCGATTTTCTTCCAATTACATTTGCTCCGAAATTTTCTCCCCGTCTCCATCGCAACTGTCGGCGATCGGCGCCTCTAATTTTCCCTCTCTTTGATAATTTAAATTTCTCTTATCTTCAAATCTCGCTCTCAAAATTCTCAAAACCCTCACACTCGCTCTCTTGCGCTTTCCCTTTTTAGGGCTTTTCGCTATCCAGGATCATGAGCCGATGCTACCTCTTGGTACTCTCTCTCTCTCTCTCTCTCTCTCTCTCTCTCTCTCTGTAGCTGTGGAATTGTACGATCCAGTGCGCGATGATTGCTTCTTAATTCGCATAGTTTGATTCTTAATTCTCAGTAGCTGTCAGTGAACATTTCTTTGTAGAATTATTTTGTAATTGCTGAACGCTTATCGGTGTTGTATTTTTTTTTTTCAACTGAGGAACCGTCTAAGCAGCGTTTCATATCGTGTACCAGAAAACTGGGCAGTATCCCTTGACAATTTTAGAATTTCATTGTTTATTTTTCATAAAAGAAAAACTGTAAAAAGTTATCAAAGGTTGTTTGGCACTCAATTTTACAGAACTGCATAGTGTTAAGATCAAGCTGCTTATTTTATTTCATTGTTTATTTTTCATAATTATTCATCTTTCTTATTTTGCACAGAAAGTATTTGTTGATTTGCCTGGCTGAACAATCTAGGCCATGGCCACCTGTGACCAAAGAACCAACATCACTTCTCCAGATGCTTGTAGGTTCACTTCTCTGAAAGATGTTCAAAATAAAGCAATACCCACAGAAATCACACAAAAGGGCCCACATGCTAGTGTCTGTCCAAAAGACATCCCAGAGCCCCGCATTGGCATGGAATTCGATGACGACGAAAATGCATACCAATTCTACAATGGATATGCGCGACAGGTTGGGTTCAGTGTCAGAAAACAAAACATGTCTAGGGCAAAAAATGGTATAATACGGGCCAGGCGGTTTGTTTGTTCTAAAGAGGGCTATTACAAACCGGACCCATCAGACAAGACCTGCACATACTCCCGTTCTGATGTCCGTACTGGTTGCCATGCCCATATTGGTATCAAGAGGCTGAAAAATGGTCGGTATTGCATCCATCGTTTTGTACCAGAGCATAACCACCCTCTTGTTTCATCTAAAAAGGTACACTTGTTGAGGTCTCAGAGAGAGTACCCCAACCCCAGAAAAACTACAAGTGAAGATGTGGTCAGTGCTGGTACCTCAAGTAGTTGTAGCAGTCACTTTCAGGGACTGAGACAATTTGAGATGCAGCAGGGAGATGCAGCGGGAATGCTGCATTATTTGCAAACGAGAGCTGCCAAGGAGCTAGGGTTTTCTTTTTCGATGCAACTAGATGCTAAAGATCAAATAACAAACCTGTTTTGGTGTGATGCTAGGTCGAGAATCGACTACCAATATTTTGGAGATGTTGTATGTTTCGATAATACTTATAAGGTAAATGGGTATGATCGTCCGTTTGTTTTATTTCTTGGTACGAACCATCATAAACAACTTTTAATATTTGGATCTGGGTTTTTGTACAATGACTCTGTTGAGTCTTTCAAGTGGTTGTTTCAAACTTTTAAGGTATCAATGGCGGGGAATGCACCACATCTCATACTGACTGATGGAGATGAAAATATTGTGAAGTCTATAGGAGATGTCTGGAGAGACTCAGTTCACCGGCTTTGTCCATGGCACTTGTACCAGAGTACTGTTAAAAACCTTTGTAACGTCTTTCAGGCATACCCTGGTTTTGAAATTGAATTGAAAAGATGTTTTTTTGAGTGTGAAACTGAGAATGAATTTCTTGGAACATGGCAAAAATTAGTGTCCAATTATGGTTTGGCAGATGATACATGGTTGAAGGGATTGTATGAAAATAGAAGGAATTGGTGTCTTGTATATAGGCATGACTTATTTTATGCTGATTTACATAACACACTAAAAAATGAGCATATGCATGCACTAATCAAGTCAAGTCTGCACCATGAGAGGGATATTTCCTCGTTCTTCAAGCGATATGAGAGAATTCTGAAGGATAAGCGGTACTCTGAGCTTGAAGCGGATTATGGTGCAGTCCACCTGGCAAACCTAACACCTCTTTCACGGTTACTAAAGCAAGCAGCCTTAGTGTACACTTGTCCAGTGTATGAAATGGTTGCCAAGGAGTTTGAGTTGTATGTAGACTGTGTGATAGACAGTTGTGGAGCTGATGGATCTGGCTATGTGTATGAGATCACAAATGTGGAGAAGAAAATTACTGGATATGTCAGGTATGAACCTTGTACAGAGGATTTATCCTGTAGCTGTAAAAAATATGAATTTGTTGGTGTTCTCTGTTCACATGTGCTGAAGGTGCTAGATTACAAAAACACTAAGGAAATTCCTGAAAAGTATGTGCTGAGGAGGTGGAGGAAGGATGCAAAGTCAGTTGTAAATATGGAACTTTATGACGATTTTGATGAGATTGACCCAACTGTTGCAATCGAGAATCGTTCTCTCTCTCTTGGACGAGTTATCGAACAAATTATTGTCAGGGGGTCAGCATGCCAAGAGGCATATACTTTAGCCATGGAGGAGGCGAATAAAATGTTGGAAAAATTGCAGGATGTGGTGGTAAAGAGGGTTACAAATGAGCGTGGTGCGATCTTGTCTGAGGTAGAGAACAATTTAGTTGATAGGGTTCGCGTCTGTAAAAAGAGGAGAAAGAAACCAAATGGAGTTGACGAAGGTATATCCTCCGTTAAGAAAAACAGAAAGGAAAGCCTAGGTGCAACAGAAGCCAAGGGTGAAAAGGGAAAAGAAGGTATGAGGATTATTATCAAGTAATTCTTCGTTCATCCATTTGAAATCTCTGACAACCGTCACAAAAATTGTAGACATAAAAAAAAGAACTAAAATTGCAAATATGTCCTCTATCAGTTTGATCTGGTGTGTATTAATTTTGTTCCAATTTGGTGGTCTTGTATCACAAAGCCATTAGCCTTAACAACTAAAATTCCAAATAATGTAAGATCAAATTGGACTAACTTTTGATACACACCCTATCTAAATGGATGAGATCCATTTAAAATTTTGAATTTTTTATTAATAATTTTTATGCGCTGTCATCAAAGATGTCACGATATACATTAAAATGGATGTGCACTAGAGCCACTCTTTTTTATTTAATAAATTTCACTAAAATGGTATGGTTCCAAGCTCTGATTGTACTGATACTGAATTGATTTCTTGTGTATTTAACCAGAACTCAGTTTGTGAGCCTCAATTATGCACTGATTCACATTCAGAACCAAATTGAAACCAATGTAGACCAATGTAGACCAAGGAAAAGAAGTGTAAAAAAGGTGATCTGGATGGTACTGAGCTACTGTCCGTCAAGACTGTTTGTATCAAGACCCATTGTCTTACCTGTCTTTTGTTATCTGTTATCAAATCCTATCCCTTATTGTAGCTCTGATTGGAATTGATTAATTGTAGGAAATGGAGACGATCAGACGGCAAGCTTGGAGCCACATCTAGAAGATTCTACAAACAACTTTAACCCCTGGTCTTCTGTGGGTTACCTGTCACTGCAATTCCCTACTCTAAACCAGGTCTGCTCCAGATTTCTAATGAAATCTAGGCTGCGATGATAATATATAAATAGTGAAGCACATTATGAAGCTCCTTGCAGAAAACCTAAAAAATTGTTTGCTCTTCTTTTATAGGAAGCATTTGCTTCAGGCTCGAAACAGCAACCTCTTTGTGTTACAACAGGTCAATTACACCAGAATGGGCCTTCACCATTTATTATGAACTCGCATCCACAGGTTACTGGTACCTTCCCTAGCGAGCTTTCTGATAGGCAAGTGGTTTACACAGCATGTGTATCTCTATTGCTTTTTCTTCATTTTCCTTATTAATAATACCACTTATATGATCTTATCAATTCTCAGGTGACCCGTTCAGCTGGATAGTAAACTTTGATGCTGCAGCTACTCTTTTAATAGGACTGTGACTGTCAAGAGACCTATTGTTAGGCTTGTAATGTTGTGTATAATTGTAGCATATTCCACGGATCAACATTGTTAATATTGATAATATATTTTTACTAATATTGGATGCAGGCATAGATTACATATCAGCTGTTGTTGATTCATTGTACTTCTTTCCGTTTCCTTTTTATTTGTGACGTGAGGAATTTCTTTTTGTCTGTTGAGTGTTAGTTTGCAGTAATAATGTAATATCGGTGCCTTAAGCTGCTTTTGCATTATTTTTGTTGTTTTTAGAAGTTAGCAAGTGCAGGACAAGAAAGAAGAGGAGGAACGGAGAAAATAAATGAGAGAGAGAAAATAGAACATTAGTTAATTAAATAATAAATCTTACTCTTTAACACTGGACTTCCTTTTTTCCAGCTATGTGGGAATTATCCTATTTAGGACAAGCTATACGGAAAATTAGTAGTCAGTTGTTTGTTTTTGGATAAAATGCCTGGACAAATGGGATCATAAATCATACTTCTTTATTTTTTTTTTTGAGAAAAGTAGTCATCAGGAACCAGCCTTCGCTTCTTGAATGCTGCACAGTTTATGTTAAAATAAGTCAACTGCACCAGTAAATACAATCGGTACAGGAGAAACAGCAAAAGTAATCAAGAAAAGATTAGCGGGCTTCTAATCTCTTCCTCGAGATCTAAAAGGCATCTCACCATCATAAAGCTGTCTAAAAAATAACAAGATAGAATTTGGAATGGAAGAGAAAGATTGACCAAGCATCCCTTTATCCCTAATTCCCTATTATTTCTTTCTAATCAATTAGTCCAGTAATCTGCACAAAATGAATGCTTGACATAATTTCTTATGTACCCTTTGCTCACAGAATATATGAACTACATTTGCTCAGGTCATGCTACCGTACATTAGATTATGGGAATTAAAGATCATCATATTGGCATATTCCCTAATAGGGTATGGTTAATTCCCTATTTGCACCCTATTTTAGTGATACAAATAGTCTTAACCATCCCATTATTTAAAGATATATGATTATTAATTGCTCTTCATCTATTATAATCTGTGATACTATAAAGTATGAATTATTAAATAATGTTACTTTGTAGATTCTTTTTTTTTCTTCTTATTTGCATGATTGAAAAAAATATAGACTTATGTTAGTTGTTATTTGATTGTTACCTTAATTCTCCAATATTTATCATGTTGATAATTAGTAGAAATGTAGAATATAAATTTTGAAAAGAAAAAAATGCTATGTATGATAGCTTCCGCTATTCGCAATGACTTTTTTTTGTCTCTCCGCTATGCCGCTATAATCGCTATTTAGAACCTTAAAAAAAATTAATCATATAAACAAAAATTATATGTTATATGCACAAATAAAAATATATCATATATAATTTTATATTTATCGATTATTCCACATTATAATGGTATAAAATAGTCCTTATTCATACTTTTACCCGATATGTTAATAAAAAAAAATTCTCACTCATACCTATGCTAGATGAACTAACGAAAAAAAATCTTATCAATATCTATCTTATCGAATATTGTACTTATCAGATAAAAAAAATATCATTGGATACCCCTTTAGAGCCACCACAGTTTGGTCGGCCTCTCCCTTCTTTCCGACTCTTCCAAGTGTATATTCTCCAACCACTAATTGATGTTGCAATCAGAATAAAGTTAGAAAGGAATAAAAATCTCTTATCTCATCTGTTTTTTATGTCTCCTTTCGGCCGAACTTTTTATTAATATAAATTAAAAAAAATTAAAAAAAAAACGGATTGATATTCAAAAGTTTCGGATTACAAGTAAGACGCCATAAACTAGGTGGCGCAAGAAGTTCAGAATTGGTTTGGAATCATATTGAGAGGATCATCTATATAACAACATCTGTTACTTACTCTGTTCTAAGACTGTTGCTCTTAGTTTAGGCCCCGTTTAGGGCATCTTTGTATCTTTTACTTATTTCTTCACCTTTATTTTATTTTGTTTTACCTTTGAACCTTTATTTTTTGTAACTTTTTGACACCTCTGGTGTCAGTATTAGTGGAATCTGGGAGCTAGACTCCTACATTTCTTCTCAAAAAAAAAATTATGATATTCAGTTCGGATGTCATAATTTATGAAATTCCGTTCAAAAAAAAAAACAGAGAGGTCGGACGTCATAGTTTATGAAGTCCAAAGTCCAGACTATGGCGTCTATTATATTCTTCCACAAAACAAGAAGCATATGAAATGACAGTTTTCATTGTAGAACCCAAACAACAAATATTGCCATGCTTTTGCGTCCTGACCACTCTACTGGATCGATTTTTTTATTAATAGGAAAAATAAGAAAAATATTGACAATTGGGTACGTCTAGCTACGATGTCCTGGACGTAAATCATAACGTTCTTTCTATATTTCGAAATTTTATGAAACTGTACCCCATTATCAATATTTTTTTTTTGTTTTTCCTGTTAATAAAAAAATCGGGTTTTATTTAGACCTAATTCTAGATAAGTTAATATTTTGAGAACTTCAGGCCTAAAGAACCCACTAATTTAAATGATAAAAAATAACTAGCTTGGTGGATTATAATGACAAAGAGCACGTTATGGGCATAAAAATGGTCTTTGATATGTTACATATTATTATCTATCGACTATTGGTGGCATTTGAGTAGAGCTGGTGCAACGCAGGTGCAGTTTTTGGTATTATTGAGATTTAGCTTGTGCATACGGCGAGCTGAAATCTTAAGGCCAGTTAGCTTTCAAATAATATTTGCAACTTTAATTCAGTCGCTCTGACTCGCTCAACTTTACTCTGCTGCAGACAGTATATACCGAGATTTTTATTAATCCAAAGTTTAATAGAAATTAATATTTATGTCCAGATTCTCGGATTTTCGCCAAAAATGCCCAAGCCGGCCACAAAATGGCCGGCATACGCTCCCCCCGTAAGCCGGCCATTTTGTGGCCAGTTTACTCGATTTTTTTTTTTTTTTAGAGACTATGAAGAGCAAAATAATGAAATCTAACACTGAAAATTCGAATTTTTTGTTTAAATTATTTGTTAGATTACTTCTTTTGATTTATAATTAGCATATTTATACTAAAATACACTAGATTACTTGAAATTATGTTGAATTACACTATATTACAATAAATTATATTGAATTACACTAAATTACGTTAAATTACAATAACTTCGCTAATTATGTTGAAATACGGTAAATTACGCTAAACTACGCAAAATTACGCTAAAGTAGACCGATTTTGTGTCATCTTTCATGAATCATAAAAAATAGTAAAAAAATTCGAAAAATAGTAAAAATTGGTATTCTACAAGTTTATTATGTAAGTAATTTACTGAGCTACTTAGATTGAATAATAAAAATAAAAATCTTAAGCGGAAACGTCAACTCAAGTTTTGAGGCTCTTCTCTTAGTTTTTTGGCAATTCTGAATTTTGAAATCTAGCATAACGGCCACGGACGCATGCGTTTTTTCACCAGCTTTCCGAAAAGTGATCATTTGCTGTAATTGGACACTCGAGCGCCGTTTTATGACCGTTTGAAGTTTTGTCGTCGTTTTTAAACTTTTCGGTGAAGATATCATCCTTATTCATATGTAATTTACCATATTTTAGCGTAATATAATGTAATTTAGTGTAATTTAAATTAATATAGTGTAATTCAACATAATTTCAAGTAATTTAGCGTATTTTAGTATAAATATGTTAATTATATATCAAAAGAAGTAATCTAACAAATAATTTAAACAAAAAATTCGAATTTTTAGTGTTAGATTTCATTATTTTGCTCTTCATAGTCTCTAAAAAAAAAAAATCGAGTAAACCGGCCACAAAATGGCCGGCTTACGGGGGGAGCGTAAGCCGGCTTGAGCATTTTTGGCGAAAATCCGAGAATCTGGACATAAATATTAATTTATATTAAACTTTGGATATTAATAAAAATGTCGGCAGTATATATATGCAGTGAAGAATAGAACAGATGCCATAGTCTGGACTCCAGACTTTTTTATTAATGGAAAAGGTAAAAAAAGGGGGTATATTTTTTAGAAAATGTCGATTTATAGAAATGATGAGAATTCCCGTTTGCAGGACGGAATAGACATTCCCATCTACATATCAATTTAATTTAAATCATAATCAAATTGATAAAAATAAACAGAAAAAATAGTGGCCGGAAATTTTTATCCCATCCGGAAAAAAAAATTGAAAATCGGACGGTAAAAACCGTTCCGTTCAGAAAAAGCAGCGAAAAACAAAATAAAAAACTAAGATCCTGTTTGAGACATGTGTGAGGGAGAGAGTCAGAGAGAAGAAGAAATCCGTAGAAAGATGTATTTTGTAGATGGAATGGGTTATACCGTTCGGATTTTTCAATTTTTTTCGCACTGCACTTGGGACGGAAGAGACAATCCCGTTCAAGTTTTTAAATTTTTTCCCGGACGAGTTAAAGATTTTCGTCCACCATTGTTTTCCGTTCATTTTCATTGTTGATTATGATTTGTTTGGTCATTTGATTAGTGTGATAAGTGGATGGGAATCAAATTTTCGTTATTCTTATGAAACGAGATTTTATAGGAATGTATTTCTTTTTCGATATACTTTTTTTTATTAATAAAAAAATCAGTTTGGACTCCATCCGATTATGATTTTCCGAACCTTTCATTCTTAGCATTTAAAAAAAATGAGAAAATCCAGAGTTAGCCTACCTTTATACTTTTATATATTTTTTCTTTATTTAAATTGATAACCCTATTGAAATTAATAACCCTACTTTTATAACTTTTATTTAAACTATAAAAGTAGGGTTATTGAAATTAATACTAAGACATAGGATTCTATTTATACAAGGCAATAGTTTAATACAATCTAAATATAAAAAGTAAAAGAAAAAGAAAAAGATAAAATTGAATTATTAAAAACTAAATAAAAATGAAATACTGCATATATACTTGATAAAAGATTTAACTAGACTTCAAATATACTTGTATTGAAAGCTAGATCATAAATGATGTAATACTGAGCACATATATTTATAATTAGAAATAATATTGCACTAATTAGGTCATATCAATATGAATATATATATATATATATATATATATATATAGAGTTGGGCTATGGTGCATTGCAATGTATAGGCCCTCTTGTACATTGGACTATAAATCGTTAGATTTGAAGTTGAAATAGTCGATCTAAAGGGCTCAACATGTTCTCCATATCAAAATGTGCTTGGAGACCAAATTTTATATTTTTTGGAAATTTTTTACTATTTTTTTAGAATTTTTGAAAATCGCTGTTTTTCAGAAATTTCTGGACCATAGAAAAACAATGATTTTAAAAAATTCTAAAAAAATAGCAAACAATTTCAAAAAAATGTAAAATTTGATCTCCAAATACATTTTAATATGGATATCAAATTGAACGGTTTGAATCGGTTGTTTTGAAGTCAAAACCAACGATTTATAGTATAATGTATAAGAGAGACTATACATTGCAATGCCAACTCTCTATAAATATACCAAAAAATAATAAGATAAGTAAAAGTTCCAATGTAATTTATTAGTGCAATATCAAACATGACTTATAATAAATTTATACAAGTATTTGTTAGATCTGATACTTATTCGGAATTAATTTATAGAAAATTTCGAAATTTGTCAATAATTAAAAACAAAATAAAGATTCTAGTCAGTAAAATGATAGCCTAACTACATAAAAAGAAGATTAGAAATAATAACTTGCCAAACAAAACTCTTAAATCAACGATCCAAAATCGTTGCTTTTCCCCTCAGGAGCCTGTTTATAACCATCAGATCTCACCCAACCGACATCTTCTTCCCTACTTAATTAGCGAAACCTACCTCACGCTACCCCAAATTGTCTTCCGATCATCAACCCCGTCCAAGCCGATAGTTTTTCCAAATCATGGTAACAACAGGGGACTATGGCTTGATACTATAGAAATTCCTAATTTTAAGTAAGGTACTTCACAAACAATCGGATAGAAGGGCCTGGGGTGGGCCCCCACTGGTACCCTCTCTCTCCGTCTCTGGAGCCATGGCGACTGTCAGACGAGCAACCCACGCGGGATCCTGGTACACTAACAATGGTGAGTCTTATCTCGTCTCTTGAAATCTGTTTTCAAAATTTTTATTGATTAAATAGAGGAAATTAGTTTCAGTTTTGGAGTCTATTTGGAAAGAAGAGAAATTAATGTATGAATTGTTGAATTTTGTGCGTTTTCTTATGTTAGCTATGATAATTTATTTAATTATATTGGTTTCTTACTGCAGCATTAAATTATGTATAATCTTTTCTCTGGTTGTTATTAGCTAGCAGATTGGAAGAAGAGCTTGATGGTTGGCTTAGAGCTGCTGGCCTGACAAAATCTGCTGACGTCCGAGGTGTAATTGCACCGTGAGTCGACTTACACTTACTCTTACAAGCTACAAAGCATTCTGAACTGATCTTATGCACTGATTTTTGTTTTTAATGTTCATCCTTATAGACATGCTGGGTACTCATACTCAGGCCGAAGTGCGGCATTTGCATTTGGCAACATAGATCCTACTAATATGTAAGTCTTCTCATAGCTGAATTGATATTCTTTAAAATTGTGAAAGATCAGGCTATTTCTTGTGAAATTATCCTCTTTACTCTGGCAATATGTAGTTTTTGTGAAGGTAATATAAGTTCTTGATCACGAATTTGGTGAGCTTCAATCAGATTTTAGTTGTCTAATGCTTTATTGATTGAAGTTTGTTTTCTCACCGACTAAACTTGTTTTCTATCATTTCAGAGTTCTTTTCAGTTTAATAATTACTTAGCAGAATCAAAACTTGAAACAATGTTATTTTGCATTCTCAAAATATGTATATGCTTTCTATCAGAGGGTAATCTACATCACAAAATGTGCTTTATCGTTTATTTTTGGCCTTCATTTTGATATTTTGAGTTATTATAGTTCAAATTCTGGATGAATGGACAAAGCATGGTTAATAACTTTTTGTCTATTATTTCGTTCAATACTGTATTTCAGTTTGAGGGTTTTTCTTCTTGGTCCTTCCCACCACTATTACACTCCTAAATGTGCTCTAACCAGAGCCACCACTTATAGTACACCTATTGGTGACTTGCCGGTGGATCAAGAAGGTATAACTCTCTTTTATTTTTAATTATACAACTCCATTCAAGATAACTTTTCAACTGTTCTCTGTTAAACCCTTATTCTTGTTCTAGTTATTGAGGAGCTGAAGGCAACTGGAAAATTTGAAATGATGGATTTGCGTGTAGATGAAGCAGAACATAGCATGGAAATGCACCTTCCTTATCTAGCTAAAGTATTTAAAGGGTAACTTTACCATTTGCAAACAAACTAAATTATTATAATATGCATGTTTACTAGAAACCCAAAACTTGTTAAAGATAGCTCTACTATGTAAATCCAAAATATCTATATTATTATAATAATAAGACAGAAATTAATTAAGAGTCACTATATTAGTATATTGATGGTTGGTAGTAAACTAGCACTCTGCCAAGGTATTTAGCTATAACTTTGATACGTCCAATTATACTTATAAATTCTTATTTAGTCTTTCTGCATCTCTTAACTCTTATAACATCACTGTAGTTGCAGTACTTATTTTTAAAAGGTTTTAGTTATTTGACTAATCCTGTTGAAAATGTAAGCCTCAATCCAGCCAAATAAATTTGACAACATAAAGGAGTATTTTACACGGTCAGTACTGGACCATTTTAATGGTTCTGCTTTTTTATAGACTTTAGCTTCATAGTCTTACTATTCTTTGTAATTTGTTGCACAGATATGAAGTAAAAGTTGTACCCATACTTGTTGGTGCTTTAAGCTCAGAAAGTGAAGCCATGTATGGCAGTTTACTTGCCAAGTACATAGATGACCCGAAAAACTTCTTTTCTGTTTCCTCAGACTTCTGCCATTGGGGTTCTAGGTAGTTCATAAATTTCTACTATTATTATTGATACCATTATTACTATTAGTACTACTACTACTATTACTATTATTATTTTTATTACTATTTTATTACTACTTACCTTGACTTTATGATTGTGATTGGGTTTCATTTCTAGCCTACCCCAACTTGTTTGGGACTAAAGGCTTGGTTGTTGTTGTTGTTGTTCCAATTTTATGTGTACTATATTTTTTCTCTTTTTTTGTAAAACATTTGAGGAAAAGCAAACGAGTAATTTCTTTTGTGCCCTGCATAATTATTAAAAGCATCACATAGCTCTAGAAAACATAGAAATTAACAGAAACCAGAAACGTCAAATATTCTATTGAATGTCATTTGACGTAGTCTTGAAAAGTTCTGGAGTTGTATTCTCCTTTTCTTTTACCTCTGCGTATTTAAGAAACGCAGGCTTAGAATTAGAAAGTTCATAAAAAGCACCTCAAACAAATGTAAAAAGTATCTGATGTTCAGATAAGGTTTAATGGTAGTATTGTTATAAAAAAATATAATTAATGAGAAAAGTCATACTAGTAAAAAGCAGACTTTTCTGGATTGACGATGCTCTTTTGTCTATTAAAATAACTTCCTCAAACATATTGCAATTATTGAGACTTTATTTTACATCTATCAGGTTTAGTTACACGTATTATGATAAAAAGCATGGCTCGATTTATAAATCGATCGAGGCCTTGGATAGAATGGGAATGGAGATAATTGAGACAGGTGATGCTGATTCATTCAAAAGGTACTTGCAACAGTATGAGAACACCATTTGTGGTCGCCATCCAATTAGTGTTTTTCTCCATGTAAGTTACTTATCTCTCTTGCTCTCTTTTCTTATATTAAGACTAAATTTATGTTCATCAGCATGCGAACCTATTCAGGCCTTAAATTCATGTTCCTGCCAAAAGGGCAAAATAGCACTCTCTTGGTTTTGGTACAGTGCTATCTTGGTATGATCATAGTTTAGCTCTCTGTGGTCATCATATTTTTGACACAAAAGCTGAACCAGCAGCTGGTACCAAACAATGATTTGTATCCTATTGTGCTGGTCAGGCTTGGTATTAATTCTTTGCCTGATTTAACAGCAATAATATCTCTGCTTTTGCATTCTCAGATTTTGATCCCCATTCCCCCTTCCTCTTTTGTGTGTGTTTCAGATGTTAAAGAATTCTTCTACAAAAATAAAAATAGGCTTCCTTCATTATGAGCAATCTAGCCAATGCAAGTCCTCACGGGACAGCAGTGTCAGCTATGCTTCAGCAGCTGCCAAGGTGGACAACTAAATTAATCGACAGAATCACAAATCAAATCATGCAAGTCAGGAATTTGAACAGATGTTGAAACAAACACTGTCTTGTCTCAAATAAAACAGTTTCATCTGTTTGTAATGGCATATTGTTGGCTGTTTCGATTATTGTCTGGCCAATTGTTCATTCACTGCAATTTGTGGGCATTTGGATTCAACTTGTTTCCTGTATTTGTTGCATATTTATGTGTGTTTTCTGGATATTTTTTTTTTAAGCTGTTTGAAACTTTGAAGCAAGAATTATATTATTGCTCAAGTTAATAAATTTCAGTGCCAAATTAAGGAGTGCTCATATAGCAACCATTTTAGCACAACTGCTAGCTGCTTGTGTTCTGACAAGAGCGTTGTAAGGCCTCACTAATTATTATCACAAAGCTAACCACGAAAATGAAAATAAATTGAAGAATGCAAATATTACTCAGAGAGAGATCTAGTCAGATATTACAAAATTGTTGAGCACAGTTTGGAGGCGATCTACGTGGCCAATCAAGGGAAAAGAACGTTGTATAAAAAACAATAAATAAGGAAAAAAAGAACTGGCAAATGCGAAATATTTAAAAAAAAATATTCAAAGTAACTTAACGCAAACAAACAAAAGTTTTTTAATGTCGGTCGCTTTGTTTACTAACGGAAGTTAAAAAGAATCGATTAAGCCAAAATACTGACTTTTTAAAGAAAAAAATATGTCAAATGATATAAGAATAGTTCCAATCGTCAGACACCAAGATATGATAACTTGAAGAATTTGATAACCATTAATAAAAATACTCACTCATTTATCTCACTCTTAGACAGCCTTCAGTCTTAGAACATCTTTTATGACTCTTTTAGTTAAATAATTGAAATAATTCTCTGGAGGGTTCAAATTACTGGGAAATGTAGGTTACACATGAATATCCCAGTTTGTAGAATTGAGAGGTCAACCCCGGTTGGCAGAAAGGATATTCTTTGTCACTGAAAAGGCTGGGGACCTGGGGTCATTTATTTAGGGGATGTATTCTCCGGAAAGATGAATGCATGTAATTAAACTTATTTGGTTGTGTTAAAAAATGAAAATCAATGTATTTTCTACATTGCATATTATTGAAAGAAAAATTCATATTTGTAAAACGCATGTAACTAATTTCGCTATATTAAACTACCAGCTTAATTGCAGGGGAGAACATTTTTGAATGAAAAGAATAATCCAAGTAGTGTTTTATTTATTTTTTCTTGCTCTATTAGTATTCGTAGAAAGCATGGCTCTCCTTTTAGGGACAAACAAGGATGCATATTTGCTTAGAAAGACAAGAAGCCCGGGATGTGCAAAACTGAAGTTTATGGTCATTGCAAACTGAAATATCCTGGCTCTTCAGTTTGCAGAGTGTGTGCGATACTTCTTTTACATCTTCTGTAATTTACAGTTCTATTTACTTGCTAGTTATGCTGCTAATATTTACGTACGTGACCCCTTCCGACTTTTTTATTGTATTGGTCAATGGGACTTCCCAAAATATGAGATATCTCAGAGGATACGCACTCTTCCTGTATTTGCTTGTATATTTTTTTCATGGATTGTCTGCGAACAAGTATTTCGCTTATTGTTGATATTATGCTTGTACTACTCTACTGCCCACATTAAATTGAGGTCAAAAAGTTTTATATAGTTGTTGGTTGCGTGCGTGATTGTCGAGGGCAGGATCAGTACCCGCGTTATTTTTCTCCTATTTATTTATTAAGCTGAAAAAATATTAAAAATGTATATTTGCTTTTCAATAAGAAAAATTAGGCAAACATCTTAGTTTATCGGTCATTCTGCCCCATATTACGAGTTGCTTTCATTCTCTTGTTTGCCTTCTATTCTGTTAAAGCCCAGAAAGAGAACGGAAAAGAGAGACGGCTCTTTCCACAAGAGAAAAGTATGGCATGCTCCAAATATAATAACGAGACAACATTTTAATATCAAAATATTCGGTGAAAAAATCGTTAATATGGTTGGATGCCAACTTAATCATATATTTGGACAAACTTTTATCAAAATAAACTGAATTTAGATTAGAACCATTGAAAGCAATTTCACCGAATCTTATCAAGCCTGAATTCTGTTACTCGAAAACACCCGATCTCTCACGGAAGCAACTTCCCAGCTCGAAATACGCCAAACTTATTAGACTGCGCGTAGACATAGGGGACCCCAACCTCCTTTAAGAAACCCTCGAGCAGTTCTTTGGCCCTTTCTGGATCTGTCGTCTCACACTCCACCTCATAAACCGTGCCAAAACTGTAACTCGTCTCGTCAAGCTCCAAAACAAGCCCTTCCTTCCAGTCGTACACTGCTCTGACATTCTTAAACCCTCCTAAGCACACGACTGATTTGTCTTCCTCACCTCCCAGCCCAAATTCTTCCACAACCTTTTTCATTATATCAGAGGAGCTCACTAAGGCTGTAATGTTCATCTTATTAGTACAAATTGGATATACTTTGGAATCTTAAATGCAACAATTAAAACAGGCCCAGTATGATAAAAAGGTGAAATGGTAGCTCAAAACAGAAAACAAGCGCATGTATATGCTTATGATCCATTAAGAAAATGACCAAAAATACAGATCAATCATAAATAATGGCAACAATTAAAAGAAAAAATAACCACTTGAATATGGAGCTGGGCTCAAGTCAGATACACTGCCTATGCATGAGAATTAACACACTAAAAGGCCTGTGCCTATATATCCATAACGACTTGCATTACCAGACATGTTCGGTTGCAATTATATGGAGAATATAAGGCTGGCAGCTGATGATATCAGGTCAAGCTTTAAGCATATTAAAAAAAAAAAATCAGGTCAGACCTGACTCAGTATTCCCATGTAGCAGTGTCAACCAGGTTGGGTAAGCCTAACAGATCCAGATCAACATTCAAACCTCACTAAGATAAAGAGAAATACAAGTCAAAAGGTGAGGTACCTGTAAGACGCCATGGTTCAGCAACACAGGCACGGCCTATTGATGGGTCAATGTCTTCTTCTATTTCCTCAACACGGCTTATTCCAGCAGACAGTACAGGACGGGACTTGAGGGAGAGGACACAACGGGTATCAGAACCATAAAAGCGAAGTCGAAGTGCTGCGAAGGCAGCTGACAGCTCACCAGACAGGCCATCAAAGAAAATGTTCTCCTGCAAGCCCACGGCAGGAATTAATGTGTATTCTACTTGATTTCAATACAAAGACAGCTACTATTAGAGAAGGTCTGACTTCAATTAATGATCAAGTACTGAACTTCTGATAAATCCAATCAAGGGTACTAAACTACAATTTCCAGTTTGACCCACAAATGGTGACTCTTTTTTCTTAACATTTCTTCTCTAAACAGTTGCCCAGAAGGAAAATATATTAGTTTGGTGAATTATCCCCAGGCCTCAGGTACCTAAATTAAAAAATATGAGTACTAATACGCCTGATTCAAAATAATTATATAACTGAAGCCCAACTGCCAGTTTGGGTAAATGTGAAATATCACAGAACTGACAATTCATTAGAAATCATTTAACACTGCGATACTTATTTAGTCTTAAGGTAAATAGTAGATCTGATGAACCACAGAACGAGACAGTAAGACAGTAAAAAATTTATTTCGTCTTTAATAAATATATATCGAATATTTGATGAACAGTAAAAGAAAACAGTAAAAATTACCTGGAGATGAGTGCACCGGTGAGAGGAGGTGAGCGCATCAGAAAGAAGCTGGTGTGCTGCGGCGTCAGGAAGTCGGAGCTTAACCTCTACCTCCATTACAACTAAAAGTTCAGACTTCGAATCGAGTTTAGTGTTGGGATGGGGAGTGAATGCCGATGCGTTGAGATTTGGTGACTGGATCGAGCGACGGGTCTAGGAGCTTGTAAAGCGGATTAGGGTTAGGGTTCGGGGAAAGGGTAGATAGGTTAGAGTCGGAGGGCTTGGGGGTAGAGGCGGAGGAGGAAGGTGTGGTGACGGTGGCGAAGCGGAGGCGGTGCGCTTCTTCGAGCTCTTCTCTATCCTCCCCTCTCAGCTCGATTCTGGTGGGCTTGCGGCGGAGCATAATAAGTTGAGCAAAGAGAAACAGCAAGGGTGCAAAGGACTGCTCAGGATTTGTGCGCCGTATCCTCTCAGATAAGGACGTAAGGTAAGGAGGGTACTGGGTACGTGATCATTATCTGATAAATCACAACCGTTAATATGCATTAAGATCGAGCGGTGAACGGCTTGGATATACAGACGGGTTTTAAGTTTTCAGAAGATGCGAATCTGGCACTTTACCGCAAAATGATTTCGGTTTGTGTGGCAACGGGGGACCGACCCGGAAATGAGTTTCATTTACGAATTATGGTCCTTTTTGTTTGGTGAGATTCTAGCCTTTGGGCTGTGTGGAACTAAGTTGGGCTATGGGGTCGGCGTTGGGATTTGGTTTGTTAATTGCGAGCGAGTCCGGCCCAAATTATTTAATTATGCCAAAATCTAGATATTTATTTCCATTATAGAAATTATCAAGAAAAAATTATAGAAGTTATTCTGCTGCCTGCATCCGAAGTGTTTATACTTAGTGTACAAATTGTTCATATCTGAATTCAGGGGCGTTTGTACATAATATACAAAGTGGTTATCACTTTTCTATTTCTTTACAATTAAAAGAAAGTTTAAGTTAAATATTTGATCTAACAAATACAAATACAATTTTCAGAATTTATATTTTGAACATAAAGTATAATTCTTTCAACAGCAAGCATAAATAATTTCGAAAAAATTCAACATATCTGGAACACCCGATATTTGTTTAGTTACCACTTCAGTACCTCGAAATTCGCACTTTACCATGCTTTTATGCAAAAATAAAAAAATTACCATTCTATGTATGATGAGACAACTCAAATTAGCTCAATTTGAACTCAAAACATAGAAACTCATGTGCAGCATGATACTGCGCAGGACCAAGATATCATGCGTAGATTGCTTCAGCGCACATGGTAATTTTTTTTTTACGTAAAGGAATGGTAATGTCTGAATTTCGAGATATTGAGGTGGTAATTAAAAAAATTTTGGGTGGAACACAAGGGATACATATATATGTAGTTATCGCCCTTCTTTTAATTATATGAAAATTTATATAATTATTTTTTTTAGTGTTTAAGCACTGTAGTGAGGAATAATCTGTGATTAATTAAAATTAAAATTAAAAATATTAATTATCAAATATAGAGTAGAACTAGGGTGTTCTTAAGCTCACAAAGTCTCTTTGTGAGCTTAATTCAAAAACCTATTGAATTGGCTTCAAACAATGCA
Source organism: Carex littledalei (assembly GCA_011114355.1). NCBI lineage: Eukaryota > Viridiplantae > Streptophyta > Magnoliopsida > Poales > Cyperaceae > Carex > Carex littledalei. The sequence goes on from CM022097.1 coordinate 4,862,729, forward strand.
TCTAAACCGTTGAAACCGATCTACTTCATGAGTGATGCATTTACATGTCAAATTTATAAATTTTCGAACTAATTTGGTATAACGTCAAGCGGTCAAAAAAAGATGGTTTATAAGTTAATTTTAATGTGTTCATTTTTCATTATTATTTTACTGCTTGACTTTATATTAAATTATTTCGAAAATTTAAAAACTTGACATGTAAACTCATCACTCGTGAAGTAGATCGGTTTCAACTGTTTAGATGCGTCGCTTGAAACTAATTCAATGAATTTTTGAGTTAAGCTCACAAAGAAACTGATGAGCTTAAGAACACCCTAGATCTACTCTCAAATATAATTTTTATTCCGTGTTATCTTGTTAGGGTGTCCCTGAATATAATACGTATGCAAATCTTTTCATTCTACACCTGAGATACAATATGTAAACCATTAATCACGTGATTACAAAAAAAATAAAAAATAAAGATGCATATGCGATATGTGTCGATACATACTCATTGAAAGACAATCTTTGAAAAAATAAAGTTGCAGAACTGTAAAAAAGCAGTCTCCTTCTTTGACCAGCTAGAAGAGAAGAGACGATTGTACCCCGAAGAATACCAATTGAGGCAGCAACTTAGAGACAGAACCTTCCTTCTTTCTACGGTGACCGAAACTAAATGGAGCCAAAGGGCCCGATGCAGATGGCTGGCGGAAGGGGACAACAATACCAGATTTTTCCATGGCTTTGCCTCGTCACGCATGAGAAGGAACATGGTTCTCTCAATCAACCATAATGGGGCCGAACTAACAGACCAGGAGGCTATCAAGGCTGCCTTCAAGGACCATATGAGCCAATTGCTTGGCACCGAGGCCCCCGTGCAAAACTTTGACCCCACATGTCTATACCCAAGGCCTCCAGAAATCCAAGGTTTGCATAACGATTTTTCATTGCAGGAAATTGAAGAAGCTGTGAGGCGACTGGCCAGGAACAAAGCATCGGGCCCGGATGGATTGCCCAACGAATTTGCGCAAATCTATTGGACGGACATTAAGTATGAGGTGGTTAAGCTGATCCAACAATTTGCTCATGGCACGGTCAACCTACAGCCTCACAACATGGCCAACATCATCATGATACCGAAAAAAGATCATGTGCAAGAGATTAGGGATTTTCGCCCCATAAGCATAATAAATTTGGTCCCCAAAATCATATCCAAAATTCTAGCTACAAGGTTATCTAAAGTGCTACCCGACTTGATCTCTACACGGCAAACGGCCTTTATAAGGGGCCGGCAAATATCCGAGAATTTTGTCACAACGCGAGAAATGCTCCACCACATCTCCCAATCAAAATCACCAGCGGTCTTTCTCAAAATTGACTTCACTAAAGCCTTTGATTCCATTAATTGGTCTTTTTTGAGAAGGGTCATGCAAGCCAGAGGCTTTCACAGAAGGTGGATCAGTTGGATAGATGAGCTGCTCAAAACCGCCTCTTCGAGGGTGGTGGTCAATGGAGAATGTACATAATACTTCAGCCACAAGAGGGGTCTCCGACAAGGAGACCCCCTCTCACCTCTTCTTTTCATCTTGGCAGTAGACACACTCCAACAGATGCTTCAGTTACTCAATAACTCCCTTACTGGCCAAATCACATATAGGCTGCAGGAACCGATCATTGCTCTTCAATATGCGGACGATACCGCTATTGTGGCATCTGCTGATCTCACAACCCTCATTTCCCTAAAAATTACCCTTCGGATTTTTGCCTCAATATCCGGCCTGCACATCAACTACTCCAAAAGCTCCTTCCTGCCACTGAACCTTTCGATGGACCAACTTCGATTGGTCAAATTGGTGTTCGGCTGTGCACAGGCCGAAATGCCAATCACTTACCTGGGGATGCCGTTAACAGTCAAGAAGCCGACAAGAACGGACTTCATGCCTCTGATTGAGAGAATTGAGAATAGGCTACAAGGGTGGCAAGGAAAACTCATCTCAAGAGGAGGTCGACTACAGCTTGTCAATTCGGTCATGTCAGCCATTCCTGTGTATTACATGACAAGCTTCATATTTCCCAAATGGGTAATTAATCGCATTGACCTCATTCGAAGAAGGTTCCTTTGGGGTAATACGAAAGACACCGGTCGTGGTATCTCGCTCATAAATTGGGAGGCGGTATGCACCCCAAAAGAATTCGGGGGCTTGGGGGCGCCTAATCTGGAAATCAGGAATCTAGCCCTAATATTGAGATGGTGGTGGAAGGCTCAAACAGACCCGACAGGACTATGGTCACAAACTGTTGTAAAGTTGCGCACTTTAGATGCTCAACCCGAGGTGCCAAAAATTTGGATCGTCAGTGGATCTTTCTTCTAGCAAGGCCTAATCAAATTGCAAAAAATTTTCCACTGGTGCACAGATTGGAATGTGGGAAATGGCAGGTCAATACCATTCTGGTACAATCCTTGGAATGGGGCCCCCTTAAGATCTCTCACAGACAGACAGCCAAGACCTTACCTACAAAAGATCTCTTTGAGCGACGCTGTTCCAATTATGGAAGACCTCCATCCCCAGGCAGCTTTCGACCAATCGTTCTCTGACACAAGGGATGAGCTGAGGTGGCGCTGGACTGCTTCCGGAATTTACACAGCAAATTCTTTCTATAAAACCTTGCTGTCTGGAGGGAAAGTTAGATGGAAATACGGTTCAATCTGGACCAGCAGAACCCCGTCTAAGGTCAGAATTTTTATGGTCCTCCTGTTGCAGGATAAGGTACTCACCCAAGAGGTAATGATGCGAAGATTCATCGATTGCAGCCAGGGATGCAATATGTGCAATACAGGCCAACTTGAGACAGCTCACCACTTGTTCATAGACTGCCCATATGCAAACCTGACATGGCAGTGCTTATCCCGCATTTTGGGCTTCAAGCTCATGTATCGTGGGGAAACCATCGAAGACACCTGGAACATTTCCAAGATGCGTGTCCCTCTGACAGTCGGTACAAAGATTTGGACTTCGAGTTTCATGTGTGTATGCTGGATGATTTGGAGGCAACGGAATGAAAAGGTTTTCCGCAACAAGTGCCTGCCACCCTCGTTGCTAGCTGATAGGATCCAACGGGAAAGAAAGCTTTGGTTGCAGTTCTGTAAGGGTTCTGTACCTAAAACGGGTATTGGGTAACCACTGGTACAAGTCGGGTAGAATGTGTCCAAGTGCAGGGTTCTCATGTAAACTGGACAAGAGATAGATTAAGATGCAAACTATTGCCTGTTGTAATTTTACTTAGTAGCTTCTACTAAGTCTTTCAAAAAAAAAAAAAAAGAAAGACAATCTTGACAAGATAATCTTTAAACAAAAATTAGGGTTGAGAAAATCACCGGTCATTATCTAACAAATTAGTGTGAAAATCATTGCGTTTTTCGGTTTGGTATAGGAAAATTGGGGAGCTAATTCCCTTTGTTTCGACCTCAAAAAATTAATAAACATATATATATAACCTTTGAAAAGAAAAGTCTTTTCGCAACATCAAATAAAAATTAAATCATCCAGTGAAGCGTTGAACTTATACGTCAAGTTAGACTCGTAATATTTCAAATTGGACATATTTTAAGAAATAATTATGGGTCCATTAGTAATCGGCCTGAAGCGTGAATCTCAATTCTTTAATGGTAGGACGGATAAATTAAAAAATAAAAAATTGTAACAAATACAATCTTAATTCTTACATGATACATAAACGTTGAAACGTAAAATTAATATAAACATATGTTTTTGTCGATCATCGAATTATGTAAAAATTATATATATATATATGCTATTAATAAAATTTGATACACAAACCAGCAAACTGTTACATGCAAAACAGCTATAGCTTCCAGTTTTTCAAATCTACAGCTAGTCGCTAGACCTCTTGATCATATATAATTTCTCCCCAGCTGGTTCTTTCATGGAACTAGTGGTCACGTTCTTCAAAACAAATTGTAATAATGGACTTGCAGATAACAAAATTCTTACAAATTCCACTTCTATGTTTCCAATTTTTGCTTTCTGGTTTGTTTCAGGCGTTCACTCAACAAACCAGCTGGTCCAGTTAACAGAATCCATTATTTTATTGCTTGTGCAATCTATTTTGAGTTATATGTTTGAATGACACCACCAGATCTCCTCGTCATTTCATGAAACGATATTTTTGGCAAATATTTAAAATATTTAAACAGGAAAAAAAATTCTGCTATTCTAAATATCATTTCCATCTTTCTTCTTTTTGGCTCTCAGGACTCAGCATATATTACAACCACTTTATTATTATTATTATTATTATTTTTGTTATTATTATTATTATTACTATTTTATTACTACTTACTTTGACTTTATGATTGTGATTGGGTTTCATTTCTAGCCTACTCCAACTTGTTTGGGACTAAAGACTTGGTTGTTGTTGTTGTTGTTTGCTACAAGATAGATAATTTGCTAGTAGATTCTGACTCTGAAGTTCAGCTCTTGATATATATATTTTTTTCAACAAAAAATCTCTTTATTTTTTCCTTTTAATTTCTTAATCTCTCTTGGGTCTTGAAAGTCACATTTTTTTTTCTATTAAAGAGCTCTGGCACACTTCAGCATCTTTTAAATGTTATTCTCGAGAGTTGAACTTGTGTCTTTTTTTAAGGGAAAGAGAACTCGTGCCACTGTTTAATCAATTTTAAAATAGAAAATAACATTTTGGTATTGAACCTTTGAAGATCACATTTTTTGGAAGCTATTGTTTTCATATTATATAATTTTCTTGGAGAAAGAAAATATGTGATAGTGGAACCAATACTAAATTAGATTTCCTTCCCTTCTATTTGGATTTTATAATACCAGTGACGCATTATTATGGCAACGATAATATTTTTTCTCTAATCATAAGTTGATTCATATCAAATGTTAAAATATCATTTATCTGTTTATATATTTATATGACCATGTGTTCCATTGAATTGTAAAAATGTTAATTGCTTGACCAAACTTGTTCAAAGAATGAGAAATTAAAATACAGCACCCCAATCGTTTTAATATAATTATTTAGAGTTTCTATTTTAGCCTGAACTGGGGCTATATCAGATACCGCAGGTCCGCACTGCACAAACCGACTTTATTATTTAATTCCGTTTAATTAGCGCATTTATTAAATTAATTTGGTTTTGACTGCCTTTTATTGTCGCCGGGGTTTTCATCGATAATCAGTTCCTGCTTCTGTATTTGACTGAAGAGGAGAATGCTATTTCAAACGTTCTTTTGGTTAGCGAGCACCGACGAAAAATAATATTTCTCTTTCAAATAAATATTTTTTTCTAAATAAATTTGTTTTTTCACCACAGTACACATAATTAAACAAAAATGAGTTGCTTGATACGGCACAATACACCTCAAAACTTGCACAAAAAATATTTACTATCTGAAAACATGTTTTTGTTAATCTCATAATTTCGAAAAAGAGTAGATTAATGAACAGTACTAGATATTTTGAAACTTGAACAAGTGAACAGAAGGAAAACCAAGGATCACGTCTAATTTAGTGACTAAAATATTAACCTCAGTATGAAAGATCGTAGGTTCAAAATCAAAGTAAAAATAATTTAAACCTCATTTTGTCAGAAATTTTTTATAAAAAGTGAAGGAATTTATCAGTGCTGCCAGAGAAAGAATAGAACTGGCGAAACTGCAAAACAGCACATTCTTTTGAGCAAAACAACATATTCTTCATTGTCATTTTCATGGGACGGAGATAGATCTGGCATTATCAAATTTCAAAAGATAAGATTAGACAAACTTAAATCTGTGTAATTAAATCACCATCCTTATAGCGCTAGTTGGTCACTCTTACCTCATCAGTCATCCAACACTCTATCTCCCTTCCCAAATTTTATAGCTTCAATCATTTTCTAATCTTTTACTGGGAAAGGAATTATCCTTCTCGTTAGCATATTCTACTGTGTTTTGGCGGCGCTATAATTAGCCCCTTGTCTATTAAAAAACACTATATTGTATAAGAGGTGAGTTAAAATGCACTATTGATTGTGAGCTCCAATCATATTCTAGATTCTTATCTTCGTTTTTAAAGTTTGAACAGTCGATTCGAACAACTTAACATGATCTTCGTATTAAAATGTGCGACCAAATTTATATTATTTGGATATTATTTTACTATATTTTTAAAATAGGTACAAAATCACTGACATTTAATATTCCGAGGGGAGGCGGTCCGATGAGCATCGGAAAAATATTGATCTGATGTCCAATCAGAGTCGTTTGATTTGCATTAAAATTTGTGAGCACTTAATTTGCACAGATTTCAAAGTTGTCAGCACGAATCGTGATGCAGATTGAACGCCTCCAGTCGGACATAAGACCGAATTCAATCCAACATCCATCGAACCATCTCCAATTCCTCAAATTTTAGCTCCAATCATTTTATTTTCTTTTACCAGGAAAGGAATTATCCTTCTGGTTAGCATATTCGGCGCTGTAATTAGTCTCTTTGTCTATTGAAAAACGTTGTATTGTATGATGACATTATAATATTCTTGATTTCCTTATCTCGAGGGACTTGTTAATTATTATTGAAATTTTTGGATTGTTTCCCAAGCTTACTTATTAATTCTTACTTTGAAAGTTATGAAATAAATAATTTTTTTACTCGGATAATACTATTCAAAATTATCTTAAATATGAAGCCTGTCTTGAGAATTTAAGTTCACGGCAATTTCATGCAATAAAATCATCAAATTCTTAATGTTTTTATTCCCAGTATAAAAAGAAACTTGAAGAAATTATTTCATATGATATTATTCTTAATGTATTTAATAATAAGGAAAAAACAACGTCGAGCAAAGGACTTCGATATTGCTTATTTAAAAAAGAAGCAATAAAATACCTGATATTCCCGTTCTAAAATTGCATGAATTAAATCTTTTTAGCAGTGAAACATAAAAATAAAAAATCATTCTCTTCACGTCGTTTCCGCTTAATGGTCCCACAAAATCTCATTTCGTGTGCTCGTGTTGTTGACCCGCGAGGCACCAGATCACAATCCACAATATGCTCCCCGACTGCGATCGAGGGGGAATCTTACGCCGGGAAGATCCTCTCCCGTGATGCGAATCTAACGGCCCTCGTCTCCCCACCACCTATTTCCTTCAGCAGCTCTTAACACCCGGCGTTGCAATTAATGCGAGCCGACCCTCAGAAAAAAAAGTGAAATGCCTTTTCTCGTGTTGCACAGTTTCGCATCAAATTCGAATATCAGAGTAAATTTTCTATAAAATATAAATTATATTAAAAAGAAAAAAAACGAGATTAACGCGTGAGGCGATGCTTTTACACGAGAACCAGTCTGAAAAAAAAAATGCTCTTAGTTGAGAGGAGTCTGTTTTTTGTTTTCATAATAAAAAAGAAACAAGGTCTGATTTGACCTATATAATATTACATTTGATTTAGTTGAATTTTTTGGACTTGTTTTCTTCGATCAAGTTCCTCAATTTCTGCATCTGGTTCATTTTAGTTCTGTTGTTTGACTTTTGTCGTTAGTTCTGTTAAATTGGCATTTGACCAGATTATCACGGTACCATTACATTGCAAGCTTCCTGATAAATATATTATCTTAAAAAAAAAATTAAAAATTCATTGTAACTTTTTTTTACTCTTAATTCCTTTATCATAATATCTCAAGATCTCTGATGCTTCTTCTTAATGTCTTATTTAAATCCTTCTTCTCTGATAACCAGTTGCGTCTCTCTTTGTAGGACAAATATCCTCTCAGGTACCTGACTCAAGCAAATTGCAACGTCCGGCTCAGATTAATTTTATTTGGGCCAAACTCAATCCGGTGCCTATTGAGATTGTAGAGGTCTGTTTTGAGATTCGTGCCATGTTAAATGAGCCGTCCAATCATAATTTGCTTGAGTCAGGTAACCTGAGGTGATGTGAATTCCTCTCTGTATGAACTTGAAAATTAGAATGTTTGGTAATGTTTTAGTACGCCTTCGAACTAAAACGACAACAAATTTGTTCAATTTTTTTTCGAACTAAAACGCCTTCGAACTAAAACGACAACAAATTTGTTCAATTTTTTTTCGAGTTACTTGTATCTTCGATAATATCAGCGAAGTCTTGAGCTTAAACTTCTTATTGAAATTATTTGATGCTTATAATCAATTGAATATGTGCAGCTAGACCCAAAATTGCACATGTTTGTATTGGATCAGTAAGTAGGCTCATGGTTAATTTAAATTTAAATTTTTTTTATTGGCAGTGAATGATATAAAAAACCTAACAAAGCAAACGACTTCAAGCAAATTTAGTGTTTTGGCATAGGGCTTTCGAGTCAATAGATATTCTAAAAACTATGATAATTCAAAATCATCTGAGATTACAGACAAATTTAGTGTTTTGGCAATTACTTTATCAAGGCTAGAGGATCTGAGTAATTATTGTTAAGAGGAAGGGAGAGCCGACATTTTTATTAATATCCAAAATTAATTATAAAATATTAATTATATCCAGCTAAGCTGTTTTTTTTTTTAAATGCCCAAACCGGTCAAAAAATGGCCGGTTGGATTAAAAATTAGGACCGCCCATTTTTTGGCCGGTCAGGAAGGTTTTTCTTTTTCTGAAATATTTGTTAGATTACTTCTTTTGATGTATAATTAGCATAATTATACTAAAATATGCTAAATTACTTGAAATTATATTAAATTACGCTAAATTATGTTAAATTACGCTAAGAGAGACGATATTTTCACTGAGAAGGCAAATAACGACGACAAAACTTCAAACGGCCATAAAACGGCGCTCGAGTGTTCGATTTCAGCAAATGACCACTTTTCGGAAAGCTTGCGAAAATATGCATGCGTCGGTGACCGCTTTGCCGTTTTTTGAAATTTAGAATTGCCAAAAAAATAAAGGGAAGAGCCTCAAAAGTTGAAGTTTCCGATTAAGATTTTCATTTCTATTTTTCGATCTAAGTAGCTCAGTAAATTGGTTATATAATGAACTTATTGAATACCAATTTTTACTATTTTTGGAATTTTTTTACTATTTTTTACGATTTATGAAAGATGGCACAAAATTGGCCTAATTTAGCGTAATATAGTGTAATTTAGCGTATTTCAGTAGAATTAGCGTAATTAGCGTAATTTAGCGTAATTTACTGTATTTTAGCGTAATTTAGCGTATTTTAGCGTAATTAGTGTAATTTAGCGTAATTTAACTTAATTTAGCGTGATTTACCGTATTTTAGCATACTTTCAAGTAATTTAGCGTATTTTAATTATGCTAATTATACATCAAAAGAAATAATCTAACAAATATTTAAAAAAAAACCCTCCTGACCGGCTAAAAAATGGGCGGTCCTAATCTTTAATCCAACCGGTCATTTTTTGGCCGGTTTGGACATTTAAAAAAAAACCCAAGGTGGGTATAATTAATAATTTATATTTAATGTTGGATATTAATAAAAATGTCAGAAGGGAGAGCAATAAAAAAGAGGAGATATGAGAAGAGATAAAAAGAAATAGATAATTTTAGCTACATAAATAATAGAGAAACTGGAGCCCAAAAGAAAAGCAGAGATAACGAGGGAAAAAACGATGTTATTTTTTATTTTTTATTCAAATACTTTGTCAATGAAAATTTAGGTTGAGATGGCATCACGAATGCCTGGCATATCATATGCCACATCTTATTAGCATAATAAATAGCAAAGTCAAATAGAATGACTAGATTGAATAAAACAATAGTTCATAAGGTTAATTAAATAAATTGAGCAATAGTTCAGGCGCCGACATTTTTATTAATATCCAAAGTTTAATACAAATTATTATTTATACCCAGAATCGGACCCAATATCAAAAATTGTCCAAACCGGCCAGAAAATGGCCGGCTTACTCCCCCCTAAACCGGCTATTTTCTGGCCGGCTTAGTCGTTTTTTTTAAAAATATTTAAGAGACATTATGAAGAGAAAAAATAATGAAATCTAACACTGAAAATTTGAATTTTTTTGTTTAAATTATTTGTTAGATTATTTCTTTTGATATATAATTAGTATATTTATACTACAATACGCTAAATTACTTGAAATTATGTTGAATTACACTATATTAAGTTAAATTACACTACATTACATTATGCTAAAATACGGTAAATTACATATGAATAGAGACGATATCTTTATTGAAAAGGTGAAAAACGACGACGAAACTTCAAACGGTCATAAAACGGCGCTCGAGTGTCCGATTTCAGCAAATGACCACTTTTCGGAAAGCTTGCGAAAATAAGCATGCATCGGTGACCGCTTTGCCGTTTTTTGAAATTTAGAATTGCCAAAAAAATAAGGAGAAGAGACTCAAAAGTTGAAGTTTCCGATTAAGATTTTCATTTCTATTATTCAATCCAAGTAGCTCAGTAAATTAGTTACATAATGAACTTGTAGAATACTAGTTTTTACTATTTTCGGAATTTTTTTACTATTTTTTATGATTCATGAAAGATGGCACATAATCGGTCTATTTTAGCATAATTTACCGTATTTCAGCATAATTAGTGAAGTTATTGTAATTTAGCGTAATTTAACGTAATTTAGTGTAATTCAACATAATTTATTGTAATATAGTGTAATTCAACATAATTTCAAGTAATATAGTGTATTTTAGTATAAATATGCTAATTATAAATCAAAAGAAGTAATCGAACAAATAATTTAAACACAAAATTCTAATTTTCAGTGTTAGATTTCATTATTTTTCTCTTCATGGTGTCTAAAAAAAAAGACTAAGCCGGTCAGAAAATGGCCGGTTTAGGGGGGAGTAAGCCGGCCAGATAATGACCGGCTTAGGGGAGGAGTAAACCGGTCATTTTCTGGCCGATTTGGGCATTTTTCGATATTGGGTCCGATTCTGGGTATAAATAATAATTTGTATTAAACCTTGGATATTAATAAAAATGTCGGGTTCAGGCGCCACAATACAATCTTTTTCAATAATAAATGCTCGCCCGTATTTTTGAAGGGGTTGAGATTTATTAACAAGAATCTGATAATTTTGATCAAGTTAAGAGAATTTTAAACATGGTAAAAAGTTTTGGATATGTCGTTTGATTTATAGGTTGTTCGTCTATTAATTTGAAATCTAAATTTTATTTAACGTGATGTCATAAATATTAAATATAGGTCGTATTTTGACTTATTAAATTTTAGTATTATAAATTAAATTTTAACAGGGGATTTATGGTTGTGAAATAAATTCATAACTAATGTGTTGTTCTAAGCAAACATAATGAACATCTAAAAGTTAGTTAATGTTGATCGTAATGACAATTAGCTTTTTAACGTGTCCAGATATAATTCATCTATTTTTCATAAAGAAAAATATACTTCAAAATAAAATACATTATCTATAATTATGTTGAAAGAGGTCAGTATTATCTAATTAATTAACGAAAATAAAACATTATTCGTGGAACTAAGAAATCAACAGAAAAATAATTAGGTAGGAGAATACGTACTAACTTTTATAATCTTTCCAAAAATCTGGAATAAAAAATCAACATCTTTTCAAAATCATAAATATGTTCCATACCATACCATGAACAAGTAACATCTAATATTCTAGCCTTGAAAAATTCATTGATTAAGAAATGACAATTGTTAATAATAATTTCCACAACACGATGGGAAACATCATGTCTCCTCTCCTAGAAGTTTTTGTGCAATCAACAGAGGGCGTTTTAAGCGTTAACAAAAACTTTTAAAGTTATCAGTATAGCGTTGGATTGTTAAAGAATTGGGACATTTTTTTAATGGATTGTTAAATTTAAAGATATTCAAAATGTGTAAATACACCGTTTTAAGGGCACGTTGTTATCAATCTAATATCAAACTGCGTGGCTAAGATGCTTATCATACTTCTAATTAATTTTGCAAAGTTGGTTTTGGTTGGAATGGTCTGGTTTGCTGCTTTGTCTGATTTAATAGCATAAAACTTTATGCTGTTCCGGTCATCAATTTTTGCTTTTAATAAAATATTAAAATATTACGAAACATCCATTGGTATTAGTATTTTCTGTATTCAACAAATAATAAATTTGTAATTTTTATTTTTTATATTGATGTATATTTTCTACAAGCAATTTTTTTCAAAAATTAATGACAAAAATGAACTATATCTTCTGCAACCTTTAGTCAATAAAAAGCAAAAATTTCAGTAAATACTCATTATCATATTTTCAAATAACACCTATAATCTGATTTTATTTCTTTTCAATTAGTTAAGAACTTAAAATGGAGGTTAAATTAACGAAAATATATGAATTATTGTTATGTATTTGGATTTCGAAAGACACAAATTTGTCTGTCAAAGTTAACTTTCACTCAGAAAAGGAATATCAATTTAACTGTCTAGAAAAATTAACATAAATAAGGTGATCCCAGAAATATTTTCGGGAACCCATTTTTACAGCGTAAATTTTGGTGCGTACAACGTTTGAATTTTTCACGGACCAAAATGCCCCTACAGCGAGTCGATCTGCAGGCACCAAGGGGGAAACAGGGCAGGGGCCTTTTGGTCCATCAAAAATTCAAACGCTGTACGCACAAAAATTCACGCTGTAAAAATGGGTTCCCATATTTTCTGATATAAAACGGTTCACAATTAAACAAGCACCGGGACCACGGCAAGAAACTTCCCTCCCTCAGAGCTCTTTCCCCTTGCCCACTTCAAAGTTCCCTGTCCAAATTTAAAAAAAAAAAAGGTACCATCTGATGAAACTTGAAAGCATCATTCCCGCATCTCTCCCAAAAATCCCCCCAAATTTTACCCCTACAAAAACCTTCCATTCCATCTCCATTTTTTCCACCAAAACCACACACCCTTTCAAACCCACTAGGCCACTACTTACAGCCCGCCAGCTGTCTTCCTCTCCAGTCAATCCGACCTCTTAATGTTCGCCCATTGCTCCCTCTGATCAATCGCAAGCTTGCAAAAGAAGATGGTAATGCCGGTCACAACGCCCAGGAGGTCGATCAGAGAGGCGGTACTTCACGGCGTATTAGGCGGAGATGCAAAGAGCTGTTACTATTACCACGCTAGACGATGTGGGTTCTACGCCGGCGGGAGGTGTGGCGAGGGTCTCGCGGCGGCGCTTGGTGGCGCCGACGAGGAGTTGGCGGAGGCGGCTGCCTCTCGAAGGGAGGGCAGGAAGAATGTTCTGGTGCTCTTCAGCGATACTGGCGGGGGGCACCGGGCTTCGGCTGAGGCGATCAGAGATGCTTTCAGGCTCGAGTTTGGGGATGAATATCGGGTATGTGTAGCTGCTCTAATTCTTAGACATGCATTTTGTGCTTTTGTTCTGCATACATATGCTAATTACTGGATGTATTTATTGATTACTTCTAGTAAAACACAACACTATTAGTATACGGATTTTTTCTTTCTTCCTCATTTGTTTTTTGAAAACTAACAATTATGAGGGCTCCATTGTTTCTTTTACTATTGGAGTTTCCTCATTTTTACAGAATTTCTAAATGAATTGAGTGAACATCTTTCTTTTCTTGGAAAACTACCCTGAATACATAATAGGTATACGAAATGGATACGATGATTAATGCGGGTTGCGTGTGTGCGAATAATACTAGGTAAATCCATTTGTCGATAGACCGCTTGACCTCCCGTTCTACGTCATGTGTGGTTTTGTGTTGGGAAAGTTTCATCGTTCTGTCTTTGTGCGAGTCTTTGGAAATTGAAATTTCTATTAGCTTTTATTTTTGTTTCGTTAATTTCTTTCGATGCTTCCTATTAATTGATATTATGAACTGCTACTTGACATAACTTAATGGAGTTGGTTTCAGCAAACAAGACGCTTATTGATTAGCCAAGTACTAAGGAAAGATGTTTCTGGGAAATAGAGATCAGAAAAGGAAACAAATAAGAAATTACTGTGACTAGTTGAATTTGTGAAGGCGTCTAAGCCCAGATGAGCAAAACAACATAATATCCTTTGAATAATAATCCCATGGTGGCATGTAGCTTATTTGCATATTTACCAAGAGCCCTCCTGAGTCCTGAGAGCTTTGTTTTTTGTCACATCATTTAAATACAATATAGAAATTGGTATGAACTGTTAGATAGCAACAAGACTTGTGGGTCCTCATGTGGGATCCCTGTAACTTCCCATTAAAAGAGGAAAATAACAGTCTTGTTCTAAAAGAATAATATATTTATATAAAAAATTATCTAATTTGCTAAAAATGAAATTTTCTTCTACAAAGACATTGCATAAATTGGAAGTTTTATGTCAGTTCATAAGAAAATTTAGGCTTTTTTTTTTTTTCTGCTTATTCATCCTATGTATCTTCATCGTTCATATTCAGGTTTTTGTAAAGGACTTGGCAAAAGAATATGGGGGATGGCCACTAAATGATATGGAGAGATCATACAAGTTTATGATTAAGCATGTACAGCTATGGAAAGTGGCATTTCATGGCACATCACCTCGGTGGGTCCATTGCTTTTATCTAGCTGCTCTTGCTGCCATCTATGCCAAGTAATAATCCCTTGTATAGTTTATAATTCCGTGCTGTTGTAAACAAAATTTGGCATTCTATATGTTGCTAAACAAGAAATTCTGTCTAATTGGTTAAAACACCATTAGGAGCAGTGGATGTTGGTCAAGCAGCTGTTTCTTGCTTTTAGCATGTTTTTTTTTCTTTGTTTTTTTTTGGATGAGATGATATGAACAATGTGTTTCTCAAACTATTTAAAATTAATTTGGCTGTTAGATGGGGCCCTATGTAATATGTGCATTGACCAATTAGGTGTTTTCGGTTGGAAACATAATTCTATAATACTATGATAAATGCACTATGATGTTTCACTGAAAGTTTCTTGCCCGTCTCACAGAACAGTGCATGTTGGTCAAGCAGCAGAATCTCGTCTTTAGTTTGTTCTATTTTTTTTTGTTTTTTGAGCGGTAATGGTGTCAATAAGGTGTTTCGGAAACTATTTAAAATTAATTTGGTTGTTGAATGGGGCCCCTATGCAATATGTTAAGAGGCAAATGAGGTGTTTTTCTGTTTGAAGCATAATTCCAGAATACTTTGATAAATGTACTATGATACTTAACTGAAAGTTTCTCGCCGTCTCGTAGAATTTGCAATTGCTTATTTAGTTATTTATGTTTTGTTTTTTTACTCTCTGTTGTTTAAATAAAGGGATGTGGTGGCAGGAATAATGAAGTACAAGCCTGACATGATCATAAGTGTTCACCCCCTCATGCAACATATCCCTCTTTGGATCATGAAGTGGCAGAGCCTTCAGCAACAAGTGCCTTTTGTTACCGTCATAACTGACTTAAACACATGTCACCCCACTTGGTAAACTTTCTTAAAGTAATTGAGGACCAATCTATTTACCAAGTTGCATAATTTTCTTTTCCAACAAGATGTTTTTTTAACTTTGTAGGTTTCATCAGAGTGTCACTAGGTGCTACTGCCCATCTCGAGAGGTTGCAAAGAAGGCTTTAATTGAAGGTCTTGAGCCATCCCAGATTAGAGTTTTCGGTTTGCCTATCAGACCGTCATTTTGTCGTGCAGTTCTCAACAAGGTTTGAAGATTAACCTGTTTTGCAACTGATCTTCTTTTCATTCCTTTTTTGAGTTTTGATTTTTTTGGTTTAGACTCGTACATGCACTGGTTTGGTCAGTACAATGCGATCAATGACTTGTTGCATCACCTTCGATGGTGATTTACAATGCCGTTTAATCCCGGGGACATGCTTGCTGAACTGATCTGATTTTGCTTAGACTTAATCACATCCATTATTTTTTTGTGAGTTCTAGTGGGGTTTCTACACCACCAGATTGTCCTACAAACTTTTGAAGAAATAAATTAACTCCCAGAAAGCAGCTTGGTTTTCCTTTCATTAACTTTATACTGGATGCACTAAATTCAAATTGATCCTCAATTTGACTGCCAGGATGAATTAAGAAATGAACTGGGTATGGATCCACTGCTCCCTGCGGTGCTGCTTATGGGTGGAGGCGAAGGGATGGGACCTGTTGAAGAGACGGCAATGGCTCTTGGCGAAGCACTCTATGACAAGAGGTGCAGGAAGGCGATTGGTCAGATTATCATCATCTGTGGCCGCAACCAAACACTCCGGTCCACGCTGCAATCAGCATCATCTGAGTGGAAGGTCCCTGCTAAGGTAACTCTGAGGCAAATTTTTTAGTTATTCTGTCTTATTTCACTTGCCAAAAAATAACAAGGGGCTACCTTGTTAGCGGCAGTTTATAACTCTTGGTTTTTCCTTTTGCAGATAAGAGGATTCGAGACCCAGATGGAGAGATGGATGGGTGCTTGCGACTGCATAGTAACAAAGGTATATTCACCTTTTCTTTGTCAACTTACAAAATGTGCACAATTTCAGATTTTTATTGTAGTCACTTGCAGATCTCTGTATAAATATCTACTTTTTGGTTTTAGGCTGGCCCAGGTACCATTGCCGAGGCTTTGATCCGGGGGTTACCAATCATCCTCAATGATTTTCTCCCTGGACAGGTTAGTTTTATCATTTGTCTTTATAATATTGTTACCATAATTTATTGACTAAATGTTGTTCTTGGAGCACAATATAAGCCAAAAAATGCAATTGAGAAATAGGAGAAATTGTCTAAATTGCCATCTGTCCAACTGGTACAGATATATAGTAGTAGAGCAAACAGGTACCCAAGATTGTAGCAACTTCAATAATTATGTCCTTCCTATTTTTCCTTTAGGAAGTCGGGAATGTCCCTTATGTGGTGGACAATGGGGCAGGAGTATTTTCAAAGGACCCAAACGAAGCTGCCAGAATTGTTGCCAGATGGTTTGGCCCAGAGAGGGGGCTCCTAAAGAAATACTCACAGAATGCACTTAGACTTGCGCAACCCAATGCAGTTTTTGACATAGTCAAGGACATCAACAAAATAGTCCAGCAGCGGGTCCATGTCACCCGCTTCTCCCACACATTCACTAAATCTCTCACCTTTAACCTATGATAGATAGTGTAGGTAAAAGAACTTGAAGAATACGAAAATGGAATCAGATAATATTTTGGTGGTTTAAATTTTTTGTAAATATAGGGTTCAACATTCTTTGGATTGGAGGGTCCGCAGATTTGGGGGTGTGGGGGTGGGGTGGGGTGGGGGGTTATCTTCTGTGGGGTCTACGTCTCAACGACCGAGTGCCCCGTATGTTTAGGGATTTTTTTTTTGTATTTCTATGGGTGGCATTTTAGCTGTGTTTTCTTTTCTTTTTTCTCTTTTCTTCTCTTTGTATTTCTCCTTTTTGGCGTTAGGACTTGTGGGATAGAAATAGGAAATGTGGCATAAATAATTTCAGTGATCTTTGTACAAGTTGTAATACAACTGGGGTATCTTTTGTGTCAAGCCTCGACCTGATCTCTTGTCATACTGTGCTAACATTTTTTCTCCAATATTTGATATACTGAATTATGATCGTTTTATTTATCGTAGTACAGAAACCAGTACGCTTGAAGAGCTGTAGGTTAAATGTGGTAATTAAGTACAAATATAATGTTTAAGTGTGCGCTTTACTTATCACATGATTATCTATTTTTGATGGTTGGAGGCAAAACGCCTTCAACGGATATATTGATAAAATAAGAATAAGAGTTATGTACAGATACAAGTAAAACTAAACTCCTGTTATTCTCGTGTCATTCACTTATCACATGATTATCATTGAGCCGAAATGCTAAAAATGAACTGTAGAAATAGTTGTAATGTTATTTAGATGGTTTTGTTAATCTGGCTCTGTTAGAGATCAACTATTGCGATCAAGTTTTTGTTTGAGTGATAAAACTACTCTTTGCGTTGGTGGTTGCTGTTTTGAAACTCAGTTGAAAATATATTAATAAATATTTAGATTAAAAACTTTATTCTAGTTTTATTAAAAATAAAAGAGTTAAGAAACCATCAAATGTTTTTTGGTACGTCAATATCTTTTTTTCTTTTGAGTAAAGTTGGGAGTCAAGTCCTCTAACTGTTTTTAATATGCACAGGTAGGAATCGAACTTAGTGCCTCCTAACACTACAGAGAAGACTTGATATCTTAATCTTCAAAAACTTGGCTAAGTAAAGAAATAAACTTATGTTTTATAACCAAGTTAGGTCAACTTGACAAATTACCCGTACGGGTCCAGTAAAAGAAAATGCTTAGTTTTTAACATGAACTCTATCCGAATTATAAAATGATGTTTCAAATTTCAAGTTTAACTTGCGGAAGATTATGCTTTAATTTAATGATTAAGCTAAATTTTTCGTATGAGAAAATTAATACTAAAAATTTAATTACAAGTTTTTTTAAATATTTAAAAAATGTAAAGACTCAATCCTTATTTTTATTTCAGATAATGAAAATTTTATATAGATAAACTTTCAAGGGCCACGAAGAATTGCGGTCTTGCGGACTTTGCCGCGATATCTGGGTGACGCGCTTGACATCTTTTTCATCTTTTTATAAACTTTTCCCTAAATTAATTATATTTACGAATAATATATTATTCATTGCATTTAATTTATAAAATTTTCTTATTTTTAAAAGTATCAGGCCTTTTTATGCAGTTTATATATTATAAACGATGAATAATTTTAGAATTATTTAAATTACGAATTTTAAATATTTATTAAATCTATTTCATGCCCAGTAGCCGACCCCACATTTCAGAGGATGTAATGCCAGACGCCACGAACATCCAAGTAGCGACCTACCCTGGGAAGAACCGGAGTTAAAACTCTCCAGTCAAAAATAAATGGAGAGATCTATTGGTAGAGAAAATCGCGTAAAGGAACGTGTCCAGCTAAATGAACTGGAGAGAGTTGATGTTGATGGTAAATGGGAATTGGGAAGACGACCAACGCCGTCTCTTTCCAGCCTCTGCCTACGCGAGATAAGGGCCGCAGGAAGAGCAGAAAAAAAACAAAATTTCTATTCGCTCTAACCATTTCGGACCGCATTTTCGTCTCTGAATTTCCCCAGATTTTCACAACCGGAAGGGTTTCCTTTTCTTCTCGAACAATACAACCTTCTTGTTATTTCTTGCCAGGTAATTAATTCCCCTCCTCAGGATCGCGTATGTTAATGGGCTAGAACTAGACTTGTGTCAAAATCGTAGGTAATTTGCTCCCAATTGAGAGATTCTTAAGCTTCAAATCGACAACTAAATGACACAAACTGGTGCTGGTTTGGTTAAGCTTTGGCACCATACTGGTACCAGTCACTATCATTTCAGGTTTATACGGTTATAGAGAGGAAATCCTATGAAAATGAAATTAATTTAGTATGTCTCCCTGGTGATTTGATTATTTCCTCTGAAATTTCTTTTCAGGATGATGAGTTTCAGGAATTGGTTCCCCAGCCATGTGGGGCCTACATCATTGCTATCTGCCAGACCTTGTAGTTTCTTTGATGACAGTAATTCAAATGAAGACGGCTCAGAAGAAGGTATAATCCTTTCAAAAGTGCATATAGGCCATACTGACCCCTGAGACAAATTGTGTGCATAATTCGTTTGGTGCCAGCACGGTACTTCAGTGATTTTTCTGATGGTCTTGGCAGCAAATTTATAGTTGCTGACATAACCTCCAGTTTGTTCATATGCCTAATTAGACACCAACACAAAAGAGAAAGAAGAATTATGTAATTCAGTTTGGTACCGACAACTACAGGGTTGATAAACAATTACGGGCTTTTGTTAGACACAAATTTAGTAGTTTGGTTTTCTGTTATTTTTGTGTTATTTTTGTTTTTATTTAGTTTTCTCTTTATATCTTTTGTTTTTCAACATTTACCATATTCTAATTATTTTTTAAGTGTTCATAACATTCTTAACAGAGTATTTGGTTGTTGCTACCTTTTTTTTTCTTTTTCTTTTTTTCATTTTCATTTTTAGCAGAGCAATGCAATGAATAATGAGGCCATCTTGTTCTTCAGGTACAGAGGATGATCTTAATGCAGAACCAGAAGCACCTGCGAGTACCGGCCGTACTGGTGAAAATCAAGTGACCGAAACTCCAACTGTTACACAAGCTAGTTTAGTTACCTCCTCACACTCACCTCAAAATGCTTCTAAAACAAATGAATCAGACCCATTTAAGAGACTCGAGACACTGCAAATAAACTTCTTGCGCATAATTAACCGAATTGGTGAATCGATCAATCATCCCACTGTCACTCAAGTCCTGTACCGATTACACCTTGCAAGCTTGATTCGAGCTGGAGAATCTGGTACAAATCGACCGAACCTTGACATAAACAAAGCACGGGAAATTGCAGTTGAGCAAGAGTTAAGCATGAGACCTGGTTTGGATTTTTCCCTTCGAATTCTTCTGATAGGAAGAACTGGTACAGGAAAGAGTGCAACAATAAATTCAATTTTTGAGCAACTTAAGGCTGGTACAGATCCTTTTAGGCCCTGTACAAACCGAGTTCAAGAGATATTCGATACAGTTAAAGGGGTAAAAGTAACTTTTATTGATACCCCGGGTCTCTCTCCTTCAAACCCTAACCAAAGAAAAAACAGAAAGATATTGCATTCAATTAAAAGGTTCATTAGAAAAGCTCCACCGGATATTGTTTTGTACTTCGAAAGACTTGATAACAGTGCCACTGGAGATTATACCGATTACCCATTAATCAAACTTATAACGGAAATATTTGGCCCCTCCATATGGTTTAACACGATACTAGTGATGACCCATGCCTCATCCATGCCGGAAGGACCTAATGGCATTCCTGTAAATTATGAATCATTTGTTCCTTACCGTACCAGCCTGGTACAGCAGCAAATCCACAAAGCGTTATCAAGCACGCAAATAGAGAACCCAGTTATTATAATGGAAAACGATTCCATGTGCGGAACAAACATCAAATGCCGCAACTTGACTCAGTTTCTTTTGTTAAGTGCGAGTACAAAGGTGTTAGGAGATGCCAATCGAATTTTGAAACTCAAAAGTAACTTTAATTTGTTGACACCAGCTAATCCTCGAGTCCCATCTTTGCCCCATCTCCTCTCCACTCTCCTGAAACCACAGTCAGTGGCTAATTCCTCTGATGTTGATGGTGAAATCAGTTCAATTTTAGAAGAAGGAGATGATTATGATGAATTACCCCCCATTCGTATTTTGACGAAAAAGCAATTTGAAAAATTATCAAACGAACAGAAAGAGGCTTACCTGGATGAGTTGGACTATAGAGAGACCTTGTATCTAAAGAAACAACTGAGAGAAGATCTTAAGAGAAGAAAAGAGTCTAGGGT
This sequence comes from Carex littledalei, assembly GCA_011114355.1. NCBI lineage: Eukaryota > Viridiplantae > Streptophyta > Magnoliopsida > Poales > Cyperaceae > Carex > Carex littledalei. The sequence continues at coordinate 4,884,065 of CM022097.1, forward strand.
TCAAGATGCCAGTGAAGAGACAGAAAATCCTCCATCTGATGTAATGCAAGTGTCTGACATGCCCATACCTCTGAGTTTTGATCCGGGGCATCCCGATTATCAGTATCGTTGTCTACTTGGTACAAGTGATTGGTTGTTTTTTAGGCCGGTATTGGACCCGCAGGGATGGGACCATGATTTAGGTTTTGATGGGGTCAACTTGGAAGCCTCTCAGGAGATGGGGAATAATGTAAATGCGTCTTTCCTAGCTCAATTTAGCAAGGATAAGAGTGATTTCACAATACAATCTGAGTGCACTGGTCAGTATACCAATCCAGAAGGTGCCCATACCATCTTGACTGGTATTGAAATTCAAACAACTGGTCAGCGTGACTTAGTTTACAGAGTTCATGGAGATGCTGTTTTCAAGACTTTTTCTTGGAACAAAGCTGGTGGTGGCTTTTCCGTTACCAAGCTTGGAAATATGTATTTTACTGGGGCTAAACTGGAAGATTTTGTTAATCTAGGGAAGAGGTTTCAGTTAGTGTTGAACAGTGGTAGATTGTGGGGTAATGGACAGGTGGCGCATGGAGGAACCATTGAGGCAATGATTAAGGGGCGAGATTATCCTGTCAGAGATGAAAAAATTTCTTTTGGTGCTACAGTTCTTTCATTTGAGGATGAGTCGGTTCTGGGTGGTAGTTTACAGGCTGATTTCAGAGTTGGCCGGGGGTCAAAAATGTCTTTTGGTGTCAATTTGAACAACAGAATGTTAGGGCAGGTTTCTGTTAGAACCAGTACTTCAGATCATACAGAGATTGCATTTATAGCGGCTGTGACCTTGATTCGTGCATTGTTTAGGACAAAACCATCTGACAACGTGGAATAATGGCGGGAAATTTTTTGTTGGTAGCATGCTCATTTGTTTAATTCGCCGCCTCAATTTTGTAGATTTTGTTCAATTAAAGTATTTCTGTCCGCAAGCATTATTTAGCTTGCCTGTGGAGTCAATAGTGAAAGGCTAATTTGTAATCCACAATTAGACGGGTTCAATCAACACCATTGATGAACCGGAGTTGATTGAAGAGAAGTGGGTTTTACATGGGCGAATTGATAAAATTAGAGCTCTCATTACGTTAAACCCTTGTAACAAGCAGGAGCTGGTGGGGTTTGGTCTAAGGCAGGACAGACGATTACTTCTCTCTCTCTCTTGCTCTCTCGAAAAGTTTGGTAATTTAAGATAACCTAGCATGCTTTCTTATTAGTTAATTTTGGAGTTTGTAGCCTTTCTGCATGATCACTTGTGTAATTAATCCTTCAGTTTTGGTGTCTTTAATTGATTAGTATATAGAACTCTCGAGGAACAAGAAATCATGTATTGTCAATTGTTTACTTATCTTTTTGGGGAATAAGATTCGTACATGAAATGAGAAAGTTAAACTGGTCGACTTGGCGATGGAAATTTGCTGGCGTGCAAAATTTGCCAGTGAAATGGCAAGCACAAGCTACTGACTGTTAGATATATTATATTATTTCTTTGAATGAATTGTGGCATTTTTACCTTCGTTGACTTGTAACGAAGATACCTATAAAACAGATCGAGTAAAATTCATAAAGAATTTAGGCATGCGAAGGAAGTAATCTAGATTACATATTGATAAGTACGAATTTGTCATTTGGTACTCAAGTTTGAGTTCTTGGCAGCAACAAACCGGTGCCATATGGCGAGAAAACGTTTAATGTATCAAATATTCAAATTAATTGGATATAATGCACTGCATTAATTTTGTAACCTCTTGAACCAACAGTAAATCTGTAAATGAAGTATAAGTTGTGATAGGGCCATGTGCCAAAGCCTCCATAAGCCTCCGATCGGGTTTGGGAGATCCCGCGGCGGCTTAGTAAAGTCCACTCAGTTAACCTCCTAGAGCGAGCCCCATGCGAGCTCGGGATGGTCCTCATTTTTATGCGGACAATACCGCGTCTACATGACTGCTATGCGACAACTTGTCAGGTAACATAGACAGGACGTGTCTCCGTGTCTCCGAGTTATCAGTCTCCGAGATATCACTAAGCAAGGGGATAATTTTTTTCCTAAGCGAGGTATCATTATAAGGAAGAGTCCGAATACTTCAATCCTTTCCCACCTCAGAAACCGATAACTCAAATCTCTCACGCACCGTCTGGCTCAAGGAGCCAGGACGTGTCGTCAACCCAAATCTCACATACAGTATATTCTCTTCGAGATAGGACGTATCAAGTTAGATTATTCATTTAAATGGTCTCATCTCTATTGTTATATGATAACAGTATTTGTCGCGCGAGAATTGGTTTCTTCTTAATTGTATGTCCATGATCAAAATACTGCTCGCAGTCGCAGATCAGTGGCTCAGCCACGTATAGCACAGTGGGGTCGATAGGCCCTGTTGCATTTTTGTAGAATGATCCTAATATCATTTGAATTTACAATTTTAACAATAAGAGGATTCCATCCCAAGATAAGTGGCCATTTATTCAGGCATCTTTATTAGCTTTTTAAGTTTTAACTATCTATTGCCCACTGTTATTAGATGACGAAGACTAGAATAAAAGAGTTAAGCGTGCGGGAGGGCCTGGCCTGCTATGATGTACATATTTCTTACAAATTACATATATATTTTTTATAATAAAAACGCTCGGTGCCCATGGAATAATACTATTGGGTTGAAAAAAGTTTGAATAAACGTTTCATAATTAGAATCAAATAAAATAGAGTGTAATGGTCATGAATTTTTTTTTTTGAAATAAAGATTGGAGGTCAAGCCATCTAAATACGAAATAAGTTAGAAATCATTTAGTCTAATGATAAAATTCTGTACTGTAATTTTTACGAGAGGAAAGGAGAGATCATATTTGCAAACTGTGTAATTTAATTTCTAACCCAAGTCACTAGAAAGATTCGACAGAATAATAATATATTTGCAAAATATAAGGGAGTACTTGATCAAATTTGAAATGCATAAAAATATTTAAAGACAAATTTGAAAGTCTCTGTCTGTATGTTTTCTTCTTGAAAAAATAATTTAAAATAATTTTAGTTTATTGTTTTCTGCAAAGAATATTAGGAGTGAGACGATGGTATTTTGCAATACGTAAGTAGGTCCGTACTATGAATTTATATTCTCATTTTTTAAAGTTCAATATGTTGAATCAAACTACTTGACATGATATCCATACGAAAAATTTATTTGGAAACGAAAATTTACATTATTTAGAAACTTTTACTACTCTTTTAAATAGATAAAAAAATCACTAATTTTAGATGGTCCAGAACACGTTTAGATCAAGTGATTATCTAGTTACATAAAAAATAGTAAAAATGTTCTAAAATATAAAGTTTGATCTCTAAATATATTTTCATATGAAAATCACGTTGAGCGATTCAGATCAATTATATAAATTTTAAAATAAGAATAAAAATTTATAACACGGACCTATCTAAGCATTGCAAAATACTATAACCTCACTTGAATATTATTAAAAACTTTCATTAGATTGAATTGAATAATGCGAGATGAAGCCAGCTTAATTCGAAGGCGACAAATGTACTTATAGCACATTCGTTTATCATAATTCTTTGTGTGGGCATGCTAACAACAGTAGCTGTGCCATCCAATGCGTAGGTAAACTTTGTTTTCATAATATAGACGTGGGTCCGTCTTACCTCTATATATGAATAGACTTGTGTGGTTGTGCATGCTTATTAAAGGATGCAACCAGCTGTGTCCTTGCAAAATATTTTATTTTCTTTTCTTTTAAGTATACCTTAAAAAAGTATTGCTGTCTAATTTCTTACCCGAACTTAATTTTACGCCCTTAAATTGCGTTTCAGTTATACTATGTCTTTAAATATTTTGTCCTTAAATTACGTCCTATAGGATGCTGGATGGAACCTGTGTCCTTAAATATTTTGTTCTAAATAAATATTTTCTGAAGGGCCTAATGTTAAATTTTGTTTCAGTTGTACTATTTATGTAAAAGTTAAAGGGACGAGAAGTTGTATTTAAAAAAAAATATTGAAGGCCACAAGTACTTAACTTGCGTTTGAGCGTTTCTGTGAACGTTAAAGGCACGAGTGCTCTTTTATTATATGTACATGATGTCATGATGTGCAAAACAGCAGCAGAATTTGTACTTGGGAGTAGTAGAGTTATTGTTCTTGTCGAGGTGCCTTCATTAGCAGACATTCGCATTTTTAATTTTAACCGGATTTGGAGCTCTTATCATTTTTTTTTTTGTATTCATTCTTATCAGGTTAATCTACGGAACTAAATAATCAGTTTATATAAATAACCCACGTGGCACGTGGCATCCGATTTATGGGAGTGGAGCAGAGTCCGGACCCCTGAAGTAACTCAAATTTTGAGTGTGAATTCGGACCGTCCGATCAGAATCCACACCAATCCGACCCGTGGTAAAATGCACAGGGATGCTTTAATATTCGTGCCAAATCAGATCGGACGGTCCAGATCCAAACTCAATATTTGAGGTAGCTTAGGTGATTTGAATTCAGTGGGGCGTAAGATCTTTTTCCTTCTCCACCGAGTTGTCTCCTCCCCCGCTGAAAGAAAAGAACCCCGAATTCAGTGGGGCGCATTACACTTGCCATCTGGAAAAGCGAATAAAACTAAAGATATCTTAAATTAAAGAAGAAGAGACATAGCTTACCTCCCCTCAATGGTTTTCTCCATTCTACACAAGCATGCAAAATCACATTCCTTGCTAGTCTTCTTCGTTTCCTTTATGTTTTGACTGTAGATCAAAATATCATCAAAGAATAGCAACAAACTCTAACCAAAAGCTATTTGAGCTAGCAAATTCTATATCTATTTTGGATTTCGTTTGTTTGAACAAATATGGCGTTCCTAACGGGGATGATTTTCGGAATTGCCTTCGGAATTTTTCTCGTGATGGCGTTTGCGCGGTTCGAGCATTCCCGCGCAGAGCAGCGGAGAGAATTGGTAAAAAAATCATTTCTTATTGTAAAGAATTCATTTCTAGTTTCGTGGATTGATGTCTGTATGTTGTGATTTGACTTGTTCTCAATCTATTTAATATTTTTTAACTTCTATAATTATGATACCAGGCTTAGTATTGTACAGTGGATATATTTTTTCTACACGTGTACCTTAAAAAAATGTATATTAGGCAGCTCCGTCTTCAGTTTGGTGCCTTAATTGCACGTTGAAGCTGTAGTTACCCCATGCTCAAATTAACAAAATACATAGATATCTGACCAAAAAGATTCTGTACTAATGTGAAATTTTGCTAACTGATCACCTAAAGTGCATAAAAAATGTTAGTATAATTGATGAATTTTCTAAATCATTTGCATAGTGGGTCAGGTGTTGCCTATAAAGAAGTCAAATTTATCCATGTTGAACTTGAACTTCTCTGCTATGTCTCTCATCATAATGGTGAAATACACTAACTAAATTTTTTTTATTGTTATGGGGTAAAATATTATGCAGGCTATCGCAGTTACTCAGTATTCGAAACTGACAGTTGAAGGTCTAAGAAAACTTCTTCCGCCTGAATTTTACCCTTCATGGGTTGTTTTTACTAGGCGTCAAAAGGTAACTTCCTTTACATGGGCCCAGTTGGTGCAATATCAAAATTTCTTGCTGATCTGGATGCATTTTCTTCCTTTACAGCTGAAGTGGCTAAATTGTGAGCTTGCGAAACTATGGCCTTTCATTGATCAGGTGCTTAATTCTCCCAAATTTGTCATCTTTTACATGCTTCAATTTTCTTTTCTTTCTTAATATTTATCTTTTATGATTCAGTGGGTTAAAATGGATATTTTCAGGCTGCATCGGAGCTGATAAAAACATCTTTGGATCCTGTTTTCGAACAGTACAAGTCCTTGGTCCTAGATTCAATAAGATTTTCAAAGCTGACACTTGGCACGGTGGCCCCACAATTTACAGGTATATCTTGTTACACAGTGTCGTCCCTCTGAGTTAATATTTCATTTTGATCTTTCTTGTTTGAAATATAAACTTGCTGTTTTTCTCTTTCATGTTTCTGATTAAAATTGTTGTTCAGGTATAGAAGTATTAGAAGATGGTAGTTCTGGAATTACCATGGAGTTGGAGATGGAATGGGATGGTAATCCTAATATTGTTCTCGATATTAAAACGACATTTGGTGTGTCTCTTCCTATTCAGGTCATATAATACTTATCTTTTTATTTTTGAATCCTTTTTCTTGGCTAATTTGCTCTTTAATTGCAAGCTTGAGCCTTTAACAGTACATCTCAAATGTTCAATATAATCATTTCTCTTTGGTTTAGAAGAATCCTTATTTCTATTTTCACGTCATTTGATCTTTGAAAGGGTAACTTGCTAATAATGCCTCTTTTCATAGTGATAGCTTCTTTAAGTATCTATTTAAATTTTTCACACTATTAGGTGAAAAATATCGGCTTTTCAGGGGTATTCCGCATCATCTTTAAACCTCTCGTGTCAGAGTTCCCTTGTTTTGGAGCAGTATGTTACTCCTTGAGAGAAAAGGTACATATCTCACGCAGGCCCCCTCCGTGCCCCCTTCCCCCCCCCCCCCCGCGTCATCGCTAGCCAACCCCTGTAGTATGAACAGTTTTATCCAATAGTCTTACATTTTGTTTTATTGTAGAGAAATCTCGACTTCACTCTCAAGGTAGTTGGTGGTGAAATATCAGCTATTCCTGGTCTTTCTGATGCAATTGAGGTTAGTGCTAGTATTATTTACTGCGAGAAGTTGATTTGTTTTTTTTTTTTGTCACGTATTGAATCACCAAAGTGTCCCATTTTGTACCTTCTCTTCCTTAGGGCACAATACGTGATACAATAGAGGACACGTTGACATGGCCCTACCGCAAAGTGATCCCAATTCTTCCAGGAGACTACAGGTGGTTTAATCTTTTCTAATACTTGGTTTACGAAATATACTCAACTGATGTTTTTCCCTTTTTATCTGTCTCATAAAGGAGGTCAGTTTGGGTGATTTGATAAAATATGGGGATCAGATATTGGTGGTTTTTCTTATTTGTGGGGCAAATGAAATTTGACAGTGTTTTCGGCAATATAGTGACTTGGAGATGAAGCCAGTTGGGATACTCGATGTGAAACTAGTTCAAGCCCGAGATTTGAAGAACAAGGATTTGGTTGGAAAATCTGATCCATTTGCTCTTGTTTACATACGACCTTTGCGGAATACTACCAGGAAAAGCAAGACTATTGTAAGTAATAGAGTAGTTAACCAACTTTCTGTAATTTTAACAAGTCAGGATTACCAACATAATACTCCCCTCCAAGTGTTTCATCCTGGTCTTGTATATAAATAAGCACGCTCTAGTTAAATTGTATGGTGCAGATAAGCAGGAGCTTGAAAAATATGATGGATTTTTAATCCACCATGGTTTCTGTAATCGGGTTTTTCATGTTAACCAGCCTGCAACAAACATGCTAGCCAGAAACCTGACCGTTATGGCATCATGTTTGTCATTGTACCAAAATGACTTTTTCTTCTGTCTCCTTGGTCAAACCTGATGTTTTAAGTCCAATTAAGAGCCAAACAAGTTAAGCACCAGAAAAACATATAAAAAAATGCACATGCTAGAAAATAATCTTCTCGGTATCAGAATCTGGGTGAACAGTAATTGATTTAAATTCAAACAATTGTTTTTGGTTCTTGTTTGCATTTGTAGAACAATGATTTGAATCCAATATGGAATGAAAGCTATGAATTCATTGTTGAGGATCCGTCCACACAATTTGTGACAGTGAAGGTATTTGATGACGAGGGGATCCAGTCGTCAGAGTTGATTGGTTGTGCACGAGTAAGTTTGAGCCAACTCGAACCTGGGAAGGTGAAGATTGTATGGTTGGATCTTTTGAAAGATTTGGACGTACAGAGGGATGTCAAGCCACGTGGTCAGGTCAGATAAGGTTTCTTGTAATTTTCTGCAAATTTATCTGGGATATCAACAGTTGGCTCAATTGTGGTTATACATTTTAGACTAAGGGACAACAAAATGGTACTGTTCTGGTACTCTTAAGTTGGGTACTATATACTGAGCATTTATTTATTACAGTGGAATTATGTATAAGAGAAGTTGAGATCCACCTGGTATAGAACCATGAATGACAATACCTGATTTCATTATCGTTGTACCAGTACAAGCCGAAACTTCTGTTGGTGCTATAGTTGCAATTAGATTATTTTCCTTTTTCTTCTTTGTTTGATTGCTTCATCTGAGCTTAGTTGAGGCGCAAGTATGAACATACTGCACTAATCTTTTAAGTGGTTACTGTTATTGGTTTGTACCAGCTGGAATTTTACTTGCTGCTAAAAATTGTAATTCTTGGTGCAAAACCAGAGTCTATGTTGTAGTTCCTGGGACAAAGGTAATGCGGTAATAGAAGGGTAATTAGAGTTGTTTTATGTCAATAGGTGCACCTTGAGCTTCTGTACTTCCCATATAATGTGCCTGGGATTGTCAATCCCTTTGCTCACAAATTTGCATTGACTGCTTTGGAGAAAGCACTCAAGACTGATACAGATGACACTGGTGCTTCAGCAATTGAGAAGAGAAAAAATGTGATTATGAGAGGTGTGTTATCAGTTACAGTTATATCTGCTGAAGATTTGCCTCCCATGGATGTTATGGGAAGAACCGACCCCTATGTTGTTATTTATTTGAAGAAACAAGGGACCAAGTTGAAAACAAGGGTAAGTTTTGTACTCATTCGATGCAATGGTTGCATATTACTGGTCCTCCTTCCAAAGTCATGCAGTCGTTGTCTATTTATGGTTTATAGTCAATTTACGGACATGTTAATCAGCAATACTTTCCCTCTATTTTCTAAGATGTGCCCAAAATAATTGCATTTCTTGCTTATTAATATATTGAAACAGAATAAAGTAGGGTTCTTTTGGGCACTTTTCAAACAAAATGAGGAATGGAGGGGCATATGTCGTATTTAGGGTATTCTGGTATTTTGCTTGTCAAAAGTTCCAGCATGTGTGTTTTCTAAATGTTATGGCACTTCTGACATGTAGGTAGTAAATGACACACTGGAGCCTATATGGAATCAAACATTTGACTTGGTGGTTGAAGATGGTCTCCATGATTTGCTTATTTTTGAGGTCTATGATCACGACACATTTGGAAAGGTCAATCTCACATTTGCTACTGATATCCTCCTTTGAATTTAAATCATAAAACTAGAACGATGAATGCTTATCTTTTGCCATGGCAGGATTATATTGGGAGATGCATAATGACATTGACAAGGGTTATAATGGAAAGGGAGTTCCGGGACACCTTTCCATTGGAAGGTGCCAAATCAGGGAAGTTAAATTTACTGCTCAAGTGGACTGCACAGCCTGTTTACCGGGATACTTAAAGCTGGTCTAATCAATTTACTTCCAACTTTGGGGTTTTTTGCCCCTCAAAACATACACTGCTTTGTCATCACTTCAAGGAGGGATGCACGTCAGTATACATGCTAGTCGTAAATAGTTGTGTATTTATCTGGTGTAGAGTTAATATCTGCTACATCTGAGTGCACTGTGTTTCTTCCCACCAAAGGGATTGTGGTGAGTGTAAATTTGGGAAACAAAAACAAAAGAGAAGAAAATTATTTTATTTGGATTTGTAGGGAGTTAAGCTTTTGTTGGAATACTCTCTGTGAAGTGAACTTTCCAATGGAAAAATGAGATTCCTGGAAAAGTAAATCATGCTGTGATGACTTAAAAAGATTTCAATTTTCTGATATCTGCTTTCTGCTGGGGCAAGGTTGATGGTTCTTTCAATTTGCAAAAAGAAATGAAATGAAGTTCATTATCTTGGAATAGTTTCCCTAGCCATGTAGTGAGTCAGGTCGAATCAGTAATTTTTTCAGTTTACTTGTACGTATTGGTGCTGTTTGGCAAGAAAAGATTAAGCCTTCTGGTAGTGTTTGGTTGCGGACTAAAGTTAATGAGGTCTAATTTGGTTATTTCAACTTAAGCCGACATAAATTATTCATGTTTGATTGATGCCTAAAATTATATATTGACTTAAGTTGTTTTTTGTTTGATAAGAATTTGATGGCTTAAGACATGATTTGATATTACAAATTATTTTATCTTACAAAATTTGTAATATTAATACTAAAACTATTCTTCGTATTTTTTTCATTTTGATTGAAAGAAATTATACAATAAATTGAGTTATGTACAAATTACTTCTATATCTTAGAAATGCATATTGCATTTAGTTGTTAAAAATATATTGGGTTGATGAACAAAAATTTTATTTATTTGTAGAATAATTTCAAAAATATTTTATTTAATTATTTTATAGATTGTATATTTTGTTAAATTTAGAAAGTTATGTTATTTTAAAAAAATATTGGTGATTCTATAATTAATAAAGTTATAAGTTTCTTTATGCTTAAATGGAACAAAATTAATTGCTTATTTTATATTTCTTAAAAGTGATTAAAATAATAAAAATAATGAAAAGTTAGGCTTCATATTCAAATAATTTATATCAATGTATTTTTGTAAATTTTTTATACCGATCAAAACAATGTTGAAATGTTATAATTTTTTATATGTGTATAGAGAAAATGATGTAGACAAATTTAATTTTAAATTTTAATTTATTAACGTTTAAAAAATAAGACGTAATATAATTAAAAAAATAAAAGTATTTGATTTTGAACTCGTATACTACCGACATTTTTATTAATATCCAAAGTTTAATAGAAATTATTAATTATGCCCAGATTTCCGAACTTTTGCTAAAAATACCCAAACCGGCCAGAAAATGGCCGGCTTTACTCTATTTTTTTTATTTTTTTATTTTTTATTTTTTAAGAGAGAGAGACACTATGAAGATCAAAATATTGAAATCTAACTCTGAAAATTTAAAATTTTTGTTTAAATTATTTGTTATATTACTTCTTTTGATATATAATTAAGCATATTTATACTAAAATACGCTAGATTAATTGAAATTATGTTAAATAACACTAAATTACGGTAAATTACGCTAAATTACACTAAATTACAAATGAATAGAGACGATATCTTCACTGAAAAGGTGAAAAACGACGATGAAACTTCAAACGGTCATAAAACGGCACTCGAGTGTCCGATTTCAGCAAATGACCACTTTTCGAAAAGCTTGCGAAAATATGCATGCGTCCGTGACAGCTATGCTGTTTTTTGAAATTCAGAATCGCCAAAAAATAAAGGGAAGAGCCTCAAAACTTGAGTTGAAGTTTCCGATTAAGATTTTCATTTCTATTATTCAATCCAAGTAGCCCAGTAAATTAGTTACATAATGAACTTGTAGAATACCAATTTTTACTATTTTTGGAATTTTTTTACTATTTTTTATGATTCATGAAAGATGAGCAAAATCAGTCTACTATAGCATAATTTACCGTATTTCAGCATAATTAGCGAAGTTATTGTAATTTAACGTAATTTAGTATAATTGAACATAATTTATTGTAATATAGTGTAATTCAACATAATTTCAAGTAATCTAGCTTATTTTAGTACAAATATGCTAATTATACATCAAAAGAAGTAATATAACAAATAATTTAAACAAAAATTTCAAATTTTCAGAGTTAGATTTCAATATTTTGATCTTCATAGTGTGTCTCTCTCTTAAAAAAAAAATAAATAAAAAAAATAATATGGAGTAAGCCGGCCATTTTCTGGCCGGTTTGAGTATTTTTAGCCAGAGTTCGAGAATCTGAGCGTAATTAATAATTTCTATTAAACTTTGGATATTAATAAAAATGTCGGCGTATACTATGTGGACACACAGCTTTGTTGAAAAATGCTCGTGAGAGTAAAGGCCGTATTTTGTTGCTCGGCCATCCGGAACTCGAAAGGCCAGATATTCGGTGCTGTCTTTATTGATTGGAAGGACAGGACAAACATAAGATCTCCCATTTTCATTCTCTCCAGTTAGGAATGACTGGAAAATGCTGCATCCTTTCAACAATAACAACTATGATATTCTGATGGATCAGCATACGCTCCATTTCTTTTTGAAGGGGAGAAATTCAGATCATGCCCGATCCGAACAAGTAGGAAAACGCTGGACCTGGATGGGACATGCATGTCAGGCATAATTGCTGGGCTCTTCTAGGCCTTTCAAGACCATTAATTAACCCTTGCCAGAGTAGAACCAGGGTGCTCTCGAGTTCACCAAGCTCTTGGTGAACTCAAGTCCAAAACTTATCGGATCGGCTTCAAACGACGAATCCGACCGTTGAAATCCGTCTACCTAACGAGACGCATGCAAAAATTTTAAATTTTAAAATTAATTTTGCATAGAGTCAAGTAGTCAAAATTAAAAGGTTAATAAATTAATTTTAATGCATTCATTTTTTGACATTTTTTTTAACCACTTACTCTATGCAAAAATAATTTCAAAATTTAAAATTTTTGCATGTAGACGCATCACTCGTAAGGTAGACAGGTTTCAACGGTCGGATTCGTCGTTTGAAGCCGATCCGATGAGTTTTGGACTTGAGTTCACTAAGGGCTTGGTGAACTCGAGAGCACCCTAGTTCTACTCCCCTTGGCATGGTGAACTCGAGAGCACCCTAGTTCTACTCCCCTTGCCAATATAATAAATTATATTGGAATTGAAATAACAAAAATATCTTGGAATTAAATCTTGGGAAAATTTCCGGTGTATCCATCTAAATTTTTGAAATTGCCAATATCCCATCAAATAATCATAATATCCAATATCCCCATCAAAAATTAATTTTCTTTCTTCCATCCCCTATTAATAATTTAATTTAATCTATTTAATTACTTTAAAATTTAAATGACCATTATACCCCTTGTTTTTAAACAGAGTGTCCAGTCCTTTTCAAGTTGTTTTGTTCTTCTTCGTACTGAGAGTCTGATTGCCTTCTTCGTACTGAGTCTGAGACTAGCGATCTCACCCACCCCCTCAATCACAAATCGCCGGAAGAGATCTCCATGCCGTCCCTCCACCGACCCCCCTCATTTCGTTCACTCTTACCCGACGCAAAATCTAGTAGATACATCGCACCAACAAATTGTTTCGAGCCTGCCGCTTCTCTTTTGGGTCACCTCCTCACTGTCATTTCATTTGTTGTAGAAGGCACGAAACTTTATTTAGACTCCATGAATAATACTATCAAAGTGATTCCACATATTCCCATTTGATTTCCCAAATACCATCAATTTCTGCGCCAGAAACCATCAAAATATCATATAACCATAAATTTCATGAATTTATTTGATCAAGTTTATAACTATTTGTATCACGTAGAAGGGTATGAAATCTGAAGGAATTGTTTGAAGTAATTAATTGGGCTCAACTCGGCATCCACAACAAACCGGTACGTCCAGAACCATGCATTTTGTTTCTGGTACTGACTGAACGGTACCGATCTTGGCCCAAAATCAAACCACCTTTAACAGCAAGGCAATTGAATGAACTGAAGCACACTGCAGTGCGTCCAGACGCTTTCCTGCTGGCGAACCTCTCTCACTCGGACCACCTCAGCGCACAAAAGGTTGTGATGATCTGAGCACATAATTCCCCATAAGTGTAATTACAAGTTTACAACACATACTAAGAATAAGGTTTGATGAAATTTGTGTCCCAAAATAACACGTGTTGCCAAAACCTGTGCGGGAAAATTTCGCGTGAAATGGATCTTTAGCTCAAACACTTGGCCAGAGTTCCAATTCACAAGCTATCGGTACTGGTTACTAGAAAATGTAATAAAATTATTCTTTAGAATAGGCCCATTGCTTTGTTAGTTTTGAATTAGATATTAAATCTTTCTATGCTTTCAGAACTAACAACAAAGGATCTTTTCCAACAAACTTCAAATAAACATTAATGGTACTGGTTACAAGTTTCTTCGACAGGCACCAAGTACTGGTTACAAAAATCCACTACTGGTTATTGAGGATCTTGATGGATTCGAACCATCACCCCCCTGAAGATTCAGGGACTCTATCCAAATGTTTGAGCTAAAGATCCATCTCACAAGACAAACTAATGTTACTACAACATGCCTCAACTAGTAGGTTGGAAGATGAGAAACTACCTATATATTCACCATGTCGGGAGTTGTGCCTTCTCATATGGAGGTAAACTTCTAGGCAGGCACGAGGGAACAAGTGCTATTTAGTAGGGTAGAAAACATCTTAATGTGTTAATTACAACAAAAATTATGCTCATTTCTTTTAAAGATATCATGAAAGAAAGATTATGATCTTCAAGTGAAATAACTAAAATCAGACAAATTGGGATATATGCCAATCATGCACACAGGTACATAGGTATACATGTAACATAACTCAAGACCTGATTCAATAGATCAGGAAAGCATGCTGTTACGGTAGGTTGTAGAGGATGTTGAAGCAAATAACTCAAAAATTCAGAGGTTTTAACACAATATCAACATTTTTTTTCACCGAAAGGAAAATTTCCATGTCGTTATTATTCATCAATCAACATAGATAAAGAGATTGAGAAAATTGAACAATTATACCTTTGTCATGAAAACCGTTGAGCAATCGGATTTGCATATGCCAATCAGTGTACCTATGTGCCTACCAGTGTCGTCGTGGCATGATGTGGCGTATTAAATAAATTAATTCGAGCCCAGGTGAGTGTGAGGTGGTCCGAGTGCGAGAGGTCCGCCGGCAAGGTGGCACTGTGTCGGAAGATCTATTTTGTGTGCGCGAGAGGATATAGCAGCATCAGAGAGTGAGATGGCTTCGGTGCGCGAGATGAGGGGGGCGGCGGAGGAGGGGCGGCACGGCCGCACGGAGATCACTTCTGGCGATTTAGAAAGAGATTTCTCTCTAGCGTATGAAGAAGGATTTTTGAAGAAAAAAATAGTACTGGATTTCTCTGTTTAATAATAAGGGGCATATAGGTCATTTAGATTTTTTAAATAATTAAATAGAAGATTAAATTATTAAAAGGGGATAGAAGAAAGAAAATTAATTTTTGATGGGATATTGGATATTATGGTGATTTGATGGGGATATTGGCAATTTTAAAAATTTGGATGGGTACACCGGAAATTTTCCCTTAAGGGCCTGTTCGGATGTCACGGGATTACACGGGATGGGATTTGACGGGGATGGGAACCCACTTTTGAAAAAGCGGGAACCCATGAATGCGGGTACGCATGGAATTAATTATGGGAATGTGTTGAATGAGTGTTCGGTTGAACAATGGGATTAATTATGGGAAATTCTATTTTTCTTTCTAAAATATTTTATATGTTTGATATTACACAATTTTATTTATTAATAAAATATCAATAATACAATTAAATAAATAAATTAAATAATAACATAACATCACATTACTTATTAATTATTATTTTATAACATAACATTACTAATTAACTAGATTAAATAATGCAATTAAACAAGTAGATTAAATAAATAATACAAAAAATATTTAAATTTCTCACATATTTCTATTTAAATATTTCTATTTAAATTTCTCACATATTTAAAATTAAAAAATTGTAAAAAAATAATTAAACGTTGTACAAAAAATAATTAAATGTTGTACAAAACAAATTATACCAAAAATAATTAAATGTTCTACAAAAAGATTGTAAAAAAATCTTAATTTATTGATATTTTTTATATTTTTTATGTATAAAATATATAGCAAAAAAAAATATTCGGACATTTGTACAAAAGAGAAAATTAATTTAGATTAAAATAGTTCTAAATATTTTTGACTTGACATAATATTTTTTTTATTGGAGAGACATCATTAATAGAGCGTGGGAAAAAAATAATGAAGTCCGATCAAATTTTTTTTTTCCCGTCAAATAACGACGGATTGGGAACAAAGCTGGGAATAAACTCAATCCCATCTCCAAAGAAAAAGGTTAACCGAACGGGGTGCATGGAATTTTTTCCACCAGATCCAAATTCCCTTCAAATTCCCATGATTTTAAGGCTTCCGAACAGGCCCTAAATCTTTGATCCGTGGGCGCCACAGCCGACATTTTCTTTGATTTGATGTAATTTAACGAGTGTCCATAGAATACTTTCAATTGAATTTCAACATTATATATATATAGAATGGTTAATATACAAACGTTTGTTCCTGGACTCAGAAACAAACGGTTCGGTTCTTCAATTTTCGAAGTAAAAAAAAAACAGTCGATCCAAACCGTTAGATATTCAATCTATATTAAAATGTGCTTGGAGACTAAATTTTACATTTTTAGAATTTTTTTACTATCTATTAAGCTGGTTTGAAAACCGCTGTTTTTCAATATTGCATAAATTTAATAAAAACAGCAGTTTTCAAACCAGCTTAATAAATAGTAAAAAAATTCCAAAAAATGTAAAATTTAGTCTCCAAGCACATTTTAATATAGATTGAATATCTAACGGTTTGGATCGACTGTTTGGACTTTGAAAATCGGAGAACCGAACCGTTTGTTCCTGAGTCCAGAAACAAACGTTTGTATATTGGGTCCGCCTAGCTCTCCCCCGTGAACAATCCCCCGTTTCATCCCCCGTAAGTTGCATTAATTAAGGTAGTTAGTTAGTTAGAATTTATAACTGTCAGTGTATTTTAGGAATTTGCAGAAGTATTCATTGTAGCACAACTAGTATTCATCCATCTATATAAAAGTATTCACATTTGCAATAGAAACATATTTGGATATATTACAACAAGAAAGTAGGGGACAAACAACATGTGTGGGGGACCGCACAACTGTCAGAGCATTAATTAAGTGGGGGACCGCATAACCGTCAGCGTATTAATTAAGTAGGGACTTCTAACTACCTTCAGCTCATTTTAGAAATTTGCAAAAAAAGTATTCATCTGTAACACAACTAGCATTCATCCATCTATATAAATGTATTCATCTTTGCAATAGAAGCATATTTGGACACATCAATCACTCATCTTTTACACGTTTTTAGAGATGGGTTTTTTTTTTCTCCGTTCAATCTAACCAATATTTCTGACGATCTGTGAGGAATTTTGCAAATCTAAAACCACGAATGTCTTCTACACAATTTTCTCTTTCAAATGAGATCCATGATGACATACTTTCGAGTTGTCCGTTGCACAAGTATTCACCCCTCGTCATGCAAGTATTCATCCCGCATTAAGCAAGTATTCATCCTCATTGTGTAAGTGTAAATAGTTAATGTACCAAGAGTATTACACGTTTTTAGAGATAGGTTTTTTTTTTTCTCCGTTCAATCTAACCAATATTTCTGACGATCTGTGAGGAATTTTGCAAATCTAAAACCACGAATTTCTTCTACACAATTTTCTCTTTCAAATGAGATCCATGATGACATACTTTCGAGTTGTCCGTTGCACAAGTATTCACACCTCGTCATGCAAGTATTCATCCCGCATTAAGCAAGTATTCATCCTCATCGTGTAAGTGTAAATAGTTAATGTACCAAGAGTATTACAAACATATGTGCATACCAAACAAATAAAAAGTATTCATACATAAGATGTCAAGTATTCATACATATAAGTTAAAGTATTTATGCCTAAGATATTAAGTATTCATCCATAAACGTTGAAGTATTCATCTCTAAAACATTAAGTATTCATCCATATGTACTTAGTACGCACTGTTCTAATTCACCATTAATGAAGCTTTGTTCTTTGCAAATAACTCAGATCTGACCCGGCGGAGGCGGATCTGACCCGGCGGTCGACAGTGATGGATCTACTCCGGCGGAGGCGGAGGTGGGAGAGAGAGAAGGCGGAGGTGGGAGGTGGGAGACGGAGGTGAGAGACGGAGGTGGAGGTGGGAGAGGGAGGCCGAGAGGGAGAGGTGGGAGAGGCGGGCGGAGGTGGAGGCGGAGGTGGAGAGGGAGAAGTGGGAGAGGTGGGAGAGGGAGGGAGAAAGAGGAAAAAAATAAATAGAGAAAATTGAGTAATTAATTTGTAGGGCCATTAGGTAGTTAGAATTTTGAATTATAGTTAGAAAATGTAGTTAGTTAGTTGGGGGATGAAATGGGGGATGGATAGATGGGGGAAGATATAATTACCCTTGTATATTAGCCATTCTCTCTCTCTCTATATATATATATATTATAAGCTCGAGCTCACCGGATAATTCGTGAATTTAATCTTCAAATCTGTTACTTTTTTAAAATAAATGTCGTTTTCATTTTAATATAGATCATGTGGCACGAGAAAAAAAATATTATTGTGTATTGTTGACTTTTTAATTATATTATATTTTAATAAGATGACTTTTAAAATTCAAATATTTTTGTGTGTTATCTGACATTTGTTAAAAACTTGGATGTATCTTCTTATTTTACAAACTTTGGGTACTTCAAACCAAAAAATTGGTAGTATATTATTTATTTAATAAATGTGAGGGTCCGGGTAGGATTGTAAATGAACCGAGTTCAAGCGAGTTGGAGTATGCTCGTGCTCAGTTCATTAAGTTAATGAACGAGTTAACTTGAGTTGGGAAAAAAATACTGAGTTGAAAGTTCAGCTCGTTACCAACTCGAGTTGACTCGTACCTCATTAAGTAACTCGTTAGGACCAATTAATGTTTGAATTTTAAGCAATTTGAATTTTTTAAAGCCTAAACAATACATGATAGAAAACAAATTTAACCATGACCAAAAACAATACATCTTTGAATGTGGCCTCTTCATATAACTTGAGTGGTAATTAGCAAGTTGGAGTTTGCTCGTGCTCAGTTTATTAAGTTAACGAGTTAGCCAACTCAAGTTGGTAATGAGTGAGTTATTAACGAGTTTTTAAAGAGCGAATCACAAGTTACAAACTATCTTATTAGCTGTAAGTCCAAGAGGATTTGAATTTGTATATTTGAAAAAACAAAATAATATATTTTAGTTGCATGTGTGATGTTGATTTTGTGAGTATTTACATCATTAAATTATGGTGTTTCATCATTAAGTATCGCTCTAGCCATCAATCTTGCTAGCTCTCATCAGCTTTTTTTTATTAAATTTTTCAAGTCTTGACATTTTGGAAATATTTGTGAATCTTAATGAAATAAAATTTTGTATATAAATTCTTGATTTCTTTGGGTTTTTAAATCTTTCTCTATTAACATTGCTAAAGAAAAACTTGAAAGGTGGCGTTTACCATATCAGATATCAAGCACTTCAAAGCAACGCTCCACAATGCACTATGCGCTGGAGTAAACTCCTTATTCCACACTTAAACGGCTAAAGAACGAGTAAAATAGAAGAAGTGAGATGTGGTAAAATTTGAGTTAATTTGAAACAAATCACTTCATCTCTTCATGATGATTAACTTATTTCATATTTACAATGCCTATAAGGCACACTGCTATAGACAAATATTTATCTCTTAATATCTTACTTCTTTAGAATAATTAATTTTACTCGTAACTTAAGTTGTAAAAAAATATAAAATATGAAGAGTACGAATGTACGATGAAGTAAATAATTTAACTTAAGCTGTAAAGAAAAGGTAAAATATGAGTAAGATGAAGTAATCTTTAATCAAATATTATGATATTGTTTAAACTTTAAAACATTATTTATTTCAGTGTTGAACGTGCGGCGTCGCATGATCTGAAACATGCTAGTTAGTCCCATAGTGACAAACAAATAGTTCGAGATTGATTCAGCAGGGTCAAAAGTTCGTGATTCAGATATAATTCGGAAATAATTTGGTACAACAAAAAAGCAAAAAAAAAAAACCCAAACCTCCCGCCCCCCAAAAAAAATTTTAGAAAACCAAAAAAAAAATTCACGTTTTTCTCACAAATAATTTGTGATTCACGTTTTATTCGCGAATGAAACGTATTATATGTTTTTTTGCGTTTTATTCAAAGTTCGATTTGAAAACATAAAAAAAACAAATAAAATACGAATTATTCACAAATTATCTGCGTATATTGTGACTCTAGTTGGTCCCACCACATGGTTAAGAAGTATTTTTTCTGGATGATTCGTTGTACCAGCAATATACATTTGGATCTGGTGTCTCAATCTCACACCCGTCTTGCACATACGTGTGGATCCTCTCTATCTTTCTCTACACGTCATGCGCTACAGTTTTATTGTGCGCTACAGTAACGAGTATAAACGATACAAAATGAAAGCGCCGACGCGCACCTTGGCACTGGCCTAGCCACACTAGCCTTTCGGCCTTCGGGGGTAAATTTGTGATTTTATAATAAATATACAAATAAATTAAGAGTGAGTCTGCCGTGGATCAAAATTTTCAAGAAAAATTTTGTCCGAATTAATCACAGGCGTTGATCTTTAAAAGGGTAAAATTGGAATAACTTCTATATTTAATCTCTCCGTTAGGCTCTTCCTCTCTCGTTGGTCGCCCCATCCCTTTGCTCTGTATCTCTCCTCTCGTCAGTTGCCCCCTCTCCCTTTGCTCCGTATCTCCCCCTCCCTCATTCTCTCCAGTCGGTATGTATCCTCTTGTCGGTCTCTTTCTCATGCACACGGAAGACCTTCTCATCAGAGGGATGCCAAAGCAGGTCGTGTGTGGGACCCACGTTTGTGCTTCTTTTGCTTCTTGGGACTCAGAAACGAAATTATGTCGGTCGCCAGCGTCGACGTTGAGGTTCGTTCTGATAGATTTGTTCACCGACAAGCAAGATGGAGCTGTTCATAATGCAAAAGAAATGGCGAGTTATAATTTGTTTTTGTAGATTGAAATTTTGTCAAATACATTGACAATTAGAAAGATGGCTATTACAGTTCTGAGGATATTGCAACCAATTAAGCTGTATTTACAAGCTGCTGTGAACTCGTACTTCGTGATGCAGGTACTACCTCAAAGGGACAGTATGCATGTAAGTTTCGCTTTGCATGCCTTTTGTTTAACTGACTCTTAATTTGTAAATCCAATATTATATATTTTAAATTTGGCCCTTACTTTTGCCAACAAATTGCTGGATTAGGAAATAATGACGAGCCATTCATTTGCACTATGGACTGCCTTGGTGCTTTGTATGCAATGTTGATCTATATTTTTACTTTAAACTATTTTCTATCAGCTGCCATGCATAGTACTACAGAATCCCAATGTATCCTCCTCGAGAACAGAGTAGACCTACTTTTAGGTTCAACGAGTATGATGACCGTCCGATCTAATTTAAGATTTGTGCGCACGAAAATTGAAACAGATATGCACAAAGTTTATAGCATTCCGCACGAATCTGAAAGCTGTTCGACGGTGATTAAACCCATCAAACCAAAGTAGGTCCGATGCCCATCGGACCTACTCTAAAGTGATCCTCCTCACAGGTAGAGGCAATTTCGATTTTTAATTTTTTCCTTGCAAAAAAGACGGTAGAGTTACATATGCTAAATTTCCACCAAAAGTAGCTCTGGGTTTTATTGTGTTCCCTAAAGATAATAATTTGCAATTAAATGAAAATTTATATTTCATTATCGATAACTAAATATTTAAATATTTTATGTAGGGAGCTGGCAAAATGTAGCATATGTAAATATTATAGACTACATATTTTGAATGATTATATGTATCTACAAGCATTTGAGGTCTTATTCCAATTAAAATCATATTTTTAGAACTCAGTCAACTCAATCAGTTGACTTTTCCATTTATTTTCCAGATCTGAATTAATCTGTTGGTGTAAAAATTATACAAAAATCAGGAAAAATATATTTAAGTATAGTTGTACAAATTTGAAGGAAAAATTTCAAAAGGATGAATTATCTAGGATTTTTGAAAGATTAAAGAGTATATTTGGTACTGACTTGATCAGCAGTGTTTCTAATTAATTTTTAAACAAACCTTGCTTATTTTCAGTTATTAATTTTCATTGTAATCTATTAATTTACACATTTTCATTTATATGTTTTGCCAACAATCCTAGCTGGGACAACATGCAACCAAAGTCTACTGATTAATGTTAGAACATGACTTTTATTTGTTTACACATGGATTGGCTTATCACTTGTGCAACCTTTACAGTGAAACAGTAAAAATCTATTGCTTCACTTGTCTTCTTTATTTTGATGTCAGAAGTTAATTAGATGACTACATGAATGCACTCTGTATTTTGCCAAGCCTACATTGACATCCTCAATTCAATTATACATGCAAACAATGCAGTAGTCAGGATCCCTGTGCAATATTTTTCTTTGATCTGATCTTCTGTACTTTATTTTTATGGATCATGGATTGGCAGTTTGGCACAACTTCAACAATTTCCTTCCCTGTGCCTCCAGAATAATAGGCTTTACAGTATCCACTCCACATTATTTGTTTCCTTTTTGATATATACGTATGAAATACATAATTTTCATGCTTGCATGATCTCCTGAGTCCTGACAACTTGGATCTGCCATATAAATACAAATAACTAGTCAAATTTATATATTCAACAAAAATAGTACAGAGCTGCAAAAAGAAAAAAATGGTGTTTTACGGGACTCTCCAAATACCGTTTGGTAAATGGTTATGTTTCTCAGAAGTTTTATCTGATACAATCTTGTAAATATAAGTTGCCTGATAGAGAACAGGCTATTATTACATTATTTACACTAATGGCAAGGCTGTAAAATCTGACATCAACATACTGAAGATCTAATACCGGATGCTTGTACCTGCTTTCCATGACTCATGTGGTGGATCCCCTTTCATGAAATAGTCAGAGATACATATTTTTATGCACCTATTATTTTGTACAAGGTTTTATGAAGGCCTGCATTTTAGTTGTGATAACCCTGTAGTGTTTTATTGAATTTTTGTTTCAATGAATCGCAACTCCTTGAGGAATCTTATTTCATCTCAGGGAAAAAAATACAAAGTTTACATGCTTCAACAGCTACATCCATAATTAAATCATATCTAGCTTGTTCGGAACAGCTCCTTAAGAGGTGGAGAATTAAAAGTTTAATCCTTGCTAAGGAATTAAGTCACGTTCGGTGAGATGGTGAAATTAAGAATTTCATCAAACCTCGACCATTCAATGATTCAATTACCAGTCAAGTTATTTTGGAAATGTTATACCAAAACAATTTTTAAGCATTCGAACTTCTTCAGTGAAATAACAACTTAATACAGTATATTGCCAAAACGGAAGGCAAAAATCAAATTAAAATTTTGGCATTACCATTCTTCAGAAAAAGATGTCCTTTGATCTCTTCTTTGGCCTTTCCATATAACTGAGGTCCCTTGTGCAGAAGGTGTTTTATCCCCCCCTTTAATTTCTCTGCTTTTTCTTCAGTTTCTATTAATTATTGTAAAATTTCAAACTATTAATTATAATTATTCATTGTTTTACATTCAGTACAACATAACTTAATTGAAGTTAGAAAGCTGGTATCAGGTGGTAGTTAGCAGCTCAACTGCTCAAGGTATGGGTACACAGTAAGAGCTCATACCAGTCCCGGGTCAACAGGTAAAGTGTAGGAAAAACAAGGATTTCACAGGAAATAATGGAGACGACCTTAACGAAATGGAGAGCATCATGGACCGTGCTTGTGATTGCTACGACCTCATCCTTTGCTTGATCAAGCACACTTGGTCCTTTAATGTCAACATTTTTCTCCATTTTTCTTTAAAATCTACTTGTATTCGCTCTGGTCTCTCGCGTTCCTCTACAAAGACAAAATCTGTATTGATAATGTATATTTTATTAATTTTATTATTGTATTGCATATCTGGAGAGGTGAGAGTTGAACTAATACCCTGGCAACCCACAACAAGCGTGCAAAAGAATAATCAACATTTAATCAGAATATTTACGAGGCGGAGTGGTAGCATAGCACCTGGGGAAGATGAGAGCAACGGAGTGGACTGCTGGAACCGCATGACTGGGGGAGAGCGAGAGGAGAAGGGGCGTGCTGGTGACGTCGCACGGCTGGGAGAGAGGGCGAGAGAGAGAGAGCGCAAAGAGAAGGAGCGATCCGGTATATTACTATTTTACCCTTCTGATAAAAATGTTATGTTAAATTTAAGAGAGAATTTCTCCTCTTACAAATTATCTGAGCCGTATGATTGTGAACAAATGAACGGTTCAAAAAAAATTTAGTCCATTCCAGAATTTGCCATAAATTAAATAATACAGAATTTATTATATATGCGTGCATGAGCATGACACCGACAGTATTGACCTCACTCAAAACATTTAGAATTCGTATCCTCTGCATTAACTAAACTTTTGAGTTAATTCTGAATGAATCTGAATCGTCCAATCTGTATTGGCACGAATATTAAAAAATTTCCGTGAGCTTTATCTTGAACCGGATTAGCTTGGATGCTGATCAGACAGCCGAGATGCATTAACTCAAAAATTAAGTTAATGCAGAAGATGCGGACTCAAACATTTAACTCCGTTCCATGACACGTGTAACATCTACAGAGACATTAATTTTTAACCTCACTCAAAACATTTATCATATTTCTCCTACAATGCAGATTGGCAATTAGTAATTACATTCTCCATGGGACCACTGTATGTAGATGGCTCCGAAACACAAATAAGAGCGCCCCATTACTGAGATATGAGATTGATGGAGAGTTGGAGATAGAGTGTCAAATGCATCCTTTTATCTGTTTATTCAACCTGTACCGTATCCGATAAGATAAGTATGGGTAAAATTCTTTTTTCATAAATTTATCATGTACGGGTACGAGTAATGATTTTTTTTCGTTATCTAAATGGATAAGGATACAAATAAAGTCTACTTCGTACCCGTTATCCGATTGAGTAATTATAAACAAAAATTATATATATTATATATATTAATAAGCATTGAAAAAAATACTTTAATTAGTTTACTTGCGCTTAGCATGATCAGAATTTTTTTTCAATAAAGTACTATACATATGTGAAATGAATGTATATGTTTTAATGTTTTATTTAATAAATAATAAAAATAATTATTATATTAGTATTACCCGCTATTTGCCCACTACTGTTTCGTTATCCGACAACCATAACGGGCAAGGGTAGAGTACGGGTAAGATAATTTGTAGCAGGTAAGGGTAGGGTACGAGTAAGAACAATTTGTGACGGGTACATGTATGAAAATGTTTCCACCTGACCCATACTGTACCCGT
Organism: Carex littledalei; assembly: GCA_011114355.1. Lineage (NCBI taxonomy): Eukaryota > Viridiplantae > Streptophyta > Magnoliopsida > Poales > Cyperaceae > Carex > Carex littledalei. The sequence continues at coordinate 4,909,179 of CM022097.1, forward strand.
TGACACCCCTAGTTGGAGACCATCTCTTCTACACTTTTTTTTTTTTTTGAAAGCCCGTAGGCAATTGCATTGAATTAAAAAAGTTTCAAGATAGCTGTTACATGATATTAAACAACGAGTATCTTTGAAAACATTCAGCTGTAAACAAAATATGTGTATCCTGCGGACACAATTTGATCATCCTTGCTTGATTATAATGAAAGGAGTCTAGTGATTGTTTCCACTGTGCGCATATTTGTCTTGTTTCTTCTGGTAGACTACACTGTATCGAACCCTTCCTTGTGCACGGCTGAGAATGCACTAAATCATACCGGACCAGGAACTCAATCAACCGAACCAGGACAGTCACCGCTCAGAGGAATGCAGCCGGAAGACACTGAATCAAACCGGACTAGAAACTGAATCAACCGGACCAGGACAGTCACCTCTCAGAAGGAGAGCCACCAGGGTTAGAGCCAGAAAAGTTTATTAGAGCAAAAAAGAGAGAGAAGATGTAGTAAGACACAAACAAACAACCAACACAAAACAACAGCAACAACAAACATATATTATAAGTAATTATTTGCACAACTCATTCCACCTACTCTTCCATTGCTAAAGAGAGGAAGAATAACACAGAAGAAGAGAAGAAGAAAAAACAAACCGCTTAAACAAAGTAAAGACAAGCAATAGTCAAATCCATCAGACAAAAACACCGGCTCAAAAATGAAGGATAAGTTAAAATAGAAGACAAGAAGAACAGATGGAAGGGTGGGTTGAATGATGGCAACCTGCCCATAGTGATTTGGGATTCTCCCATGGCGATTTGGAAATCGCTTTAAGCGGCACCGCCTTTTTTCCCGAAATGAGTTCAACTAATTATATATCTCTTTAAGTTGAAACACGAATATCCTTGAAATATGATATTTATTGATTAACATAACAAGGTGCTTGTTGTTGACGCTCCGAACTAGGGGTGTCAATGGTACCTTTGTAGCCGTTTACCCGACCCGTATCGTATTCGATAAGGCGGGTATGGGTAAGGTTTTTTTTTTGTTAGCTTATTGAGTATGGGTATGGATAAGAAATTTTTTTCGTTAATCAAATGAATATGGGTATGGATAATGACTATTTCGTACCCGTTACCTATAGGGTAATTATAAAATCTAAATATATATTCAATTCAATTTCCAACCCACCTAAATATGTATTCGTATTTTTGAATTTTCTTTCTTTATAAAAAATAATTTAGTTAGAATTGATTGCACATTCATTTTTATTTTTTATTAAAAATGTAATTACATATGTGTGAAATGAATGAGTTTTTTATATTTAATTTGTAAAATATAATAAAACTAATTATTATATTAGTAATATCCGTTATTCATCCGTTACCGTTTCGTTATCCGATAATATTAACGTGTAAGAATAGAATAAGATAAAATCAACTTTAAAAAATATAAGTAGAATATGAATAAAATCAGTTTTAATAGCTATGAATATTAAAATGCTTCCACCCGACCCGAACGGATCGGAATAGCTTAACAAAGGCGCGACCAGACCCCGCTGCCTTCGTTCTTTTTACGAGAAACGACAAAGAGATAATTTTGGACAACTCATCTGCGACATTATCACCCCAGTGGCCCAGTCCCCGTTGCCCCACGTCGTTTTCTTTCTTATCCAAGATGATCTAATTATTTATCCCCTTATTAGTCCCAGCCCGGCAAATCAAGTCCACCACTTCGATCTCTCTCGTATTTTTTGGGCCAAAATTTCAAACACGTCCTTCTAATATTCTAAAATTATATAAATTTTATCTGAAGTTCAAATATCATGTATATTCTTATAAACAGCAAAAAAAAATCACATTATCCAATGAACTTTTAAATAATATCGTACTATCCAATTTATGAGCCATCATTTTATAACTTATCTCATTCACTGTATTTAAACTATGTAACTTTCAAGTTACACGAATAATTTGGCGAGCATTAGAATAATTAAATAACATACTAAAGTACTATTCTTGTTGAAAAAAATTGCTATACATGGATTAAATGCTCAAAATCTTAAACATTGGATTCTTAACACTCCTTGTATTAAAATGTTCTGTCACTTTTTATGTACGGGAGGAGAAAAATAAGAAGAGAAGAGAAAAAAATAAGAAAGAACACGGGAAAACAAAGAGACTGATTAACTTCTTAACTAGAAAATATTTTTGTTTTCTATTATTTTAACTATGATGAACTCATAATTACTATATAATGGATAAAAAGGAAAGAGTTTTAAGAGTTAAGAGACAAATTAGATATATTTAAGTGTTTAAAGATAAATAAGAAATTGAAATACTTTTTAAGGGTACATTAAAAATAACTCATTTTACTATAACCATTATTTATATCACAACTAACATTTATTTATTTTTCAATTATATCAACATTTTCTTCCGCTTCTTCTGCTTATCATTATTATTAATACTTTATTATCATTATTGATATCATCATCATACATTCCAACAATAATACTATTTCAACTAATATTTTATCAAATAATGCTTACAACTTTCGAATAGTGCAAAATTAACACCATTTTCACTCGTATCTGAGATAACATTGATTTACCTCCTATTTTGTTTTTACTATTTTAATAACAATATTGTTTTATTTACTTATAATCATACCACTATTTCTCACTACTCCTCATCTAACTAAAATTTGATTCAAGAGCAAACCTAATAAAAACTAATTTCATTGTAAAATTCTCCTTATAACTTTTACACTAGACCGCTTGGTAATTTTCTCTACCAACATTTCCTCCTACATTTACTTTCTTGAAAGAAATTGGTTATTTTAGAAAATAACGCGCACAAGTTTGATTGATGGCAGTTAAAAGTATTTGAGTTTTATATTTGAGTTTGTGAAGGAGGAATATGTTTACATAATTTTGGAATTTTGGTGGGCAATATACGAAATTGCTCTCCTTTTTTTGATACAAAACCTCTGTAGCGCTCCGCTCTCTCTCTCATCCTCCCTCTTCTCAACAAATCAATGGATGCTTCTACTTCGCCTCACGATGATGCTTCAGAGGTACTGCTACCGCAGAGAAGCTCTCTAGCAGAACAGCTACTGTCACAGCGCTCCATACACCTCAGCCGGAGCTCACCTAATAATACCTCACAGGTCGCCATTATCGGCTCCAACCTCTGCCCAATCGAGAGTCTTGATTTCGAGTAAGTTTTACTTTACTTCTCCCCCCTAGTCTGGTGTTTTAGTGAAAAGAGAAAAGAAGTGGCTCGAGGCTCTCATAAATTGTGGAGTAACAGAGTGTAGTAAGAATTTGTTTTTCCATTGTTTGGAGTCACAAAAATCTAACTGTTCAAGGCCCAAATAGCTTAAAAGAAATTTTCTCTCTCTTTGCGTTAAGCTTATCGTATATCCAGATCGGAGAATGTTCATCTTTTTTGTTTTATTTATTTATTTTTTTGCGGAGGGGAATGAAGATAGGGAAATAATTTGTTACAATTACTTGCTTACTCTTTTGGTTTAGCGACAACAAAGCTTGGATCAATATTTTCAGAAGCATTTTCATCTTAGTCGTTCATAGCAATAAAATCTGGGCACAAGTGATTCTAGCTATGCAGATCACATCACTTTAATAATCTTTTATATCTTGCCTCCAACACATTCTCTCCAATCATTAATTTGCTCAGGTTAATAGAGAACGACTTGTTCAACCAGAACTGGAGGAGCCGAGGGAAAGCGCACAAGTATCGATATGTCGTCTTGAAATGGACATTTTGCCTCTTGATTGGGGTCCTTGTTGCAGCTGTTGGATTCTTCAATAATCTTGCGGTCGAGAACATTACCGGATTCAAGTTTCTCTCACTGTCCAAGCTGATGGAGGCTGAGAGGTTTGCTTAGTTGCTAATAATTTAACTTTATTTAGTGTCTTCACATGAGCTGCAATTAGGAAAGTGCTTAGTTGAAATTATCCCGTCAAAATTGGACTGTTCATACTGGCTCAAATTAGATAATGTAGGTGAAGAAGACACTATATGATCTTCAGACCTGAACATCCTATTTTGATTGGATGGTTGAAACACTTACCCAAAATGGTAATAATTGATATAGGGAGCAGAGCCATATGGGCCTCTCTTTGATCACGTCTGATAAGCGATAGCTTTTCATGTTAAAAGCAATTCAACAGGTATTGTGATTTGATACAATATTTTTATTAGAGCATGATCTGTAAATGACAACCAGATAATATTATTTTCATGCGGTCTTTTTTCTTTCTGAGTATGCCATCTTAGTTGCAGATTGATTTATTCATATATTATTTATCTTTCAGTTTTTGATTAGGACTTTCAGCATTTAATAATAATGCAACATATTTTTTTCCAATTTGATATTACCATGTGCTGAATGTTGACCATAACAATTCAATGATTAGTCACCCTAATTTCGTGGAGTACAACTAAGTTGTTCATAAGCTCATCAAAGGATTGGTGAGCTTAACTCCAAAACCTATCGGAATGACTTCAAATGACTAATCCAAACCTTTGAAACCGATCTACTTCACGAGTGACGCATTTACACATCAAAATATAAATTTTTGAATTAATTTAGTATAAGGTCAAGTGGTAAAAAAAAGAAGGTTTATAAGTTAATCTTAATATGTTTATTTTTCATCGTTTTTTGACCGCTTGACTTTATACTAAATTAATTAAAAAATTATAAATTTGACATGTAAACGCATTACTCGTGAAGTAGATCGCTTCCAACAGTTTGGATACGTCATTTAATTTTTGTTTTTGTTTTTTGAGAGACTTGGTAGTGGCTACCAAGCGTTCGTCATTTAAAGTTAATCCGATATATTTTCAAGTTAAGCTCACCAAAGGACTTGGTGAGCTTAAGAACACCCCTCTACTCAATTTCGTTAAGGATTTGGTTGTTAAGCTTGTTTTTGTTTCTCTTATTGGTCAATTAATTCTTATTGGATTTGCTGGGCTTAATTTCACCTTTGAATTTTTCTTTTATGCAGGTACTGGACAGCATTTGGAGTTTTTGCTGGTTCAAACTTATTACTTCTGTTATTTGCATCTGCAATCACATCCTTCATTTCCCCAGCGGCCGGTGGATCAGGCATCCCAGAGGTCAAAGCATATTTGAATGGGGTTGATGCACCGAATATTTTCACTTTGAAGACTCTTTTTGTCAAGGTAGATATAAAATGCAAATTTGATTTTTAATAATTTCTTGTTTATCATTTAAAAACAAATGGTACTTTCTTTTTTTATGTTTTCTTTCATACAACTGGTCTTCTAAGTCTTATTTTGTTATGACTTTATATAGTAGGAAAATAAATAAACAAAATGTTGAGAATTTGAAAGCAGTATGGAAGGTTCTTAGATGGTAATTTCAATAAATCAGTTGTGCTCCCACCAGTTCACTTGGCAATTGCTTGAGCATATATGAAAGCATCTTCAAAGGTGCAGTCTCCACAATAAACTAACCAACCAATTTTCTAGTAATCATCTTTTGACATTCACGGATGTAAGGAAAACATTTTTTAATATCTGAATAATTAATCTGCAGATATTAGGCAATATTACTGCGGTGTCGTCATCTCTCCATGTAGGCAAAGCGGGGCCTATGGTGCACATAGGAGCATGCATTGCATCCATATTTGGGCAGGGTGGGTCCCAGAAGTATCACCTCACATGTGACTGGTTAAGGTACTTCAAAAATGATAGGGATCGCCGTGACCTTGTTACAATTGGAGCCAGTGCTGGTATTGCAGCGGGATTTCGTGCCCCTGTCGGTGGTGTTCTTCTCGCAGTTGAATCACTCTCATCATGGTATATCTCAAGTCTCTAATCAATTGTGTTGGTAAAAAATTGACCTCAGTACTTAATTCTTTCAATTGAACTAAAATTATAGGTGGCGGAGTGCACTGCTTTGGAGATCCTTCTTTGCGACAGCTGTGGTGGCCGTGGTGCTTCGTGTATTAATTGGTGTGTGCGATAGTGGTCAGTGTGGCCTGTTTGGAAAAGGTGGCCTAATCATGTATGATGTCACAAATGATACCACGACTTATCAGCTTGCTGATCTACCCATAGTGATTCTTCTAGGAATTATTGGTGGCGTGCTAGGGAGTCTCTACAATTTCCTCATGTTAAAGGTTCTACGGATATATGGTTATATTAATGAGTACGTATTCACATTTACAGTGTTAAAACTCTTTCATTTAAAACAACAAGCAAGTCTTGTTATTTAACATTTCACCCTTATTTGTTTTCAGAAAAAGCCATGCTCACAAGCTGCTTCTCACCTCAGCTGTTTCCATATTAATTTCCTGTTTTCTATATTGGTTGCCTTGGATTGCATCTTGCCGACCATGCCCATCAACGTCGAATGGAGATTGCCTCTCCACAAACCGCTTCAGGCAGTTCCAGTGCCCTAAAAATTACTACAATGACCTTGCTAGCCTCTTCTTAAACACACACGATAATGCCATAAGAAATCTCTATAGCACTGGCACAAATGATTTTTACCACCCCTTGTCACTGCTCTTGTTCTTTGTCTCCTCCTACATCTTCGGCATACTGAGCTATGGAGTAGTTGCACCATTCGGCCTGTTTGTGCCGATAATTCTCACTGGTGCAACCTATGGTCGGTTTGTCGCTATATTGTTAGGTTCATACACTGAACTTGACCATGGACTAGTTGCAATTCTCGGGTCAGCTTCTTTTCTTGGTGGAACCATGAGGATGACAGTGTCTGTTTGTGTGATTATCATAGAATTGACGAACAATTTGCTCCTACTTCCATTAGTAATGCTAGTTCTACTTGTTTCCAAAACTGTGGCTGACTCGTTTAATGGTAACATCTATGACATGATACTTCAATTAAAGGGGCTACCTTATCTAGAGGGGCATGCTGAACCGTACATGAGGCAGTTAACAGTAAGTGATGTGTTATCCGGGCCATTACATTCTTTTAATGGAGTTGAGAAGGTTGGAAACATTGTACACACTTTAAGATCTACACGTCACCATGCTTTTCCAGTGATAGATGAGCCGCCTTTCTCACCTTCTCCCGTGTTATACGGCCTGATATTACGGTCCCACCTCTTGGTTGTATTGAAGAAAAAAGCTTTCGTACCAACTAATTCACTATCTGGTCACGAGAAGGCATCCAAGATATTTGTAGCTAGTGATTTTGACAAGCGGGGTTCTGGAAAGCATGATACAATTGATGATGTTAATATTACTCCAGAAGAGATGGAGATGTTTGTGGATTTACATCCTTTCACAAATACTTCTCCTTATACTGTGGTCGAGACGATGTCTCTTGCCAAAGCCTTGACTCTTTTCAGAGAGGTCGGATTGAGGCATATGCTAGTCGTGCCGAAGTCTTCAGATGTAAGTAACTCTTATGTACTTTTTTTTCTCATTGATCAATCTTTTTATTTGAAGAAAGCATTTACTTGATGTTCTAACACCATTATTTCTTATGAAGTTCAATTTTGTTTATGTATTCTTAAAGTATAGCCCGAATGGTGAAGGGCCTCTTTACGGAGTGATGCATGTTTTATTCATATAAGAGGCATCTAATTAGAAATGGATGTCGGGTTTAGATCCTTATTTATATATAAAAAAAAAAAAGAATGTCCAAAAGTCAGATTTACAATTCATGGACCAATCTTGCGAAGACCATTTTTAGTATCCTTCTCATTCTATCAGTAGGAATGAGAAGGATACTAAAAATGGTCTTCGCAAGATTGGTCATTTTTAGTATCCTTCTCATTCCTACTGATAGAATGAGAAGGATACTAAAAATGGTCTTCGCAAGATTGGTCCATGAATTGTAAATCTCATTTTTTGTATCCTTCTCATTCTATTAGTAGGCATTTGAAGCCATACCTTACCACCCGAATGTCTACCCTTATTATTCTTCTATAAAAACACTCGTTATGTGTGCACAGCTGCACAAGTCGAAACTAATTTGAATGGTGAATTTTGACTTGTATCCCCTCTCAGCCTTCCTCAGCCTTCCTCAGCCTTCCTCAACCCCCCAACAATCAACCCCCTCTTCTACCTCTTCTACCTCTATCCTCATTTCTCCCCTAAAATGAACTACCCCATCGCACCTTTTAATTCGGGCCAACTCTCAGTTCACTTCCCCTCAACACCATCTCAGCATCTCCTGGAAAACGATGCCTTGCATACGGTCCGGGTGCTCTTCCTTCCGGGAGCAGGCATCAGAGACCCTACCCGAGTTGTTACCCACCTCAACACCACTTATGGCGGAAGACTATCCGACTACCCGGTCCGACGCCTATCACCGGCGGCGTACTTGGTTGGCCTCCCGGAGCATCTGGACAGGGCCCTGATAGTCGACGATTTAGAGCATTGGGCGGCCACTAACTCCATTGCCATCACACCCTGGGATCCTGGCGACCCTTGGACGGCAACACCGCTCTGCTACTACCTCCTCTACATCCGCGTACACAACTACCCACCGGAGTTTTGGCACCCATCTTATTTCCATCTATTTACCACGGGCTTCGGTCAAATACTCTATGTAGATGAGGCAAACGGCAGAGGGAACGACAGATCAACACTCCGGCTGCTGATTAGATGTTTTGACCCGGGTCTCCTACCTAAATTTGTAGTTCTTCATCATGAGCACAGATGGACCATGTGTCCGCTCTCTCTCACTGGCTGGGTTCTAGCGGGAGCTCCTCCACCGGATCACTACGATGGCCCCACACAAGGAGGGACTATAGAAGAGATAGATTGGGTCCGGGAGCGGCGATATTATGCCCCGGCAAGTGACACTGAAGTTCGTCACAGCCTCATCCAATCCCAGCGGCGACTAGAGCGACCTCCTGCTGGGTATGGAATGCTCCCCAGTTATCCCTCCCCACCAGCCAGACAACTATTCCCCAGCCTGCCGACGCCAAGCATAAACGGGCCCGGCCATGATCAACCATACCGGTCCACAAAACAAGTGTGTACACCGGGCTCACCCAGGACTGCAACACGCCCTAACGGTGCCTTACACAGTGTCAGATTGCAGCTGTTGCGGCAGACCACGCCTAGAAAAGCCAAAGATGGTCAGCTTGGCGGGGCAATCTGGGAGAATGTGACTACCCTCATGTGGTCTTTCATACGCCGGGTCAATCATTGTCACTCTAAAGGAGGGCACCTTTTCTGTGCACCACACAAACGGGGCAACATTTGTTTCTCAAACCAAATTTGGCTCGCTCGGCCCAAATACCAACTGAGGAAGGTTCCTCACCTGCAGAAAGGAACAAACCATCACCCTTCTCTCATACCCTGCACACTGGGAGAGCAGCAGTCTGAGATTCAACAGAGGCCACCCCGTATCTCCCTATGCCACGTGCAAACACAACACCAGCTGAGTACTACACCATCAAATCACACCCCCACAAAATGCCAAATTCTTCCTTCACCTGGCCAACCAAAACACAACCCCAAATACATCAACCACCAACCGAAACACCCCAATAACCTGGAGCCGTCAATTCTCGGACCCCCGCCACACCACCTGCGCCCCATAATCCCAATAAATCCCGCATTCCGCTTCAACCATCCACCCATTTCTGCTATCACTTCCCCATCAACTCACCCTCGCCTCAAATCTTTACCCACATTTACTCCCTCACCCAGCCTCATGGATCCCTTTGATGAAGAGCTAGTTCGGAAGTTCGCAGGTTTGCAAACCGAGGAAGGCAGCGCCCCGGTGGTCTCCATTCAACTCAATGAAACATCCTCCAGAAGATGGGAATCATGCCTATTACTCAAGGTTTGCACAGACAGGAAAGTTTTTGACACGCAGTTCGAAAGGCAAATGCGGAGGATGTGGGCTACTGATCCTACTACCACTTTCAAGGCAATTGATGTAGGCGTCTACCTGGTTCAGTTTGCTAATGAGGAAGAGATGCGTAGGGTGCAGAATGGTGGCCCGTGGGTGTATCGGCAGGATTTGATTGCCTTGGGTCAGTGCAGTTCTGCTGCCCATTTACACAAAAGTCACATCTCCCATGGTGAAATAGGGGTGCAGCTCTATCACATACCCTCCGACGCACTAACTGACTCGGGTATACGCTCCCTTCTCAAACCTATTGGTCAGTTGATCTCGGATCCGATAACAGTAAGCATAAATGGGAGGTCGGTGGTGAGAGCAAAGGTCATCATCCCACTTGGGAAGGAACTACCTGACAAGGTATGCATGCAGCACCCGGTCCTTGGCGACATAACTGTCTACGTAGTTTATGAGAAAGTAGGGAGAATCTGTGTTTTTTGTGGGGCGCTGGGCCATGAACTCAATTCATGTGCAGACAGACTAAGGTTGGCAAAAATTAAGGCCCAATATGACGGTGACAACAGGCCGGAACTTCGTAATATCCTACAACCTACACGCGGCCTCTGGATGGTGGATGCTACACTTATCCCCTCTCCAGGGGGACTGGCAAATGAAAACACTGCTGAGCACAGGGCACAGAGCGGGGGCCTAAAGAGGTCCCTCAATGAGGTTCTGACCGGAGTCGGGCAAAATGCGGGTACAAGCTCACCACCCGGCAGTAACCCGTCCACTTCATCTCATTCAGTAGTCATCTCTATGGACGAGAGCATTGGCAGTCTCATCAATAAACGGCCTAAGGCGGCGAGGCCTCAATCGCCGCCCGGGCACGATTAATCTCTTCTCGTGGATTTGTCGCGGGGGCGGGGGCCTTGCGACAATTCCCACACTCCGGCATTACCTCTACTGCATGAAGGCAGAGTTGACTTTTATTTCAGAAACTAAATGCGGTGCGCAAGCGGCTTCTAAAAGAATTTCCTCTCTGCCTCTTGCAAACTCTGAGATTGTACCTTCTGTTGGCCGGGGAAGGGGACCGTGGCTACTTTGGTCACATGAAATCTTAGTTTAGATTTTACAAACTTCACAATATTTCAAAGTCGCAAAAATTCAGCAAAACACACGGTCGCAACCTTGGATCCTCATGGCGGTTTATGGGGACTGCAATGACCAAAATAATGGTTACATATGTGATAGGTTGGAGTACTATGCCTCCTCTATAGAGTACCCAATTTGTTCCATTGGAGACTACAATGTGATCCTAGATTGTATGGAGAAGCAAGAGGGAACAGAGAGTTTGAAGCCCAAACATCGGCAGTTCAGATCTTTCGTGCAAAGGACGGGGTTAATAGACCTGGGGCACTCTGGTCCCGCATATACTTTGGCAAATAACAGGCAAGGCCGTCATCTCATTCTGGAGCGCCTGGATCGGGCAATGGCAACATCGGGATGGGTGAATTTGCATCCTAACTCGAAAGTGTTCCACCTGCCAAACTTTCAAAGCGATCACTTGCCGGTATTACTCCGCACAGAGCCGGGGCTAATAAAGGACCCTAAACAGTTCAAAACAGAACATTGGTGGTTGGCCGATCCGGAGTTCAGTCAGGTTTGTGCGAGGGCCACTGCTGCCAATGACTCAACTTGGGCTGCTACATGTCGGGCTTTCAAAAGGGAAGTCAAGCTCTGGGCCGAGGGAGATAAAGATCCCAATAAAGAGATTAAGAAAATTGAGGCCGAGATGGAGGTGTTGCTACAGTTGCCACAAAATGATCAAACTCGAAACCGAATAACAGAGTTACAGGCCGGTAATGGGAGACCTCAACACAAAGTTTTTCCATACCACCACGATGGTCCGAAGAAGGCGAAACCGAATCAGCTCTATTCAAACAGAGGCGGGTGAATGGTTAGTTAAGGAAAAGGACATTCGGGCTGAATTTGTGAGGCATTTCAAGTCTAAATATGCGCGGGCTCATCTGATGCTGCTAACGGCCCCCTTGTCATTCCGAATGATATATTGCGGAACCTCAATAAAATCCCTCAGGAAGCATGGCCCTCTTTGGAAATGATGCCCACTGATGAAGAAATCAAAAGAGTCATTTTTATACTGGGCCCCAGTAAAGCCCCAGGCCCTGACGGGGTCACTGCAGCACTGGCCCAAACACAATGGCAGTATTTTGGGCCTATCATAACAACTGAAGTCCATCGCTTTTTTGCAACAGCGGTTATGGATGACCGTCTCGCACACTCCAACCTAATCTTGATTCCGAAGGTCCAAGCACCCACTTCTGTTACTGAGTTCAGACCGATTAGCGTCTGTAATCTGCTATACAAAGTCATCTCCAAGTTGATCGCAAAAAGAATTCAGCCATGGATGAATATTCTCATCTCAAATTCCCAAACCGCCTTTGTTCCAGGCCGAGAAATTGCAGAAAAATTATACTGTTGCGTAAGATTATCCATAGTTTCCAAACAACATCTCGAAAATCGAAGGATTTTGTTCTCAAGGCAGATCTCGCAAAGGCCTTCGACCGGATGGAATGGCAGTACCTCATCAAACTCCTGTCAGCCTACGGCTTCCCCCCTAAAGTATGTGATTGGATTGGGGCCAGTGTAAGGTCTTCTAAATTCACTATTCTATTCAATGGGAAGGGTGATGGTTTCGTTAAACCGACCAGAGGGCTCCGACAGGGCTGCGCTATGTCCCTGTACCTATTCATTATCGTCATGGACCCGCTCGCAAGAATGTTGGAAGCTAGAAGGCGGGCGGGGGTGATAACGGGTCTCAAATTAACAACATCCGCAATTCCACTCACAAATGCTATGTTTGCCGATGATTTGTTACTTATGGGTATGGTAAATTATCAGGAAATCACAGCTACTTTTCAGACTTTGGCAAAATTTTGCGCTATGTCCGGCATGATGCTCAATGTGCATAAATCCATAGTCTCGTTCTCTCACACTGTTGACCGTCTGACAAGGCAGAGTTTTCTCGCTGCAATGAATGTCAAAGAAGCAGATGATAGGGAAGGATATCTCGGCTGTCCAGTGGCAACATCGGGAGTTCAATCCTTTGATTACCTGATAGAGAAATTCGAGGCAAAGCTCAATGCATGGAAATCGGCTATGCTTTCATTCGCGGGAAGATTGGTGTTGCTCAAGTCAGTTTTGGAAATCATGCCGGTGTACGCTATGGGGACAATCATCCTACCCTACAAGGTAACTTAGAAACTTACTGTAATTGTGCGTAATTTTCTTTGGGGAGGGACTGCTGACAAGAGACACGGCGTATGTCTCCTGGGCAAACATCACCCGGCCAAAGGGCAAGGAGGTCTCGGCCTTAGAAGCTTGAATGAGCTAAACAGGGCATTGGTGGCCAAAAACATATGGAAAATTGCATGTAACTCTGATGCGTTGTGGATCAAAATCCTGCAAGCAAAATATTATCCGCGGGGGGCATTTCTGACAAATAAAAGACGTGCAAACAACACAAAACTGTAGAGACAATTGGTCGAATTATGAGAGGTATTGCTGCCGCATAAGCACTGGAAGGTTGGGGATGGTCATACAATCCCTCTATACTCTCAACCGTGGTTCCCGGGATGGCGAGAACATAGGGCCCACTCGAATGCAGAAAGGGCGCCGACCGTTCAGTCCCTTATTCATGAGCATTCCCGGCACTGGGACTTTGAGGCTTTACAAAATCGATTTGGGTTCTCTACTGCACTGTAGATAGCAATGAATGAGGACATGAAGCCACTACCATACCCGGCTAAGGACTGTCTCATTTTCTCTTTTGCTAGAAATGGCAAATTCTCGGTAAAAAAGGCGTACCAGTTACTCAAAGGCCCAGCCTCTCATGGCTGTCATAAGGAATTTTGGGATTGGTTATGGAAGGATGCAACTTTGCAACCCAAGCTCAAATTGTTTATTTGGAGATGCTGTACCGGTCCAAGCGGTGCTCTCCTTGAGACTTTGACAATTACCCCCAACATGTAAGATTTGTTGTGCAGGAAATGAAACGGTGGTACACGCAATTTTTCACTGTGATTTTGCAAGAGCGGTTTGGATGCAATCAACCCTTGGATTGAGATCTGATCAGCTATCCATGGATTTTCAGGAAATCATGGTTCAAACAAGGAAAACACTGTCTGACAACGATTTCATCACCTTCGCTAGTACCATGTGGGCGATTTGGAGAACACGAAATGATGTGGTGTATGGGGGAAAAACAAGAAATTTTAAAATGTGCAAAGAGTACGCAAATCGAGCAATGGAAGCCTCCAAGGTCTCTTACTGGTGTGCAACCAAGCACAAACAGAAGATGCATACCCACTTGGAAGTACCCCATCTGTCAGGTACACTACCTTTGGACAACCCAGTGTTCTGTTACGTTGACGGCTCTTGGGATGCGAATGGAGATGCTGGTATCGGGGTGTTCCTAATACATGAGGGGAGGGTCGTCCAATGGGCTTCTCGCTACATTCAGGCGGTAAGCGCTACACAGGCTGAAGCCCGGGCGATTTTAGAGGGATGTCAAATGCTAATCCGGCTTGCTAATGGTAAAGGAGTGGTGTTTTCGGATTCCAAGGAGGTCATACAATCCGTTACCTCTAACCCGCCTGGTATGCAAGATTGGAGATCCTATCACCACATCTGGCAGACCTGGATTATGATAAACGAGGCAGATGGATCCGTGCAAATTAACTACTGCAGTCGGGATGATTCCAACATTAGAGTGGCTCACAAACTAGCCAACTGGAGTAGAATTTGTAAAGAGGATAGGAATGGGGTTTCCATGTCCCAACTTAATTTTGAAGAACTTATGTAACCTTGTAAGCCTACGGGCGTTGAATCACCAAAAAAAAAAAAAAAAAAAAAAGTAGGCATTTGATGCACGTGCTATTATTAATTATATCATTTTATCATAACACTAAATGCCCCTTTTTTTCAATCTTCAGAGGGCACCAGTGGTTGGCATACTTACAAGACACGACTTCCTGCCAGAGCATATTCTAGGTTTACACCCATTCTTGGTGCGTAGCCACTGGAAACGACTGAGGTGGAACAGGTCTACTGTGACCAAGTACTTCAGGTCATTTATTACGTGGTTGGCGTGCAGCGGTTAATCCCATGCATGTAGATAAAAATATCGATTGCACATATTCAGTACCACTTTTGGTACACTTTTTACGAGCCTTTTCCCTTTTTCTTTTGCCTATTCTTGAACAAAATTTTTGTGTATTATTATTATTTTCTCTAGCAAATGGGCAAAGCTCCATTAGCCCAGGAATAAGTGCGGCTGTGATTTTGCACATCAATGCTTCAAATCCTCTAGATTCGTCTGAGATTCTTTTATGTTTGATTTGCAAATGTATTATTTTGATTGTTTCGGACTATATTGAAGAACTTTCAACTTGTATAGTAAATAAAACTTATGTACAGGAATCTGTTTTAGTTCCATGACGATTGTTTTTTTTTCTACTTTTGTAACAGTAAATTGGAAGTTTAAGTTATTAACTGTTCACTATTACTTTTTTTTCTATCGATTTCAACAGAAATCGGTGATACTTGAGGCTATCAGGCTAACATCACACAGCGGGCCGTCCGCGCTATGAATTCATATCTCTGTTTTAAAGTTCAAACAGTCGATATGAACCATTTAACATGATCTTTGTATAAAAATGTATTTGCAAATCAAATTTTACTTCTTTTTTACTATTTTAATTAGATCACTTGATTTGAAAATTCTGAACCAAAACAAACAGTGATTTTTTACTATGTAAAAGAATTTTAAAAATGTAAAATTTGTTCTACAAGTACATTTTTATATGGACATCATGTTTAACGGTTCATATTGACTATTTGAACTTTCAAAATAAACATGTGAATTCATAGCATGGATCTATCAGGCATATTACAATAGCCTCACTAAAAAATGAAGTGTATCCTGATATTAGGCTTGTTAGGTTGGTGATATTTATAACATAAACAATTTTTTTTTTTTAAGAGCAACAATTTTAAATCCCTTATCTATAAGAAGGTATGTACTGATGCAAAAACTTGTAGCGAGGAATATCTCATAACATACCCTCTTTTATTTGTAATGCGGGCCCGGTGTGGATGTTAATGGGCCTTGCCTCTCTTCGAGAGAGGTGGGTTTGAGTCCTGTGAGCTTGTTTCGAAACAGAAGTGGTTGTCAATGAGACCATTTTGTTTCAGAAAAGAACAAAAAAATAGAGAAGCAGGGATGAACAGGAAAATGTGGTAAAATTGTAAGAAGATGAACTCGGGATCATAGCATCAGCTGTACCAATTATTATAAAAGATACAACAGATTACAATTGTAAAAGAAACAAAAAAAAGAAGGAAAAACAAACACAAAAGAACCATTTAATGCACAAGGTACAACATATAAAACTATCAAAAACAAAAAAACACCCGTGACGGTCCAACATTCCATTCCACCAATCAAACAAACATTCAGTCACAAAAGAATATGATTACTTCATAGCCCACCTTATCTTTCCATTTCCTTCTCATGGGTCATTTCAATAAACAAACAACCACCCAGGTTTCTCTACAAGTGCACACAGCTCAGCTGGGACAGAAAAGACTAGCCTGAAATTCTTCTGAGGCTTTTGCCATACTGTTTTCTAATCTCCCACAGTTTTTCGCCAACTTCTTTCATGGTGGGGCGGTCATCCCGGGTGGGGGCCGCGCATTGAAAGGCCACATTAAGCAACCTACTGAGTAATTCATTGTCTACCCTTTCTTCCAGTAGTGGGTCCAATATTTCTGGTAGATTGCCCTCATTAAACTTCTTGAAAGCCTAGTAAAAATATGATCTACAATTTAATAAAAAACCTTGTCTATATATTTCTACACAGGATAGTTACATAACAATGCGGTGTTTGTACGTACACTGCCGAGGATACAGGGTAACAGAGATACTTGTACAGAATGAAGAGCTCTTGTACCAAATGAGGACTATAGGAGATGTTTTCTTTTCTTTTAGATTTATGTTTTATTTTTATTTTGGATGGTCTTCACCCACTTATTGCATAAGACCACAGAAAAAAGTTTAAAAAGAAAAGAAAAGCAGAGAGCAGGTACTAGGGTTTAGGACCTAGGTAACCAATAAACTAGAGAAAAATACATACCCATCTGACGGTAATCCTCTCATCAGGATTTCGCTTCAGTTCAACAGGACGTCTCCCAGAGAGAATCTCTAAGAGCAAGATGCCAAAGGAGAAGACATCACTCTTCGGGGTCAATTGGTAGGTGCGCAGGTACTCTGGATCGAGATAACCAGCTGTCCCTTTCACCTTAGTCGATATGTGTGTCTTCTCTGTGTCACTGGGACCGCTCTTTGCGAAACCAAAGTCTGATACTTTTGCGCGATAGCTTTCTGTCAGAAGGATGTTCGACGATTTGACATCCCGGTGGATGATTGTCTTTTCTGTATATTGCATGTTAAAATATTTTATAAGTGTATTATCATAAATATTGACAACACAACAATAGAAAAAATATTTAGGAGGAGAGAAGTTTTGACAATGTATTAAGAGGAAGGGAAACAAGGTAATATGCTTACCTGCATATAGATGGAGATAGGTAAGTGCATGAGCAATTTCAATAGCTATTTCCAAACGCTGGTTGAAATCAAGAATCTTCCCGAGTTGACCTTTAAAATATGGAATACTACATTTGTTACATTTCAGCAGAAAACTTGAAATAAAAGTATACAATCAAGACCTTTCATTTCTATGATATTAGAAGGGACCCCGTGAATTATGAAAAAAATTATATTTAGTCCCTAAAATCAGCTAATCAGTTCAAATAGTTAGGAGAAATTGTTGAGACCAACAACGGGGATGTTATATTTGTTAGGCAAGTAACTCACAAGTCTGTTTTATCAGTCAGGTGAACACGTTCTAGTTTCTGAAAAATAAGGACCCTTCGTAGAAGAAGTCTTAACTAAGAAAAGTTCTTTAAGGAAACTTACCATCGAGATGCTCTCTTAGAGTGCCATTTGGAACATATTCAGTGATCAGAATCCGCTCATTTCCTTTATCGATGTAGCCTAATAACCTCACCAGGCTTCTGTGGTCAATTTTTGCAAGCAACTCAACCTCATTATTGAATTCATCACGGGGCCCTTGAAAAATTTCCTATACATTCAACATGGCACAGAGCTTTAGTTAATCAACTTAATCTAAATAAGATTATCAAATAACAAGTTGCACTAAAGAATTGAAATGGATTGAGTACCCAAGAGTCAACAGAGCACGGAGCTTTAGAGAGGTACTAACAAGCATTTCTATATTTGATTATTCTTTAGATATAAGCCCCCCCCCCCCCCCCCCCCCCCCCCCCCCCCCCCCCCCCACCCCAAACCACCACACACATGCACACACATCCCCCTCTTCTGGGAAGGAAAACATTGTCCCAAAGAAAGGGAAAGAACCACTACAGAAAAATATTGCATGAACTCAGCAGACATACTGGTAGCATAAAAATGCCAAATTTCTACACTCTTAAATTGATTGTATTTCAAAAATTAAAACCTAAATATCGCAAAATCACCTTCTTTGCACGCTTGACAGCAACAACTCGACCATCAGGCAACGCAGCCCTGTAGACAGTGCCAAAACCACCTTCGCCTAACTTAAATGAATCCGAAAAGTTATGGGTAGCCTTGATTATCTGGTTGATGGTAAGCTGCACAGACCCGGCCCGGTTTAGTTGCGGCGACATTGCAAATCTGGATGGACTTGGTGGGACCCGATGCGGTGTTGCTGGTGGGAGCTTCTCAGAGGATGAACTCACATCAATAGATGAGAGTGAATCCACTGCATACATTTAGAGACCACAGAAGATCTATTTGTTATAATTACTTTGTTGATATTATTACATAAGTAGAACCTTATCTGTTCCATATCACTAGAGAACAACATCATATTAGATATTTCTCAATTATGGAATATACAACGATGAATCAACTCATCCCTATGTATTCACCTGAATTAAGTAGCTGATTTGGACGAACACTTGGTGGGCTATTTTCTTTCCTCCTGGGCCTAAAACAAGGAAAAAGGAAGCCGACAGACAGGAGAAGAAACCCTGGCACTGCCAGAGGGAGATCATCTGTTTCTGAAGAAGCATCATCACTTTGCATATTTGCCAACGAATCACTGTTCTTGTTTGTACAATCATTGTTTGATGCACTCTCTTGTAACTCGCGCAATAGTTTTCTGGCCTTCTTTGCATGCACATCAACTGAATATTGGATAGAAATAGAATCAGCAGGAAATTCATAATGTACTTAGTAATATTTGGATCTTGTTGGGCATGGCCGGGAAAGTGGATACTTGATTACCAATTATTTTGACAAATAAATAAAATATATATAGTTAGGAAAATTGATGTGTAGACTTTTTATAACGTATAGAAAACTGATTGAACAAAAAAAAAGAAGTAAAATTACAATATTGGTGAGAGACGTCACCTGAATTCACAATTTTTTCTTCATGAAGAAAGAAATCTGAGTATCTGGCGCAGTAACTCTTACCCACTTCTCTCCATACACCAAACTTTGGGTCACAAGAGAAACATCCAACCTCAAAATAGAACTTTAACTTCTCACAAACTAAAGTGGAGTTCTCTATCCTATTTTTGTTAATCAGGATTTGATGCCCATCCAAATTCTCCAAATATGCAACTTCCTCAGTACCACAAACCTTAGATATTATAAAAGCCGAATCAGAAGCGGAAATCCAAGAAAATTGCAACAAAATAAGCAGACCAAGAATTGGCACCGCCATCTAAAAGCAAAATTCAGCACAAAAGGAGCGGAAAAATCTCATGTTAAAATGAACCAAGGAAAATTGGGGAAGCCGACTTCACAAATCCAACAATTGGAAATACACAGAAGAAATTGAGATTTGCACCGACGAGAAGGAAAGGAAGCATCTTTTCTACTCCAAAATTTGGTTTCCGGGAAAGAACGATAGGGAAAAGAAATTCACGAAGAACTATTCAATTATTGGAGAGGTTAATATTATTTTCTCGGAATAACTTGTACAAATGAGTATAGAAGAAAAAGACTGAAGCCGCCAGGGGTTCAAAGTAATACTTGGGGTGACTTTATCATGAAACTAGAAGAATAAAAACAAGTTGGGAACTGTTGACTGGGCAATGACTGGGAATTGACCAGACAAAGCAAATGCAGCTGTGATACCGTCACTCCCGATTTATCAAAAACATACTGCCTAGTCAGTAACCAACCGAAGAAAACTAGGACAAGGAACAAAAAGTAGCAGCAGACGAGCTGAGAAAAAAAAAAATAGCAGACGGATTCAAAGCTGCCAGCTCAATTTTCCTCTTTCTTTTTTTTGGAACACAAGCTGCCAGCTGTTTGGTCTAATTAGGAGGAATTTCATGTATATCTTTAAAAAAAAACTCGAAATTACGTATTCTCTCCTTTTATAATTCATAATATCATATCTATCCTTCTAAATTTTAAGATTCATAAATTTATTCAATTTATTATTTTTTTTTATTAAAACTCATTTTGAATTTATAAAGCATCCATTTTATTCTCTATTAAATAAAATAAAATATCTAGTATGTATAAGAAAAATATTTCGTTTTCCAACTGATCGGTTTTTGATGAAAACTGTTCATTTCACTACTATTGACACATACACATTAGCATTTAGACATATTGTGTATGCGTCACAAGGAAATGAACCATTTGCTCTCAAAATCAATCAATTAGAATACTATATATTTCTCTTAAACAGACTACATATTTTTGTAATCAATGATAAAATAATTACTTTAAATTTAAAATGAATTTTAATAAAATAAAATAAAAACAGTCAATAAATAGGATATATTTGTGAGTTTTTAAATTTTAGAAGGATAATATGATATTTTAGAGGGGAGAATATAAAATTTTGAGGTTCTTAGGGGGCATACATGAAATTGCCCCTTTAGTAAACTCAGGTGGCCTGATCGACTCCTTACAATATTGAGTCCTTTCTCTCAGGTAACAGAATATTTCTGTTTAGATCCGGACTGTCCAATCAGAATCGGGCCAATCCAGTTCAAGGTGGAATGCACAAGGCTACTTAAATATTCGTGCGGATTCTAATCGGACGTCTAAAAGTAAATATTATGTTACCTTAGGTGATATGAATTCCAGGACATGAGTTTGGGTAGGAGGTTGGTGGGTGAAGAAGTGATAAGTTCATATTTTGGGCTACGGCCCAAAGTGTTTTCCTATCTGACAAAGCAATTGGTTCTTCCTTTCAAATGCCCGTAGGCCGTGTTTGGTCAGATAAGTAGATAATCTTTGTGGCATACTGGCACTAAATAATTACCGAAATTTTTATTTATAGAGCTTCAAAAAAAAAAAAATCAAAAAACTATTATTTTTAGAAATTTCGAAATGTACCATGGCCGCACTGGCATTGTACGACCTCTTTTACTGGAGACCGCATAATGCCAATGGACCCTGAAATGGGGCCGCACAATGCCGAAGTGGCCCCGATTTATATTTTTTTCTTCATCAGAATGTTTATTTGTTTGGTTAGAGTTTTGTTTTTAAAGTTGTTTAATTGTTTTTGTTTTAAATATCGTTTAATCTGAAATTTTTATTCATTTGTCTGATCAAATATAAATAAACACTAATAATAAATATAAAGGAGCCATATAAAGAAGCATACAATATAACAATATAATGCTAATGTTCTCACGAGTACATTAAAAATACGTTTAATAAAGCGAAAATAAACAATGTTCTTACGAATACAATTAAAACTAGATAAACATCAAATCCATTGATAGACTCTCAACCTGCAAATTTTGAAATAGTGACTATTAAATCTGATTGTTTCAATATTTTATTAAAAGTTGAAATTGATTAGTAAAAAAAATTAACTACCTCGTGCATCTCAAGCAGCTCTGTTCTGTCTTTCTTGTGTATCTCGGTTGTCTTGGTGGCTTCTTCTCCTCTTATTTAGTAAGTCCAACCACATCGGAATCCTGTTGTGTCGTCTTCTACCGAAATAAACATTTTTATCCTCTGGAACAAGGACAGGGCCCTCGTTTTTAGGCCATTCCGACTGATTTTCATACACATGCCATTCAACCCTCCATGTGTTGATCAGTGTCTGGATGTGGTAGTAGTGACTTGCAAAGGTGCTAGGGTCGATGCCTCGGAGACGGCACACGGACAGAACATGAGAACACGGTATTCTGTCCAATTGAGGCTTCTGGCATGTGCATTCCACCGTGCTGTTAGTGTAATAATCTAGAAGTCAATCATAGGATAATTTTATTCTATATGTATTTTGTTCATGTAACGGATGATTAATAAAATATCATTTTGTTCTTTGAGATTTATCGAATTATGAATCATTTCGAGTTAACGACTTGAAATTGTAAAACTCCATAATAGATGATAAATACTCTTAATAGTTACTAACCGAGGTAATTAGCAAAGAACACTAATTGACCAATAAAAGATTAGTATGTGGATTAAATGATGGTTAAGTTTTACAGACCATAGACAAAGAGTTGTCATTTTAATCACATAGATACATGTTAGAGAACATGGTATTTGACAGACCCATAATGAAACGTTAAATGGATTGTGTTCGTGTCATTAATGTTTTCATTTAGTGTTAAGTTCTAAAGTATGAGGTGGTTCATCGTTTCCTACATGAGAAGTGTGTATTCATGAGTGTTGTTTAACATTATCCGTAAAAAGTAGCTATAACGATGACATTTCAGTATACATGACTTGTGCAGAGGAGAGATATTCACCAAGACTACTATTGTCCCTCGTATACATTACGAGTGATAATGTCACTGGGCCCCTTGTTAAAGTAAGATTATCTGTGCACGGTATGATTAAAGAGTTAATTATATTTGATAATCTACTTAAGATCGAGAAAATATTAAGTTTGCAAGGATGACACATACCTACATTGAAACTGATATGATACTATGAGACATAAGAATTAACACGAGTAAATTATTTACTGGATCGTGATATTGTGTTGTATAAAATCATCTGTGTCAATTGGGTAGTCATAATGCATTCTGCCAGATGCCGCTTATGATTTATAGAATTAAAAGGAGTTTTAATTCTATTGCCAACATAACACAGATCCTACAGGGTCACACTAATAGGAAAGTAATCAGAGAATTAATTTATTTAATTAATTATAAATATTATAATTATTAAATAAATGTCATAGAGACGACAAGCTTAAACACATTAAATTTATAAGCGTGTACGACACGTTGTATAAATTTATCGCAACAACAAATCGCAAAAAAATATAATTGTTCAGAATAATTATATTAGCAATAAATGGATTATAAATATTTAATTATGAATTAATATTTTGGGCTAAAAGCCCATTTGAATTTTGGGCCAAATTTAAATTTAGAATTTAAATTAAAAAGCCCAAATTAAAGCCCAAAATCAATTCTTTTAATTTTGGGCCAAAGGGCATTTTGGTCTTTTCCTCTTTGTGCCGACCTCTTAGGGGCATTTCGGCCATTTCACAACCACCTCAAAAATGCCTATAAATAGAGGGGTAGGGGTAAGAGAAAATTCACCAATTTACAAAGTCTAAATTCGATTCGAATCGATTCGGTTATATTTTCTCTTTCTCGTTTTCTCTCTCAAATAGTGTTTGCGTAAGAAAAGAAAGAAATACGTAATCCACATATATTCTTGCGAGTTGTGAATAGTGTATTTACCGTAAATATCATATTTGCGGTGAATAGTGTTTCCGCGAATATTCGTGAATCTGTTTTTGCGAAAGTCATGAATCAGTTTTTACGATATTTGTGAATAGTGTTTTAGCGTAAAGTCGGTATAGTATTTCTGGCAAAAGAAATACCGACTCTCTGGTTGTTCCTGGTGGACGACTGATAGAGGCATCAGACGTCTGGTGCTACGTGACCGAGTTAAACACCATTCCAATTCGAATTTGGAAAAATGTACAAATGTTATTTAATTTATTTAAATGTTAAATAAATATTATTTTAGAAATCAATCTGGGAGTAGATCCTCAACTTATGGTAGAATGTAAAATTTGATTTTGCGTTCTTTTCGTACCGTAAGCCAAGTCAGAATTTCGCAGTAAATTCCCGAGTAGAATTTATCGGGAATTTTTTTTAAAAGTAATTTGGTAAGATAAATTCTCAAACAGAATTTTGCAGGAAATTTACGTCCCGAATTTTGCGGCTTTTCCCGAGAAACAGAATTTTGTGGCCAGAATTACCCAACATGATCATCCTTGATGATCACCGTGTATTTAAAATTAATCTTGGTAAACCAGCCAGAATCGTCAGGTATGAAAGCGTGAACTCTCTCTAGTGTGAAGGTTACCTCGAACTCATTGTAGTTGCCAAATCCCCCAAGCGTCTTCATAGTATCGGATCTCTCGAACCGTTTGTTAGTAAGCTGCGAAAAATTTAAAATAATAAAGAAGTCAGATTTTTTTAACGATGTTACTAAAAAATTATGAAAAAAAAACTACAAATAAAAATACCTGATGCACATGACACAAGAATTGTTGACCTTGACTGGCTTCAAATTCCACTTTGGCCCTCCTTTGCGCAAACCATGTGAGACATTTGTAAAATGTGTCTTCAATTATTGCTGCCACCGGTAACTTACGAGATAACCTGAAAATATTATTTAGAGACTCGGAACCGTTTGTAGTCATAATTCCCTAACGGTAACCACCGTCCAGCGCTTGGAATATCTTTCATGGTTTCGGACACTTGTTCTCATCTTGATCCAAATACTTACCCACACCGTCCAGCCAATTGAGAGCACGGTCACATTCATCCCCCATTGCTTGCATTCCTTGCTCGTATCTCCTCATCTTCCTCTTAGCCACACATATCCTGAAAAACTTGATTGTCGCCTCATTGTAACCGTTCTTCTTTATGTTCTCGGCTATGTGAGTAGCACAAAGACAGTGAACACATTGATTCTCATCCTCATCTTTCCATCCCAGATCATCTTGTCTGAACACCTTCTTGATACCCTTGCCCCTATCAGTGATTACATACATGAATCTGGAGCAAATTAGTTTGCGTCGCAACCAATGCATGAACCACGCACAATCTTCGAAACTCTCTGATTCTACCAGTGAAAAAGCCAACGGGAGAAGCTGGTTTTCTGCATCATACCCAGTTGCAATCAACAATTTGCATGTGTTAAAACAATCAAATTAATTTCATAAGAGCCGAAATCAACTAAATTAAATAAAGTTAATTAAATAAATTAGTTACCTTTGTACCGGCCTGACAGGAAACATGCATCAACGGTGATGACTGGTCTGATGTGTTGAAAATCAGCTATGCACGGTCCAAATGCTCAAGCCGCCCTATGGAAATACTTATATGGTCCATGTTTACCGGTGGGAAATGAGGTCACCTCAAACAATGTTTCTGTCAATAAATAAAAAAAATAAGTTCAATTGTTGATTTTGTTAGAATGACGTAAAAAAGGAACAATATAGTACCTGGGTTCTTTCTCTTGATTGCCTCCAACAACGGAACTATAAGAGCGTATGACTCCTCCCAACTACCAAATTGGCGGGCAATTGCCAACTCACGGCCACGCCACAATTTGTTGTACGCCGGTATCTGACCGTTGTATATTTCAGCAACAACGATCCTGATAGCTTGGATACTCAAATCAACATCGTTCCTCATGTGAGCCGATATGCAATCGGTAACCATACTAGCCGACAACTGTGCATGATCTATTCTTGTCGCATCCGCGTGACATGAATGTTTTGTTGGGCACTTGGAGACACGTCATTGTGTACCATAACCGGTGGCCTTTGCGAGTATGTTCCAGCCACATCTATTGTCCTTGCACTTGAACCTAATTCTGGTGGTGTCACTGTGCATATTCCTTATCTCTTTGTTGCAAAGTATATGAAACCTGACAATTGCGCTATTCATTTGCTCTTTTGAGTCATATGTTTGTCTCTCAGACAATTCATTCTCATACTCTGCCCTTCTTTCAAACAAACCCAAATTTGCTTCCTGAAATTCTGATGTGTCATTGAAAGCCGAAATCGGGTGCTGAAACCCGCGATCCATTATCTAAAACCCGCGATCGACCCTAAAAGTTCTCTCTCATCCAAGCACAAGCTCGATATCTTCCTCGTCACTATGATCGCTCATACCCTCAGGATCAACATCACCCCAATTTTTCTCTGCCTCTAGTAATTCCGGATCCACTGTTTCATCGGTTTCATTCGGATCACAAGATTGATCCCAATGAGCGGTCCGACTAGATAAAGGCTGGTCAGTCCGGAATGGGGCACGATGGGAGGGCCGACTACTAGACGGTCAGTCCCTCTGAACTGGGGCCCAACTACTAGACGGTTGGTCAATTTGGACATGGGATGGACTAGAGCCGGATGAGTTACCCCGACTATGACCCTGGATTAACCTCATAACTGGGTTGGTACGCCGGGCTCTGGTAACCTCCATATATAGGTCAATTATCTTGTATGCTGTCACACCCCAAACCAGGATTTCCGGATTAGGATGTGATCAATCCCCGCCTCGTGTCTAATAATCAATAAACACGCAAGGCTAAACAACATAATAATCAAACAACAGCGGAAGCGATATAGTACAAACAAGCAATAGTCATAAATATCAAATAAACATAAATATACACATCATCAGATCATCCATACAATCTACCTCGGGATCAAATAAACATAACTAGTCAAAGGGATACATAATCTATCGAGTCCAATGTATATAACAAAAACATCAGACTCGCAAAATCCTAAACAAAAGTCCCTAATCTATATCAAGCGATGTGACCGTCGGGGACAGCTCCTGACGCCTCCTGCTGCGGACCGTCAGACTCTGTACCTGCCCACATCCATAAAAAGGAGGGGATGAGCGAATGATCGCCCAGTATGTGACCCAGTATTATCCCTTCAGGGATCCTCTTAAGTCAAAGCACATTTTAATTTGAATCTACGTAAGGTCGGTAATTCACTTTTAATGCATATGCTGCGAATATTAAAACCTATCATAGTACTACAAAAGAAAAATATACATATAATAGATGACATGATGTGATTATCCTATTATGCCAAAATGCCAAAGTTTCCCAAAGTAAAATATGAGGATCAATATTATACTCAACCGAAGTCCAGTACAATAGGTACCGTGTGTACAACTTGATATAGTAGTAATACGGATAATTTTGTCACCCCGTGCCGTGCCAAAATCAATCAAATTGGATTTATATCTCAAAGGTGACATAACACAAGGACTGCGATCAGAGGGGCAAAGATACCCGATGCCTATTGACATCGAGCTTTGTCCACACAAGAAGGGCACGCTAGCCGATGGTTATATCGAAATTCGTGTAACATCCAAGGACTGCGATCAGAGGAGCAAAGGTACCCGATGTCTAAGGACATCGATCTTTGCCCACACAAGAAGGGCACGCTAGCCGATGGTTACACTTAATTCCATGTGTTTTCCTTCTCTAAGACGATTCATCACCAAACATATAAAATAGGAGAAAACTACAAGCAATGCGTAAGAATAAGTTAATTCATCTCCTCATGAGCAGAGACGAAACTCCACCATCCGGCCAGATCAATGGGACATCATAACAACAAAAATAAAATCTGCCACCGCATCCTCGGCAGCCGTACTAGGTAAGTAGCTCCTAATGTAGGGGGGATAGCTCCCGAATCATCTCCGGACTCGAGATCGGTCTGCACAAAATGTAAAATTATCGAAAATAATATACTACCAATCTCATGCATATAATAATAATAATCCTAATAAGACCTCTAAGGGATCAAGTGATCCCTCAGCCCAATGACCCACGAACCGTCACGCATCCCATGCCTACGTGACGGAAAGCAGTCATTCGGTCTTCTATCTCACGCTCACCAATGCACATGCTTAGCTACAATAATATGTTGTCCTCTACGAGAAGGGGACAACTAATATCCTAATATATTATTAATTAAGTTACGCTACTCCTAAGAAAGCATTAAATTTTCAATTTAGAAGGGGTTGTGCAAATCCTAAATTACAGTTCAGAAAGGATTAAACATGCTCTAATGCAACTACAAAATTTAAAGTGCGGATGTCAGGTCAAGTGGTCGACTGGTGAGAGTACGCCACGAAAGAAAAATACAGATATCCCACACCTGTATGGCGGTAGTGGTTGTACGCAAGCGCTAGCAGTCTCCGCAATCCGCTCGATCCTCACCTGCTCCGGTATAGCCGTCAGCGGAATCGGACCACGGGTCGGAATCAACGTAGGTCTGCTGACCTGTAATTTAGACGTAACTTAATTAAATTCTAGACTAAATATTCGCAACCCATTACCCAGTTTAATTAATTTCACTAAGTGTTCGTGTTTAATTAATTAACTAACTAAGATTCGAATCTAATTATTACTCTAACGTACTTAAATCATTTGTTATATTTTAATTTGAAACTAAACCGTTAGTTAAATCCTATAACATTAATCGGTTCCACTAATTTTAATTATACGCTAAAACACGTAGATTATTTATTACTTTATATATTGCGATAATTAATTGCATTTTAAAACGTGTAGTGTAAAAGTATGCTTACTAATTAATTACCCTAATAATCATGTGAATTTATTTCTAAGTATGTGTAAAACAAAAATACGTTGTTAAAATCAATTGTTCTATAACTTTTAGATTTAGACATTTAGTTTACTAATTCGTACGCGCTAATTTATTTAAATATACACTATATCACGTTGCTTATTTAATTATCCTACTTAATCCAATTTGTAACTATCTTAACGATGCATAAAATAATATCATGTTGATAATTAATTATTCCTTATTAACTAACAACATATATATATATATGTAGATATATATATTTAGGTTCTGTAATTAAAACTTAAGTTATTATTTTGAATTAACTATGGTGTGGGGTGTTTTAATTTAATTCGTATACTACTTTGAAGTTTAACAATAACTAGTAATAATTTATGATGTGTCACTTGTTTATTTTGAATGAAGAATTATTTGCTTATACGATCAGACTACACATTATACTTGTGTTTATATGTCATTAGAACATACATTAACGTATCAAAATACTAGATAAGTATATAAGATAATTTATATTATAATTATGATAAATTAGTTATACTAATTATATCTGTTTATTAATTATACATTAACGTTACAATTGTTATTTACAATTTATTTTATTTGGAGTTTTTGAGTTGACCAATTATCTAATTATTTAAGAACACTTGACCACATTCATTTTTATTTCCAATAATTATTCATAGAAGAGAAATATCAATTAAACCTCAAAGAATCTTTTCTTGAATGCAAATTGTTGTTCCAAACTATTACTTACGTTTTCAACATTTTAAAACTAATATTTCTATGAAATTCCCATTAGAAAAGGCTTATCATACAAATTTTTACATTCTGTCGCAAAGAGGTCCTTATTCAGGGACTGTTTTCTAAACCAGTTTTATTTTCTGTCACAATTTGGTCCCTGAACCCTGTCAGATCCGAATTTTTGCACCATAGACCCTGTTATTTACCAGAATTTACCCACAGTTGTGCAGAATACTGAAATTTACAGATTAGACCCTGGAATGTTGCAGAATAGCACAGAAAATGCAGAAAAATGGGAAACTTACAAACAACCCCTGAATTTTATCATAATTCGGCCAGAACAGTACACCAGTACCCCGCTGGACTGGTACCAGTTTCAGATTGGAATTTAAATGGTGTTTTGAACACTTACCCGAGAGAGAGATAAGCACAACAAAGGTCGAAGCTCGGCAGGTACCAAGCAGCGGCTCGTCTCACGGCCGCCAAAATCAGCAGCACCACCGAGAGAGGCACTGCACCAGCACCGAATCATTTACAAGCACACGGAAAGCCCTAACGGGTTTGAATTTGGTGAAAACCGAAATTAGAGAGAGAGGGAGAAAACTTTCTCAACATAGTGAATGAAAGAGAGAAGGAAAATGAAGAGTAATAGAGAGAACCCGGGAGAGAGAGCAAGACACCACAGCATAGAGAGGGCTTCTCCAGCAGTTCATCCAAAAGAGAGACGAAGAGAAGAGGGGTGCGGTTTCGGGGTCAGCAAGAGAGAAGAGGTTCCGGTTCTTCTGTCAGCGGGAGAGATCAGCGGGGAAGAAGAAGAGAGGGGATCGGCTAGGGTTTTCTTTGGGGGGGGGCAGTTCAGTAGCAGTGAGACCGAGAGAGAAAGAGCAAAAGAAAGAGAGAGAGAGTGTAAGGGAGAATGAAAGAGAGGAGAAGAGAGAGTCAGAGGAGGGGGGTGAATCACGCAACAAAGAAGAAAGGAGGGGTGAGTCGGCTCTGTCGCCAGAGGAGAGAAAAACAAAATAAATGGTGAGGTGTTTCGGCTGCCGTCTGGACTCAGTGAAGAAAACAAAAAGGAAGTTTAAATGGAAGGGACTGCTTTGAGATTCGTGCAGAACGGAGTTGAACGGTTCAGTTTATTCCCAAATTAAAAAGGAGTTCATATTTAATGGTATCCTATGAATCAATTACATCAAATCGAACAATTTAATAAAACTGGCGTTTAAGACTTGATACGAAAATTTAGATTGTTCTTTGATTAATCTTACAAATTTATTCGTCATTTCATTGACTATTAAAATTATAATGGTTATTAATATTTTGTATTTCTTCCTTAAAATTTTATATTTGTACAAATAAATTCTAAAATTTATAGAATTCACTAATTAGTTAAATAAATAATTTTATATAAGTTAATTTATTCATGTAATTTATTAACCTTTATTTTCCTTGATTAATCAATTAAGGTTTTAATTTGTTGCAAATTTTAATTATCAACTAATTAACTACATTTGAATTTATGGATTATAACATATGCACCTCCAGAAAAATTCATGATTTGGTTGTACAATACCTGCCAGACTCCTTCATTTTGAATTGGAAAGAGTTGGAACCAGGTTTGTGCTGAACTAGTCGGCATGCTAATTTTGGCCTCAATTTTAAGGTCATACTGACCCTGATTCAATCCCAAACTCTGACATATACTCGATTTAAGCCCCACATAATCAGTACCCGGCAATACCAGAATTACAGTAACAGGTATGATACTATAATAAACTCCATTAGGACCTGTTAAAACATCCCCACCAGTATAAATGGATACCATGAGCCATTTTCAATCTAATACACAAG
Source organism: Carex littledalei (assembly GCA_011114355.1). NCBI lineage: Eukaryota > Viridiplantae > Streptophyta > Magnoliopsida > Poales > Cyperaceae > Carex > Carex littledalei. Next base: position 4,940,341 of record CM022097.1, read on the forward strand.
AAACCTAAAATTAAAAATTAACTAAATTAATTATTAACCTACTGAAAATTAAAAAAAATGAAAAGAAGAGAAAAAAACTTACAGATCAGAGGCTGTTATCCAGGAGAGAGAATGGGTGGAGTGTGAAATGAATTTCTCTCTCCTAGACGGGATTATAAAAGAAAGGGACCGCTCCGGCATTGTGCGGCCCCATTTCAGGGTCCGCATCGGCATTATGCGGTCCCCAGTAAAAAGGGCCGCACAATGCCAGTGCGGTCATGGTACATTTTGAAATTTTCAGAAATGTTGGTTTTTTTGTTTATTTTTTTTGAAACTGTGCTATAAATAAAAATTTCGGAAATAATTAATCATGCCTGGATTTGGTTCGCACATCATGGGCAAAAATATCCTAAATAGCAACGGTACGCCTCAGTTTATGTTATCTTTCATAGAACTTTAACTACGCTAAGTTATTAGAATTATTTTTGAATGAATTGGCAGAGGCTGCGAATAATTTTATTAAGATAAAGTACCATTTACAAAAGTCCCCAAGTGCAGGGGCCTTACATAAGTATTAACAAGCACCTCACCCCCACACTAATTACAACAGCAAATAGCTAGCAGTTGGAAAACCAGTCTTCCCACCTGAACCGCCTTTGAAGCTGTTACTTCCGGTGGTACCGAAATTGCAGAGTAATTGAAGTTATTAGAATTATTAATAGAAGTAATTGCAGAGTACAGAACCAAAATTTGATACTGTTTATCTTATAGCATAAAAAAATTATGTTCCTTCGTGTTATACAAGTATTTCAATTTTTTTAATCATTTAGCTAAACAGTTAAAATATAATTTTAATGTGATTTAGAATCTCTATGATAATCAATTATGAATATGAATTTTAATTTGCCTATGGGCTTGATATTAACAAAAATCTATTGTTGTATATGAATTGTAGATTTTGCTGGCTTAATATATGCCGAGGAATTTACAAGGCTGTAAATTTTGATGGACATTCTGCTTTGATCTGTTCTCCGAATTTTTTTATTAATAACACATAAGATAATCAAATTAAACATATTAACATGGTTTTAATCAATTTTCCGAAAACAACATTTTCGTTGGATAATCCAGCGGAATTGGATTCAACTTCTGCAATATTCAATTCTTTTTTAACTTTGCAATTCCGCTGGAGTTACAATTCTGCTGAATTATTCAGTGGAATTGGGCCAATTCAATTCCGTTAGATAATCCAGCGAATTGGTCTATATTTCTGCTCAATTATCTAGCGAAAATATTGTTTCTAAATTTTTTCAGAAACTGATGTCATTTTCTTTAATTTGATTTATTATTAATAAAGATTTCGATCGTAGTAACTTCTTCGAAGATATATAGTAATTGTTTATTTTGTTAATTGTACTTTTTAGGTATCAGTCCTAACATTTCTAATATATTATTCTACGAACTATTTTCTATAATTTTTTAAGTTTTTACTTATTACAAATCATTGTCGAATTTATTTGCAAGTGTTTTCGGCGAGTTTTTTATTTTGAAGGTCTTTCGGCAAGTTTTAAGATACTATAATAAACTAGAGTGAGCCTATGGTGCTATGCATAGTACGGATGGCTAGTGTACTACGGCTCAATATGGTACTTTTTAAAATCCTAACGGTCGATCCAACCGTTCAATGTGATAACCATATGAATATGTACTTGCAAACTAAATTTTATATTTTTTCGAATTTTTTTGCTATTTTTTTAGATAGGTAGAAAAATCAGTGTTTTCTGAAAATTCTGGACCATCAAAATTCTACCTATCTAAAAAAATAGTAAAAAAATTCGAAAAAATATAAAATTTAGTTTGCAAGTACATATTCATATGGTTATCACATTGAACGGTTGGATCGACCGTTAGGATTTTGAAAAGTACCATATTGAGCCGTGGTACACTAGCCATCCGTTCTATGCATAGCACCATAGGCTCACTCAATAAACTATATATATTAAATGTACTTGTATATTTTTAAGGAGGGGTGAAATTATGTCAATAATATAGGTCTTTTGAATATCTATCCAACAGTTTTCGATAGTCAAACTGACTCGACCTGATCCGGCCCAATCTGAATTCGGCTAGACCAGTCTGATTGCCATTTCTACTAACCGGTCATCAATGAGAAAAAAATAAAAATAAACCGACAAGTTCGCCAATGACGCATTTTATAGAGTTCGACTCTAATCCAACCTATGATGACTGTGCTATAAATAAGATATGAATGAGCATTTGAGCTTTTTATGAGGATTGATGTTGTATTTTCTACACATTCTTAGTAAGTATGCACCTATAAAAATAAATAAATAAAACTTGATAAACTAATCAAGAATGTGCATTTTATAGATATTGATAATTTGATATAGGTGTGCTTTTAATACTATAGGTGCGTGAGGCATAGATTAATTCATAAAGAGTACTATACTAAAAATCTGAGATACATAAGTAGGTAATTAATTGACAACTTATGAGATAATCTTTACTTGGAGGGTGCGACGGTATCATGCATAGTATGTATTATGGATTAATATTTTTGTTTTCAAAATTTAAATAGTCAATTTGAACCGTTATCTTCATATGAAAATATACTTAAAGTCAAACTTTATAATTTTTTATAATTATTTTACTATTTTTTAAACAGATAAAAAATCACTTGATCTAAATATTATGGGCCATTTGAAAGTAGTGATTTCTACCTATATAAAAAAATAGAATTTTTTGTGTGTGTAAAAGTAAGTTTTCATGTACATTTTCATATGAAGCATACTGAGTGATTCATATCATCTGTTTGGATTTTAAAAATTGAGATATCAGTCCATAGTATGAACTGATCTGCTATGCATATTACCATAGCCTTACTCATATTACATGTACGAGGAATCAAGGATAGAGTTTGGAATAAAAAACTATGTAAGATATAAAATTCTCTATGTTTTCTAAAAAATTAAATTCAAATTCAAATTTTATAAAATTCAGAGGATATGAAGTATAGAGTCTAAAGAGGAGCGATGTAACATTAATAAATGTTTCAAACGTGCCCGTTGAGATCCCTTATGAGTTACAACGAGAGAAATGGAAATAGGACTAAAAGGAAGTTATATAATTTCATTGATTCGTATGTTGCACAATATTAAATACGGGCAAATTTATGAATTTTGAGACTGAATTTGTTACATTTTGCTCGATTTTAACTAATAAAAAGTTTTTTTGCAAAATGAGATCGTAACTTATGACAATGTTAATGGAACTTGTCAATGACATTCATATTTTTTTTCTTGGTCGGAACGTTGCTTCTCCTCCTTTCCTTATTGTATTGAAAATATCTTCTCTGATGCAAGAAGTTTATAAAGATTAATACAACTACCAAACAAGTTTTAATCTTGATTTTCTCGGTAACCGACTTCTCAGTGTATGGCCCCTCTCAAGAATCTAATGTGAAAACTCCTTCACTGCTATTGTTAAGGAGCATAACAAATACTTTGAAGCTTTTCTATCAAATCCGGTTAAATAATCAACAATATTAAATACATAGCGCAGATTGGTCCGTATTATGTATCAATATTTCCGTTTCAAAATCTAAATTGTTGATCTGGATGCTCAACATAATCTCCATATGAAAATGAACTTGTAAATCAAATTTTATATTTGTTTTACAATTTTCTACTATTTTTTAAGATAGGTAAAAAATTAATTATTTTATCTAAAAATTGTAGATTATTCAAAAGTAGTGATCTATCTAAAAATTAGTAAAAAGAAATTAAAAATATTAAATTCAGTCAACAAATAATATTTTTATATATGAACTAATTCACTATACACATCATAATATCACTCTATAATCTTTATTCAAACAATTTTTTCATCTTCTAATGCTTGAGGTGTATTTCGTGTTATGATGATACAACTCTTGGATTATTTTTTAAATTAGAATTAAGCAAAAATCTTCAAAGATCATCGGTTGGGTGCAATTTTGCAAGAAACAGCTCCATCGATGGACCCCTGGATGAAATTTTTTGTGGTAAGTGATTTGGCCGGATGGAGAAATTAATTTCCTGCCTTCACCGAATCATTGCTCCGGTGAAGTTATTTTTATTTTTTTTTCTAAAATTCAATCAACCAATGCTCTTTCTATCTAAAAAAATTTGTTTAGAGTTTGGTTCAGTGGACCACTAGATGGAATTTTCTGTGGTAAGTGGGTTTGGCCGGGTGGAAAAAAATAATTTTCTGTCTCCGCTGAATCGTTGCTTGAATGAAGTTGTTTTTTCTAAAATTCAACCAACCAATGCTTTTTTCATTTGAAATTTTTTGTTTAATTATAATTTAAAAAAAATCCATCTCTTGCAAGCCAGAAAGCTCACCAGGCACTAGCTCAGCAAGAAGCTATGTTCCAAATAACACTTTTACGGGTTGTTTCTATATAATCGAAGTCGTGATAAACCTTTGCCGCTCGTCGGCCCATACCATTCTATTATTAAAACAAATTAAAAACTTGCGGACCCACTTTCCATTCTAAGAGACGCTTCGCGAGTCTTCCCAGTTTCCCGCTCCGTCACTCCTCCGAGCCTCATTCATCCTTTCTTGTAAAAACAGAACCCTCTAAACCCTCTCTCTCTCCCTCAGTCTCTCTCATGGCAGGGAATGACTGGGTCAATAGCTACCTAGAAGCGATCCTAGACTTACGTCCAGCGATCAACGCCGATAAGTCCTCTCTGTTGCTCCGAGAGCGCGGTGGTTTCAACCCGACGCGCTACTTTGTCGAGGAGGTCATTACTGGGTTCGATGAGACCGATTTCCACAAGACATGGGTTCGGGTATGGATCTTGATTTTCTTGCTTTTATTTCTTCTTATCTTGCATTCCTCTAGTAACTATTGCAAGTAGAAATCCTTCTTTTTTTAGTTCAGGGGAGTCAAAAAAACAAATTGCACTTTAAAGAAATCTGTAGGTTGCTATTGAGATGCAATACATTGTCTTGGATGGACATGATAAATAGCTTATTGAATAAATTCGGTTTCTCCCTTTCTTTTTGCTATGTAGACGGCAGCTATGAGGAACGACAGGAGCCCGCAGGAGAGAAATACAAGGCTGGAGAATATGTGCTGGCGGATATGGAATCTTGCAAGGAAGAAGAAACAGGTGAAATTATCTTTTATTTTCTTTATTTTCTTATAGCTCCTTAATTCATCCAGTTTCTGTCTAGACTGGATTTATTTGATGCCTTTTTGGTTTAATCTTTTAATAGGCATGAGTTATGATTATTTTGAAGAAGTCATCCTAATAGAAGTTCTGTTCAAAAGAAAACCTTTCTTTGCAAGGGAACTTGCCTTTTGTGTCTTTCTATAAAATGTCGTGCCAAATTTGGAAAAGAAACCTTTTTCATTTCCCTTCTATATATAAAGCAATGTAAATATGTGACCTAGTCTATTTGCATTTCAATTTATCTTTTGCATTGTTTAGGCAATTGACTTTGGCTATTGAGCCAAGTGCCCATGAAATCCATGGAACTTAACCATCTAAACGTTGTGGATTGGACTGTTTTGAGCCTGTTGTTAGTTTGTCACGGATTGAAGGTATTCCGACCCTGACATTATTAGACTCGGCTGAAAACTTATGGGTAACCCAAGCAATCCACACACCTCTTCAGATATCTTGCAGATTTGGGGTCAAGTTGGCCAGGCCGTTACATCTTTCTGCTTTTGATATCTGTTTTTCTGAGATCTCTGCATGTATAATAGTTTGCTGTAGCTGATTTTTTTTTAATTTTATTTCTACAAGTGCAGACCGAAGGAGAGGAGGCGACACAACTATCAAGGCGGCTATTACGTGAGAAAGCACGCCAAGATTCAACCGTTGGCATGTCGGAAGATCTTTCTGAAGAAGAGAAATCACCTGCTCGTGGTGAGAGCACAAGGGCCTGCATGCCCAAGATCAATTCGGTTGATACAATTGAGACCTGGGCCAATGAGCACAAGGACAAAAGGCTTTACATTGTACTGCTGAGGCATGTGGATTCAATTGCTTTTGAACTTGATAATCAATGCTTCATGTGCATATGATGTGTTGGCTAATTTGTTCTAATGGGTTTATTTGTACAGCATTCATGGCTTGATTCGTGGAGAAAATATGGAGCTTGGACGTGACTCAGATACTGGTGGTCAGGTTAGTGCTCGATTGCCCCTCTGTTTGCCTGTTATCCTTTCAAATTTAAATTGGAGTGCTTGAGATTTTCATGCACACATGCTACACTTACTGTGGTTGACATTAATGTACTTTCCAGTTAAGTTTTCTATTGCCCTATGGGCTAAAATTATTGTCTATAAATTGGTTCATTAAAAAGATCTAATTGCTTAATAAAGTATAACTGTGAAAAGAAATAAAAATTGTTTAAAACATGCTTTACTTGGAATAACTTCAAGCAGTTGGTTTGTATTTGAATTTTTGTCCTTTTGTTAGGTCAAATATATAGTGGAGCTTGCAAGGGCATTAGGCTCAACACCAGGAGTTCATCGTGTCGACCTTCTGACTCGACAGATCTTGGCAGATGATGTTGATTGGATATATGCAGAGCCAGTCGAGACGCTTACTTCTAGAAACTGCGAGAATGATGAATCCCCAGAGTTACCAGCGGAGGGTGGTGGGGCTTACATCATACGTATTCCATTTGGCCCTAGAGGATACATCCGGAAAGAGCTTCTCTGGCCCCACATCCAAGAATTTGTTGATGGCGCCCTCATGCACATAATGCATGTTGCAAAATCTCTAGGAGAGCAGATAGGTGACGGCAAGCCTGTCTGGCCAATCATCATTCACGGCCACTATGCTGATGCTGGTGGCTCTGCAGCATTGTTATCAGGCGCATTAAATGTGCCAATGGTATTTACAGGACATTCACTTGGTAAAGACAAGTTAGAACAGTTGCTGAAGCAGGGAAAACAGTCAAGGGAGGAGATAAATGTGATTTATAAGATAATGCAAAGAATCGAGGCTGAAGAGCTGTGTCTGGATGCCTCTGAGGTTATAATTACAAGCACCAGACAGGAGATAAAGGAACAGTGGAAATTGTATGACGGTTTTGATCTCATACTTGCTAGAAATCTGAGAGCTAGGATCGAGCGTGGCGTCAGCTGTTATGGCAAATACATGCCTCGTATGGTTGTGAGTATTCTTTATCTCATTGAGCTTGCTTTTTGTTTCTTTATACGCATCTCTGTTTTTTTTACTTTTGTGTGTGTTTATTAATATTTTGACATATGCAGCTAATACCACCTGGTATGGAGTTTAGTCATGTGGTGGTCCCAGATGTTGATATGGATGGTGATGTTGAAGTAAATGTAGATGGATCAGGCGATTCTGACCTACCTATCTGGGAGGAGGTTTAAATCTTTTCCTACAGACTACTGTACTTTGTATTGTTTTGTTATTAACTTATTATAGTACCAAATTGCAATTTATGATCCTTAAATATTGATTTTTCTGACTTGTGCTTTTGTGTCACGACATAATTTGCAGATAATGCGGTTTTTCACCAACCGTTGCAAGCCCATGATTCTTGCTCTTGCCCGTCCTGATCCCAAGAAGAATATCACAACTTTAGTCAAAGCATTTGGTGAATGTCGACAACTAAGAGAATTAGCAAACCTTGTACAAAAATTCTTGTATTATTATATTTATATTTTGTTGTATTGTTTATATTTTGTTGTATTGTCTGTATTTTTTATATTAATATATTGTACAGACGCTGATAATGGGAAACCGTGATAACATTGATGAGATGTCAAGTACGAATACAGCTGTTCTGACTTCTATTTTGAAGTTGATTGACAAGTATGATTTGTATGGCCAAGTGGCATATCCCAAGCACCATAAGCAATCTGAAGTTCCTGATATTTACCGTTTGGCTGCAAAAACTAAGGTAGTGTTGGTTCACAACCAAAGCATATACCCTGACTACCAAATTATATGAAAACTAAATGAGAACAAAATATTAACCCAATTTATGTTTAGTAACCACTAACTATGAATCCTATACAATTGCACACAACAAATTTATGTACCATCTTATATAGGTAACATTATTCTAGCAAAGAGTGCTTGGTTTATACCATTCATTATAATTCTGAATTTTATAGTAAGCTGTCTGATTTCCTTGCAGGGTGTTTTCATCAACCCAGCTTTCATCGAGCCATTTGGCCTCACCTTGATAGAGGTGAAATATTTTTCCGTGATAATTATTTCTTTTTCCGTTCTTGTTCTCTATCCACCACTAATTATTTTTATGCATAATGGTGCATATATTTTCTTAACAGGCAGCAGCTCATGGTCTACCTATTGTGGCTACAAACAATGGTGGACCTATCGACATACATAAGGTATATTTGTGACTTGCTCTGCTCTATTGTCTTGGCACAATAGAACATCTAGTTTTGATACTTACAAGATCTCTTTTCCAGATTCTCAACAATGGCATCCTTGTCGATCCCCATAATCAAAATGCAATTGCAGACGCACTCTACAAGCTTGTCTCTGACAAGCAACTCTGGTTGCAGTGCCGGAAAAATGGTTTGAAAAATATCCACCAGTTCTCTTGGCCCGAACATTGCAAGAAGTATCTTTTGCAAGTCACCAATCTCCAGCCGAGGCACCCACAATGGGATAAGATTGAAGGAACAGAAAAATCTGAATCTGATGATTCCCTTGGTGACTCATCAAGGGATATTCAAGATTTAACTCTTAACCTGAATAATTTGCTAAATGACAAAAAGGTTACTGAAGATGGTAGCGTGAAGAATGTCATTGGCACCCTAAAAGAACATCCTATGACAAGAAATAACCTACGAAGTGTTATCATGGAGCTTTCAAAAGGACTCATTAGACCCACTAAAAAGGACAATTCTGTTGAGAAAACCAATAAGATGCCTCTAATCAGAAAGAGGAAGAATATAATTGTTATTGCTATCGATTCTGTCTCTAGTTCACCAGGTTTGATCGATATTATAAAAAGTATTTTTGAGGCATTGGCCGGTCAAAGGTCATCAGGCTCAGTGGGGTTTGTGGTAGCCACATCGATGAATTTCTCCACCATACACTCTCTGCTGGTCGCAAGTGGTCTGCTATGCACGGAATTTGATGCATTTATATGCAATAGCGGTGGTGATGTGTATTACCCGTCGTATACCTCTGACGATGTGCTCAGTACTGGTCAAATACTGTTCACGGCTGACCAAGACTATCACTCCCAGATTGAGTACAGGTGGGGTGGTGAAGAATTAAGAAAAGCTCTGTTGCACTGGACTGAATCTATCAATGAGAAGAAAGGAGAAAGTGAGGAGCCGGTTATTGTAGAAAATATCGAGGGGTCTTCTCCCTTGTGCTTTGCATTTAATGTGCGGAACCCAAAAATTGTAAGATTTCAATATAGAGAAACAAGTTACTGTAGCCTTTTTGGAGTAGTTTCTGGAAATGTCTAGTTGGGTGTTGATGCCTTAGCAGTTAGCAGTAAGGTTTGGTATTGTTCATAAACCTCTACTGAATTGAGCTAAATGAACTAATTGTACAACCATGGTCTCTCTACTCGGCACTTCAATTTTATATAACCTGCAATAATAAATTGCTGTGTGCAGACCCGGAACCCAGAAAACTCTAAAAGGGAATAAGTCCAATGAATGAGAAATACTTGCCTTTTTTCCCCTTCTTTTACTATAGTTCTTGTCGTTTTATGTATAGGTTCCTCCAGTGAAGGAGCTTAGGAAGTTGATGAGAATTCAAGCACTAAGGTGTAATGTATTGTATAGCCATGATGGTAGCCGGCTCAATGTTATTCCAGTTCTTGCTTCTCGATCACAAGCCTCGAGGTTTCCAGCTTTGCATGTTTTTCAAACATTTCTCAGGTCATTTGCACCATAAAACTCTAGGAACTACTACCTTTACATCATCATATTTATTTTCAGGTATTTGTATGTAAGGTGGGGAATTGAGCTTACAAAAATGGTGATTATTGTGGGAGAAAGTGGTGACACAGATTATGAAGCATTACTTGGAGGCATGCACAAGACTCTGATACTTAAAGGCCCATTCAACACTGTGGCAAGCCAGCTCCATGCAGCTAGAAGCTACTCCTTCGACGACAGCCCAAATATTGTGCAAGTAGAGGGATGCACTACTAGCGAAATAATCTGTGGTTTGCAGAAGTTAGGCATGATCAAGGCTTAACATTTAAAATTTCAAATGAAAATAGGTTTGAAGGTGCTATTGCATAAAGTCTGTCCCTTACTGAATTTGTTGGAACATGCTTGACTATATGGGTGTTTATTATTTTTTCTTTTCTTCACATAGGTAGGTCAGCTGGAGTTAACTGGTCACTAATTTTGCAATAATATGGCTGTGTAAATTCATGCTAAAATATCTTCGCATTCTGAATCAATTACTCCTGAGATCCTCTTTATTATTCTTAGGGACATAACAAGGCAGAAGTAGTGGCAGTTTTGAGATAATTCCCTTTTTATCATATTTGCGGTTATTTGTTGTTGGTAGTGTCGGGATATGTTCTAATAAATCCTGGTTTTTCCTTCCATTTCTGTGCTGTATTACCTGTTTGCTGTATTGCCCTGAAAAAGAGATGAACTAACATTTCATTTTCAACCTTAAAAAAAACATTCAATTTCACTCGAAATAAGGAGAAAATGAGAAGGAACAAAAGTAACATGGCATCAGAATATTCGATTTCACAAAAATAGCATAGTCGTTGTGGACTGTAGCGACTCCATAGTGTTACACATAAAACCTTGCAGCGGCTCGCTTGTATCAGAGACGCTGCACTTGTGATATTTTTTTTGGAACTTTGAATGATAATATGAATATACAATTCATGCAAGGAGAATAAAATAAGAGGGATGCATGGCTTTAATTTGTTCAATTGATGCAAAATAACCGGAATACCAAAAAAAAAAAAAAAAAAATCCAATTATCAAGTATTCAACAGTTTCTATATTGATATTTATTGTTTTCTTTTTATTTATAAAAACAGATAGCAAAATTAGATGAGTAGAACTTGGGTGTTCTTAAGCTCGCCAAGTCTTTTGTGAGCTTACTTCAAAAGATGAATCTAAACTATTGAGACCAATCTACTTCACAAGTAAACTGTTGCGTTATGTCAAAATTTTTAAATTTTTGAATTAATTTAACAAAATTAAACGGTAAAAAAATAATGAAAAATGAACGCGTTAAAATTAATTTATAAACCTTTTATTTTAGATTTGATAACTGTGGGAATTTAAAAAAAAATGATAAATATGATATTATGAATATTAAAAGACTGATACATAGCATTCAATCATTCATAAATATATATAGGATACAGAGTCACCATATAATATTGACAGCCCTAGAAATGAAAAAACTTGCGATCATAGCGCCAATAGTACGGCTTGAACAAATAACTTCATTACCACATTAAACTACAAATCGATCAACTACCCCATACAAATTTAATTCAATAAAGCATTTCTTCAATTCATCACCCGGCAATTTTTGCGTACTTCACCGTCAGTTCCAGTTCCAGTAGACGATGCAAGTCTACCCATTCTGATAACCGAGGTTGTAAAGTCTTCGAAGAACAGCACTGGATCTATAGCGTAAGCTTGGACCATGTTAAGAACCTCGCTGGGCCCGCTAGCCAGAACCTGGTCAGAAGGGAGGAGGCCGTCACCTGACAGTAGATTGATGTAGTACTGGTTATCAAATGTGGCTGGAGTTGAGAGGTCGAGGTGCGCCAGAGTCCCATTTGAACCTGAGCAAAGCTGCTGAAGTGATTGTATAAATTCGACATCGCCATTGGAACTGAGTCGGGAACTGAAGGAAGAACACCTTGCCTTGCCTATGGTATGCGCACCTTAATTTGGATGGAAAACAATTTATTAAAATGGATACATTTGGTACAAACGAATTCATATCCACATATATTTCTTTAAATTTGTTGCGGTCATCTCTTGCAAATCTATCATAAAATGGTTAATCTAGCTTAAAATGAAAAGTTATGAAATAAATAAAGAAAACAAAGTGATAATGAACTGACCTGAGAGAGCCACCATGTCTTGAGTGGAGAGTCCGAGGTTTTGAAACTTTTGAATAAGTGTCGGTACGTTAGATGTCGGTGCGGGGAGGTTTTTATTTGCTGTTGTGAGGCTTGCACTCCTACTATCTTTCCTCCCTAGTTCTACCTGCCATGTGGGCCCACCAGACTGGTAATAGCATCACCAATTACATATCAGAGACCACTCACCGAAATCCATTATTAGTTTTGTACAAACATACTGTGTATATACTCAATTTTTTTGATAAGGTAAAGATAAATTATTCAAAAATTAGTTTTGATACCAAAACAACCGAATCACGTGCTGCAATGGCGAGAACATCAGCACAAGAAACGGTCTGTGGACAGGCTTGCTCTATCTCGGACTTGATCGAATCGATCACCTCAAATCCCCTCAATGAGTTGAGGTTTGGGCCTGCAGTTTTCTCCCCCACGAAGTTTGTATTATCATCGAGAAGCACAGAACCATCACATCCCTAAAATAAAACTCAGAACAAAAAACTTCAAAGACAGTTTTATGACTTGATTGTAAAGAGAAGTAACAAACTTTGTACTACTTTTAGTTGGTAGAAGTTTGCTAGCAACAGTAATCAAGGAAGCCATTCTACAAAGAAGGTAGCTGTCTATTCTGTAATTGGGATCACATTTGATCATTGTACAAATTTGGGTTAACAGACGCATACTAAATATAATATTGCAGTGTTGCCAATGTTACTTGATCAGTCGATTTTGTAAATCTAATTTAGGACCAGCTAGACAACTCTGTTCTGACTAGCATCCCTGGTATAAAATACTCTATAAAATTTAACCAAAATGAAAAAAGAAAAAAAAAACAGAGAGAAAAGTTAAGATTTTATATGAATGAGTTAACGAGTATAACCGCACTTACATTCACAAAGCAGTCATGGAAATGGAGGCGAAGAAGTGAAGCGGCCATGCGGGGATCGGAAGCAACGGCTTGCTCCACTACAGAACGGACTATATCTTCAACTTGAGGACATGTCATAAAGTACAGGTCAAAACTGAGGGATATGCCTGTGCTAACACCGGTACCATCACCGTAGCAGGTCTTGTTCTCTGCTAGTCCGGTTCTTACAGCTAAAGTGACAGTACTTGCTGCTAGAGTGAGAACAAAAACTATAATTGCAACTATCTGCATTGTTAATTTTTCTTTTTCTTTTTCTTTTTCCAAGAGGAAGGAGAACTTTTGCAAGTTGAAATACAAACAGTAGAAATTAATCTGTTGTGGCGGTCAAGTATGTTATGGGAATTACGTATATATAGACAGTCTGTGTGGAGTCTGGGACTCTGGGGGAGTGGTTGAGTTGGTACCTTCGACCCGGTCAGAAGCTCAGAACAGATATTATCGGAAACAAAATTGGAAATGAAATAAGATCACAAATTCAAGTCACAACATATGTGTTTAGGGAATCTGATTTCTCTGTGACGGATGCATATGGTGATACATGTTGCAACGACTGAAACCAGGGAGTAGGGACCCTCCGGTTTCTTATTTTTTATGGTTTTAGTTCTTGAAGGGCCAATCAGGGAATTTCTGAAGGCCCCCTTGCTCATGTTGATGTGGCTTTCTTTGAGCGTTCGCTTCAAATGTCAAATTACAATTGGACACAATATGGTATTACTTATTGATGCATAGACAAATGTTGCAAAAACTAGGGTAGAACTAGGGTGTTCTTAAGTTCACCAAGCCCCTTGGTGAGCTCAAGTCTAAAACCCATCGGATCGGCTTCAAACGACGAATCTGAACCGTTGAAACCCGTCTACCTTACGAGTGATGCGTCTACATGCAAAAATTTTATACTTTCGAATTAATTTAGAATAGAGTCAAGCGGTCAAAATTAGAAGGTTAATAAATTAATTTTAATGCATTCATTTTTTGCCGATATTTTTATTAATATCCAAAGTTTAATACAAATTATTAATTCTGCCCAGAACTCGACTCAATATCGAAAAATACCCAAGCCGGCAAGAAAATGGCCGGCTTAGGTACCAGAGTAAACCGGCCATTTTCTGGCCGGCTTACTCCATTTTTTTTTTTTTTTTTTTTTTTAGAGAGACACTATGAAGATCAAAATATTGAAATCTAACTCTGAAAATTTGAAATTTTTGTTTAAATTATTTGTTATATTACTTCTTTTGATGTATAATTAGCATATTTATACTAAAATACGATAGATTAATTGAAATTATGTTGAATAACACTAAATTATGTTAAATTACGTTAAATTACGTTAAAATACGGTAAATTACGCTAAAATACGGTATGAATAGGGACGATATCTTCACTGAAAAAGGGGAAAAACGACGATGAAACTTCAAACGGTCATAAAACGGCGCTCGAGTGTCCGATTTTAGCAAATGACCACTTTTCGGAAAGCTTGCGAAAATACGCATGCGTCCGTGCCAGCAATGCCGGATTCCGAAATTCAGAATCGCCAAAAAACTAAGGGAAGAGCCTCAAAACTTGAGTTGAAGTTTCCGATTAAGATTTTCATTTCTATTATTCAATCCAAATAGCTCAGTAAATTAGTTACATAATGAACTTGTAGAATACCAATTTTTACTATTTTCGGAATTTTTTTACTATTTTTTATGATTCATGAAAGATGAGCAAAATCAGTCTACTATAGCGTCATTTTGTGTAGTTTAGCGTAATTTACCGTATTTTAGCATAATTAGCGAAGTTATTGTAATTTTACGTAATTTGGTATAATTGAACATAATTTATTGTAATATAGTGTAATTCAATATAATTTCAAGTATTCTAGCCTATTTTAGTATAAATATGCTAATTATACATCAAAAGAAGTAGAGGAGGGATCAAGTTACAACAAATTTGAGTTACAACAAAGTTACAACAACCATTTTTTTCATTTTCAAAGTCCAAATCGTCGATCCAAACCGTTCAACATGATTATCTAAATAAAATGTGCTTGCAGATCAAATTTTACATTTTTTTTGAATTTTTTTACTATTTATTAAGATGGGTACAAAATTCAATGGTTTGAATATGACTATTTTTTGTAAAATACTTAATAAATAGTAAACAAATTAAAAAAAATGTAAAATTTGATCTGGAAGCACAGTTTATTGTGGAGATCATGTTGAACGGTTTGGATTGACGATTTGGACTTTGAAAATAAAAAAAATGATTGTTGTAACTTGATCCCTCCTCAAAGAAGTAATATAACAAATAATTTAAACAAAAATTTCAAATTTTCAGAGTTAGATTTCAATATTTTGATCTTCATAGTGTCTCTCTAAAAAAAAAAAAAAAATGGAGTAAGCCGGCCAGAAAATGGCCGGTTTACTCTGGTACCTAAGCCGGCCATTTTCTGGCCGGCTTGGGTATTTTTCGATATTGAGTCGAGTTCTGGGCAGAATTAATAATTTGTATTAAACTTTGGATATTAATAAAAATGTCGGCATTTTTTGACGTTTTTTTTACCACTTGACTCTATGCAAAATTAATTTTAAAATTTAAAATTTTTACATGTATACGCATTACTCGTAAGATAAACGGGTTTCAACAGTTCGGATTCGTCGTTTGAAGCCAATCCGATAGGTTTTAGACTTGAGCTCAATAAGACCTTGTGAACCAAGAGCACCCTAGTTCTACCCGCAAAAACTACGTAACATATTGTTTTCCTTTAGATAATTTTTAAACTAAATTTCCCAGCATAAGGTGTCGTGGTGTAGTTGGTTATCACGTCAGTCTAACACACTGAAGGTCTCCGGTTCGAACCCGGGCGACGCCACTTTCATTTTGCCTACGGGAACAATAATCACGTAAAAGTTGTAAGTTATGCATTTGTCATTTTGCAGGCCATAGTTCCTAAATGTATTGATTTGTCAACCCACTGGTCCCCTCTATTCCTCCATTTTAGCAAACCAAATTACTCCCGACCCAGACACAAATGGCAGAAAAATAAATATCCAAAAGTTTCTTCTACTCAAATATGGCTTATTATTTCCTCCGATACGGACGTTTTGCCAACTGTTACGTACTTTGAAATAAAAAGAACATAGGAGAACATTTTATAAGATAGTAATAAAAAATTATATAAAATGATATATTTTTATAAAAAAAGATAGACCAATAAAAAAATAATTATTCAATAATATCTTCAATTTGTACTAAATCGATGTTATTTTTCATTGGACTTTATTACACTAATTGACCTTTTATTTATAATTTGAATTTAAAATCAATATATTTTAATATCATTCATGAATATTATTGAATAATTATTTTTATTATTAGTCTATCTATTTTTTGTGAAATATGTCATTTTTTAATTATCGTTGTCGGTTCGCTCCGGGAGATAAGAAGCTATAGCAGCCCACCTGCATCCATATAAAGTTATAAACTAATTGCCCTGATTACTATTTCCTTATAAATAAATAATGAAGATCAATGAAGTCTCGAATTGGTAACTTCCTGTGGTCTTCAATATACTAGTAATCCATGTCAATTATTTTATAATTTGAAGCGATCAATATTGAAAAATCAACTTTTTTTAATGGTGGCTACTGTTGTAAAATTAAAATGAAGTTGCAACAAAAGTAAAGTAAATAACAAGAGAGATAGAGAGCAATAGCAGAATTTTATTCTCTTCTAATTGTATGTATTTTCTTGCTTTTACAAAGCCTCTATTTATAGGCTAGAAAGAGATGTTACAATAATAAAGAAGAAAATAAATGTCCATAGTAGTGGAGTAGTGGAGTAGTGGAGAAGTGGGGCAATGAATTGAACATCCACATAAATCATATTAAATTTGATTTACAACACTTCCCCTTGGATGTTCATATTTCATTATACGCTATTAATATGATACTTCAGGATCAATATTAATATGATACTTCAGGATCAATATTAACACGATACTTTCGGACCATGTACTGCCTCATTAAAAACCTTATCAAGAAAAACTCATTGGGATAAAAACTTGATTAAGGGAAAAAGAGTACAGTGCGTATAACGCTTCCCCTCATTTAGATATCATTGAATATTCTTCAATCGGTGTAGACCTATCTTCTTTGTGAGTTGTTCAAAAACCTTCGTCGGCAAAGATTTTGTGAATAGGTCTGCTAAATTATCGATTGATCGGACTTGGCAAACATTGATTACGCCTTCCTTTTGTAGGTCATGTGTTGAAAAGAACTTTGGCGCAATATGTTTAGTCCGGTCTCCTTTGATATATCATTCTTTGATTTGTGCAATGCATGTTGCATTATCTTCATGCAGTGGAGTAGGGTTTTCCTTAATGTTTTTAAGCCCGCATTCTTTTTGAATATTTTGAATCATTGACCGTAACCAAACGCATTCTCGACCAGCCTCATATAAGGCGATCAGCTTGGCATGATTTGATGATGTTGCCGTAAGAGTTTGTTTTGTTGATCGCCATGAAATTGTAGCTCCACTATAAGTGAATACATATCCCATTTGAGATCGTGCTTTATATGGATCCGACAAATATTCTGCATCTGCATATCCAATTAATTTGGATTTTGTATCATTTTGATAATATAACCCCATATCTCTAGTTCCGCAGAGATATCAAAATATGTGTTTAATTCCATTCCAATGTCTTCTGGTTGGTTTGGAACTATATCTTGCTAACACATTTATAGAAAATACGATATCAGGTCTTGTATTATTTGCAAGATATAATAACGTTCCAATTGTGCTTAAGTATGGTACTTCAGGACCAAGAATTTTTTCATTATTTTCTTGGAGGTGAAAAGTATCATTTTCTGCATTTAGCGATCATACGACCATTGATGTACTTAAAGGATGAGATTTATCCATATTAAATCTTTTTAGTACTTTTTCAACATAATTTGATTGATGGATAAATATTCCATTATTTAGATGTTCAATTTGCAAGCCGAGATAAAATTTAGTTACACTAAGATTTTTCATTTCAAAGTTATTTTTTTAAAAATTTGTTGTATTTTCAATCTCTTCAGGAGATCCAATAATATTTAAATCATCAACATATACTACAATGATTATGGAACCTAGATTTGATCTTTTAATGAAAACACAAGGACTGATTATATTATTTTTATATCCTTCTTTTAGAAGGTACTCACTCAGTCAATTGTACCACATTCGGCCTGATTGTTTTAGTCTGTATAAAGATCTTCTTAATTTTATAGAGTACATTTCTCTAGGTATTGATTTATATGCTTCAGGCATTTTCAATCCTTCAGAAATTTTCATGTATATGTCACTATCAAGTGAACCATATAAATATGCTGTTACGACATCCATAAGTCGCATTTTTAGATTTTCTGTAACTGTGAGACTTATTAGAAACCTGAGAGTTATCACATCCACTACAGGTGAATACGTCTCTTCATAATCGACTCCAGGTATTTGTGTAAAGCCTTGTGCCACTAGCCTTGCTTTATATCTCACAATCTCATTTTTCTCATTCTTTTTTATTGCAAATACCCATTTGTAACCTACAGGGTTAATATCTTTAGGCGTTAAGACTACAGGTCCAAAAACATTGCGCTTTTCAAGCGAATCTAATTCAGCCTTCAGGGCATCTTTCCATTTTGGCCAATCATTTCTGTGCATACACTCTTCAGGAGTTTTTGGCACATAATCTTCCTCATTTAGCACATCAATTGCTATAGCATATGCAAAAATTTCATCAGCACATGTTTCATTTCGGTTCCATATTGTACCATTCTGTACATAGTTTATTGAGATCTCATAATCATTAGGTACCTGAGTTTCTTCTGAAACTTCATCAACCTCTTCTAGAGTTTTATCAACTTCTTCAGAAGTTTTACCATTAATCTCTTCTGGGATTTTATCAACTTCTTCAGGAGTTCTACTATCAACCTCTTCTAGGGTTTTATTGACTTCTTCATGAGTTTTACCATCAACCTCTTTTGGGGTTAGACCAACTGCTTTATTCTGCTCTTTCCTTTTACGTGGATTTACATCCTTAGAACCAAGTGATCTTCCACATTTCCTACGCACATTAGATTCATTAGATATTTTTGTAATGTCAATTCGAGCAGGTGCGTTTATAGCTGGAATATGCGATTTAGTAACTCTATTTGTATCTGTAAATGCATCAGGCAATTCATTTGCAATTCTTTGCAAATTTATAATATTTTGAACTTCGAGTTCACATTGACCACTTCGGGGGTCAAGATAACAATGAATTCCAAGTTACTTGTTTATCCAGCTGTGGTTTTTCTTCCCCTAAGTTTAGGAATATTGATTCATTAAAATGACAATCAACAAATCTTGCTGTAAAAACATCTCTTGTTAATGATTCTAAATATTTAATAATAAAAGGAGAGTTAAAATCAATATAAATTCCCAACCTTCTTTGAGGTTCTATTTTTGTGCGTTGTGGAGGAGAAATTGAAACATATATTGTACAACCAAATACATTTAAATGAGACAAATTTGGTTCTATTTCGGAGACCAATTGTAACGGGGAATACTTATGATTTGTAGTTGGCCTTAATTTAATTAGTGTTATGGCATGTCCCCATGCAGAAGACAATAGACTAGATTTCAAAAGTAACGGTCTAGCAATTAATTGCAACCTTTTAATCAACGATTCTGCTAGACCGTTTTGTGTATGAACATGAGCCACTGGATGTTCTACCGTAATTCCAATAGACATGCAATAATCATTAAAAGTTTGAGAAGTAAACTCTCCTGCATTATCAAGCCGGATTCTTTTAATTTGATAATCCGGAAAATGAGCTCTCAATTGGATAATTTGTGCTAATAGTCTAGCAAACGCAACATTTCTTGTTGCTAACAAACTCACATGTGACCAGCGTGTTGATGCATCAATTAACACCATAAAATATCTAAATGGTCCACATGGAGGTGTAATAGGCCCACATATATCTCCTTGAATATGTTCTAAAAATGAAGGAACTTCAGGTCCAATTTGGAGATGGCCTAGTAATTAACTTTTCAAGAGAGCAAGCTTCGCATGTCAATTCTTTTGATAATATGATCTTTATGTCCTTTAAGGAATGTCTATTTGCACTTTCAATTATTCTCCTCATCATTATATTTTCTGAATGACCCAATCTGTCATGCCACAATGTAAATAATTTTGGATCAACTAACTTCTGGTTAGTAACCATATTTGATTCTATTGTACTTATATAAGTACCATATAGTCCAGAAGACAATGCTTGCATATTTTTCATTATGATTTTCTGGTCATTTTTAATAGATGTGATATGAAGATATTTACAATTTCTCTCATTCATAATTTTAATATGATAACCATTCTTTCGAATATCTTTAAAACTTAGTAGATTTCTTCTGGATCTACTTGAATATAATGCATCATTTATTATTAATTTTGTTCCTTCAGGTAACAAAATGCAAGCTCTTCCGGAGCCTTCAATTAAATTAGTTGTGCCAGATGTAGTGTGGATATTAGTCTCACCAAGATGCAATTGTGAAAAATATTTCTTACTTTTCAATATGGTATTTGTTGTTCCGCTGTCTACTAAACATGGATCTTCTTTACTTACCATTGCGTCAGTCATTTTTCTTTAAAATAAAAGAATGCAAGAATAAAATAAAAATAAACTACCTTTATTCATTAATTTTATTTGCATACAATATAAAAATTAAATGTAAACTAAACTTTTATAAACATAAACTTCTACATTATATTTTCTCTCTTAGTAAAGTGTCTATTTTTTTATCCACATTATGAAAGAAATCTGATACATCAAAATGTGTATCTATATGGCATTCATATTCGGGGCCAATTTAGTTTCCACATTTTCTCTTTTTTTTTTCTTAATTGAGGCTTGATAATGCCCTACAAAATGCTTGGGCGTACGACAGGTACGCAATCAATGATTTGTCATCCCACATCTGTAACAAACATCTTTAGGATATTTTTCTTTCTCATTTTTCATTAATACGTATTTATAACAAAATACAACTTCAGGTTACTAATACCATAACTTCGAGTTATTATAAATGAAAAAGGAGATAAATTCAAACTTTGTGAGATTTGTCATATGTACTACAAAATAGATACGTATTAATAATTTCATATTATTAATATGATAACTTCAGGTTATTAATGCCATAACTTCAGGTTATTAATATCATAACTTAAGGTTGTGAAAAGGAAGATGAATAAATATAAATAAAAGAATATGTAAATTGCATAAATAAATAAATTTAAATGTATTAATAACTTCAGGTTAATATTATATAACTTCAGGTTGTAATAAAATACTTATTTAATAACTTCTGGTTATTAAATTGCTTGACTGTGCTATGTAAAATTTAATTTGAAATAACTTCGGGTTATATTTTCATCCAATGACCTATAATAACTTCTAGTTATTATATTGATTTTATATGAAAATTTCTAATAAAACTTCAGGTTTTAATTGGGAATAACTTCAGGTTATTATTCATCCAGTGGCCTATAATAACTGCTGGTTATTATATTAATTTTATATTAAAATTTCAAATAGAACTTCAGGTTCTAAACAATTATAATAATAACTTCATGTTATTATTCTTATTATTATATTCGAGTAATACGAACTTCAGGTTCTTGATAAACAATTAGTTTTGATAATAACTTCAGGTTATTATTCCATCATTCACTTCAAGGAATGATTCTTATAAACTAAAACAAACATAATAAAAAAATTCAAATGAAATTTAAATTAATGAAAGATATAATAATCAATCATATAAATTACTTACAGAATAACTTTGCAACTTCTTCCGAGCAATTCGTGCTAATAACGTGTTGTAAAATTAAAATGAAGTTGCAACAAAAGTAAAGTAAATGACAAGAGAGATAGAGAGCAATAGCAGAATTTTATTCTCTTCTAATTGTATGTATTTTCTTGCTTTTACAAAGCCTCTATTTATAGGCTAGAAAGAGATGTTACAATAATAAAGAAGAAAATAAATGTCCATAGTAGTGAAGTAGTGGAGTAGTGGAGAAGTGGGGCAATGAATTGAACATCCACATAAATCATATTAAATTTGATTTACAACAGCTACAAATTACAATCTAAAAAACATGCCTAGAATTCTTGAATAACAATTATAACATTGCCGAATATATGCTGGTGAGAGCAATTAATTAATTATAATATGCTGCCTGAAAATCTATTATCAACTTTTAGTAGAGATATTTAGTATTCAGATTCAAATTAGAGTTTGAATGTCAGAGAGAAAGGGAGAGATAGAGGGGGGTAAGATAATGAAGAAACAAGATCAATTAGTGAACATTTTTCTTTGATTTAAAGGGTATAATGGTCAATTTAATTTTTAAAATAAATGAATAAAAGTAAAATTAATAGAAGGGAATAGTAGAAAGAAAATTATTTTTTGTGGGATATTATGGTCATTTTATGGGGAAATTGGCTATTTTGAAAGTTTGCATGAGCACACCGGAAATTATCCCTTAAAATTTAAAATATAAATATAAAATACATTTGCGCCGCTCCTCTTCGAATTAAAGGCATATTTTACAATTTGATAATATTATAGTTTAGTGTTTGCATCGCTTCATTCTTGCTCCGATGGAAATAATATATAGTAATGCCTCTCACAAGGGATTTTCTTTTGTCTAGTCGAAAACAAGTTTTTTCTAAGAAAAAAAAAACAGAGAAATTAGTGAACATCTTTCTTTGATTTAAAGAGTATAATGGTCAATTTATTTTTTTAAATAAATGAAATCAAATTTTGGATAGATAACTGGCTTCAATAACAACTCATTAAAAGCAAGTATCTAGAGTTATTCACACAAGCAGAGAATCAGGAAATGTCAGTTCAGCAGGCATACCATCAGGGTGAGTGGGACCTTCATACACAGCCAGGACAACAATCACAAGAAACATTACTGATGGCTGAACTGAGACACATAACAGTAGGAGATCAGCAAGATATGGCTATATGGAAATGAACCAAAGACGGACAATTCACAGTAAAATCGTACTATCAAGCAATAGAGCAGGGTCCTTACATAAAATCAAAAATCAGTGTTATTTGGAATCTGAAAGCACCTCATAGAGTTTTGATATTTTGTTGGTTGATGCTAAACAACAGAATTCTAACGATAGATAACATGATCAAGAAAGGCTGGCCTATGCCTAACATGTGTCATCTCTGTAAAAGGCAGGGGGAAACAATATTGCATATGTTTCATACATGCTTTTACACCAAGCAGGTATTACTTCTGGCAAGAGGTCAAAACAGGTTCTTTGGTAAGATAGTGGGAAGACAAAACAACATATATGATGATATACTACTGGAATCAAAGAACCAAAAGCAGAGACAGATGCAGCTGACAATATGTTTTGTGATATGGAGGGAGAGATACCGCAGAATCTTCCAGGAAAATCAAAAACCTCCGAATATCTTACTGGTAGAAATAAAAAATGAACTCAGAAGCTGGTACCCGGGCCAGGACATGGTGGATCTTGTTTTATGTTTCTTGTCTTTCTTTTCTTTTCTTTATTTTCCAGTTTTATTTCTTGTATATTTCTTCATTTCATTCAACTCAATCAGAGTTGAACTTTTGTATCATTTGACACATCTTGTGTCTGATTAATGAAATTTGACAGCTTGACTCCCACATTTCTACTTCAAAAAAAACTACTTTCTTCGCAGCAAAAGAAATCATATTTTTCCTTCCCATTTCTATTAAATATAAATATAGAGACGACCCAACAGCTTTTTTCAAAAACTACTTTCTAAAAGGAAATATTTATTGTTCAAAAAACATTGTACCATAATTGCTTGAAAAATATAATCATATGTTCAGAGTGCAGCTGCATGCAATTATTTGGGATCATTAATTACCTGTATTTTATTTGAAAATCGTTATTTATATCTAAAATAAGATGACCAAGATACAGAGGCCTCCAGGTAAAATAAGTGCTAAGAAAGATGACCAAAGAGGTGAGACATTTAGATTTGACCCCAGCAGTATATTTTGTTGTGTACAATTTACAAGCATAAAAGGACAACTGAAGCCGAGTAGTCGAAAAAGGAAAGTCAATTGTATTCAGTTACGGCCAACAGAACATAGATGGAAGCCGCGTAGTTGTTGAAACCGACTGTACTGTTTTTTGGCCTGACATGTGAGAGGTTAGTAGTTAGTAATGACGCGCTAGAGCTGTGGCATATGAGCTGAGTCTAGTACTGTAACCCAACTTTCTAACTGCATTAGTTCCAGTGATAAAAAACGAACCTAAGAGCAGTGTATTGCGGCCCCGTGCTGTGTTTCAACGTACTGTGTTTAGGCGTGTTCAGAAAAAGAACGTGTTGTGCTAATAAGTCAAAATTTCTAGATGTACTGTGATGTGTCGGAAATAAACACAACACGTTTAATAACACTGCACGGTTTGATACGATGTGTTTTGACGTGTCGTGTCGGTACTTAGACATAACGTACTAATTTTAAGTTTTTTAAAAATATTTTGTAGTATTTTTGTGTTTTGAAACAAAATTTTGAAAAAATATCTAAAAAATATAAAAATTAGACATGTCGTACCATACTTGTGACGTACTCGTGCCGTTCCTAGACATGTCGTACTTAACAGTGCCGATTTCTATAAATTTCGAACACAACACGGTTAAGAACACAGTATGAGCCCGTCTAATAAGACGTGCCGTGTTGTGCTGTGCAAACCGGCACGTGTGCCTGACACGCTGTACTTTTGCAGTACACTAAAGAGATTGAGAGAGAGATCGAACTTGATTTTTCGTTTGACATTTGACAATGATAAATTGGAAGGAGAACAGACGATCAAGAAGAAAAGAAAGCGAAAGATTTCTACTTGATTTTTATTTGACAATGATAAATTAAAAGGAGGACAAACGATCGAGAAGAAAATAGAGCGAAAGTGAAATCGTCGTATAATTTCAATAAATTTTCTCACCACTTGTCACTCAAATTAGAATACTTCTTTATATGTCATCTCCGTGGGTGTTAATGTACCTTTTTAGCTGTTTACATGATCCGTATCGTATTCGATAAGGCGGATATGGGTAAAGTTTTTTTTTCGTTAGCTTATTGGGTATGGATAATGACTATTCGTACCCGTTACCTTATAGGGTAATTATAAAATCTAAATATATATTCAATTCAATTTTCAACTCACCTAAATATGTATTCGTGTTTTTTAATTTTTTTTCTTTATAAAAAATAATTTAGTTGGAATTGATTGCACATTTATTTTTATTTTTTTATTAGAAATGTAATAAAATATGTGTGAAATGAATGAATTTTTTATATTTAATTTGTAAAATATAATAAACCTAATTATTATATTATTATTCGTTATTCATCCGCTACTGTTTCGTTACACGATAATATTAATGAATAAGAACAGAGTAGAGTAAGATCAATTTTTAATGAGAATGGATATGAAAATGCCTCTACTCCATCCGATCCGTACCGTACCCATTGACACCCCTACCCATCTTTCTTTTCTTTCATGCACTTAGTTCTAGATCACGGTCTAAATGGCGAGTGATTTGCGACCAAAAATATCCGAGCCACGAAAATCTTTTACCAAATTAAAATATTTGCCTTTAGATGCAATAGATTTTCTGATTTGGCGAGAGATATTGAACCGCTCTTGATTTATCATCTCAAATATCAATTTGTTGCTGACAATGATTAGTTTTAACATAGAAGTGCTCCCTACAGATCGAAGAAAAAATAATTACAAAATTATAAATAAATTAACAAATAAAAAATCGAAAGCAGTAAGCCCACCAAAAAAAAATTCAAATTTTAAATTTATGTAAAGTCGGGTCAAATATTTTTCAATACTGGAGCAGTATTATTGTGCTTTGAGATTCGTGCGTAAAGAATTTGAGCGGTCCAAAATTTCCACGTATCAACTCAAAATTTGTGATATCTCAGAGAATGCAAATCTGTGTTGTTTCACTCTATCTAGGATTGTAAATGAGCTGAGTTTGAACGAGTTATTCTCAACTCATTAAGTTAATGAGCGAGTCATCTCGAGTTGAGATGGTAATAATGAGTTGTAAAGCCAACTCGAGTTAAGCTCATTACCAACTCGAGTTGGCTCACAACTCGTTTATAACTCGTTTGACCAGTCAATTTTCTTAATTATAGTTATATACTAGTTAGAGTTTATCTAAACACAAACAATTAAAACATAATTAACATGACAACTAACAAAAGTCTGAGCAATTGAGCAGTGAGTCTGAGCATTTGAGGAGTCATTTAGAAGCTCATTAATTAAATGAGTTGAAACTAACTCGAATTGTTAATGAGCGAGCAGTTAGCGAGCGAATTATGTGCGAGTTACGAGTTTGAGCGATTTCTTATAACCCTAACTTTATCGGACAACCATAAGAAGGAGGTAACTAAACACTACACATCCCCAATTCGGGGAATTCATATTAGCTAAGGTAACTCAAATTTTGAATTTATATTTAGATCGTCCAATCTGCTTAGGTAAAACTTCTTTTTTTATAATTAGCGGCGAATTACCACCTACAGATATATTAATACTGAAAAAAAAAATTACAATTCCTAGGTGCCAAATAATCACCGCACGGGATAAAACGAAAAGAAAAATACATAAATTAACTCGCAAAAATTACGGTCCGAAGGGCACAATAGGCCCTCGCATGAGTCTACTCTCCAGATCCCTTCTGGCCACCTCCCCTTGTATCCTATCTATCTTGAGACCAGAACAATATTTCAGTTGTCGTATCATTTATTAATAAAAATATCGGCTTTTGCTTGTCTGAAGACAATCTTCTATTTCTTTCACGTCGAATTTGAAACAATGTAGAATTAATCCGAATTCTGATACAGTCCGGATCTAAACTCAAAATTTGAGTCACTTCACGAGATTCCGACTCCAATTCAAGAGATAGACGAACGTTTGCCCAAAAAACAATTAAAGCAAGTAATAAAGTAACACTTAATACTTCACCCTTTTTGTCATCGACTCCTCAGTCATACAATTCGACAATCAAAATATATTACGACTTATGCTGTATTTAAGGGGTAAACATATTTAAGCCCTTGTAAATTTATCATATTGCATAGGGGAGCTAATACATATAAAAAATAAAATTTCAGTTAAGGTTCAATATATTTGGTTAAATAATTTTGAAATTATAGGGGTGGCTTAACACTTCTAATATGTAATGAGACCCGCTCCTGATTATATATATATATTTCATTTTGACTCTATTACCGGTATGTTGTACGAAATCAAATCAGCACTATTAATATCTTTTACTATATTTAAAGCCTTGTTCGTTGCTAGTGAATATATTAAAATCGAATGGAACTGAATGAATAATGAGGATGGTTCAAGTGTCTTCATATTTTGTGCATCCACTATGTCTCTATTTTTAAAACGTTAATAACTCAAAATTTAAATCATAAGCATCAAAATAAAACCGCTAGATGTGATCTATATTATTTTCTCTACGTGCTCATAAAAAAATATCAAATTTCAGTTTTGTTTTTATGTGAATCAATAAGTTGAAAAATCAATGTTTAGAAATTATCTACATTAGTACGTTTCTACAAGCTCTTTATGACAACTAAAACAAAGTTAAAATGTCATAATTTTTTACACGTGCATAGATAAAATGATATAGATCATATCCAACGGTTTTATTTTGACTTTTAAATTTTAAATTTTGCGTTATTAAAGTTTTAAAAAACGGAGGCATGATGGAGGCACAAAAAATGGAAGCATTTGAATCCTCCTCATGAATAATTGCCAAACTTGTTTTAAATCAGGTGTGGAACTATAATATTTTGATAGGGGTGGTTGAAAATAAAATTGCACAATATGTGGTGAGTGAAATTTGAACCCAAGTCCTCTCAACTACAAAATAAAGCTGTAATCATTAAGTTACAACTAAATATTTATTATATATTAAGAGAGACTGGACTATATAAAAAGTTTAAAAAATAAAATTATATTAAATTTTAATATACATAATTTAAAATTTAAAATTACATAAATAACTTAGTCACTTTGGCTAAGTCTTAGATCCGATGTTGTTTAAAATGAAATCAAATAGAGTTCAATTATAACGGAGTAACATAAAGTAAAATAGGAAGAAAATATTTCAGTCAAATCCTCTTATTTTGTACCAAGCTTCCTCTTTATTGCGTCGGTTAAAATGTATGATGTCATCGGAGATATGAAATATTTTTACTTTAACCGAAATGGTTGAAATAAATTGAAAACGTCCATATCATAAGATACTATGAAATTTCTTACATAACTAAAACATTTTTTCTTTTGAAATAGTTAAAATAGTCAAATTTTCATTTATTTTATTAGATTAGCTAAATCTCACTTTTTATAAGAATAACCAATTCTAATAAAATAAAGGATTTGGATTCCTATTATAACTATTCAAACCTAATAAAACATAAAACTAGCTATTCCAAGTGACCTAAACTCCAAAAATAACTCATTCTCACTGCATCCAAAAACACATTAAAATTTAAAATTTCCCGTCTAAAAATTTATTTTCAGTCACTTATTTGCTTAATGGCCCGAGAGCACAGAAACCACATGGCCGTTAATTAATAATTATAAATGGTCTGGAATATATAGATGGCCATCAAGGCTCCAGGTCCGGCCCTTACCCAGGGCGATGGCCCCGGCCCCAAAATCCAACAGGGCCCAAAAAAAAATATAGCTTGTATATGTTAAAAAAAAGAAAATTGTTCCGCCGTTTCTTCACTGTGAAACAACAAAGGAGGGCAATTAATCTAGCTCTTTTCACAAGTCACGATCTCGTTCTGCAACAGTGAGTGTGAGGCGACATCTTGACTGGACGAGGCGGAGGTGGCATCTGGTTAGAACGAGGCCAACACAGCGACACAGCGTCTGAACTGGATGAGGCGAGGCGGCGACTGCGGCCTCTGAATTGGACTACCAGCGACGGACTGGCGGAGCCCTAATCCCTGGAATCTGCAGTCTTGAAGACTCAAGTTTAAATTATCACCATGATTATTTTGTTAAATTTCAAATTTGTGACTTTCTTTGTAGAAAACATTATTTGAACACTATACTAAATACTAGTTCACATAGTTGTAAATGATCAAATCACGAGTTAATAGAATAGATCAACGAATTAATCTCGCAACGTTAACAAATATAAAATATTTAACAATTAACTTGCCAATCTTGACTAACATAAATAGGGCAAAGCTAGATGTTAAATAAGACAAATCCAAACCGTTGAAACCGATCTACTTCACGGGTGATGCATGTACATGCATAATTTGAAATTTTCTAATTCATCGAATATAAAATCAAGCGGTAAAAAATTGATGAAAAATGAATGCATTAACTTGTAAAACTTTATTTTTTTTACATGTACAAAGTCATATTTTTAACCGCTTGACTTTATACCACATGAATTCGACAATTTCAAAATTTTGCATGTACACGCATCACTCGTAAAGTACATCGGTTTCAACGGTTTGGATTCGTCTCGTTTGAAATCAATATGATAGATTTTGGTGTTGTGCTCATCAAACTCTTTGATGAGCACAGCATACATTAGCTTTGCTCAACATAAATAAATATAATTATGAATTTTGATTTTGACGCTTGATGTATATTTGCAATTATCTATATTTAATAAATACTGATAAAAATGTCAAACAACACTTGAATTGTACTAATTTTGATGATATAAGCTCAATTTATAAAATTAACAACAAGCTTATAAAACATTTTTCTCTGGTTTAGAAACTTTTGTTAAAATCTTTTAAGTTAATTTACCACCGATAGGAAAAAAAACCTAAAAAAAAATGTAGTTTTAATAGATAGCAATTGATAGTAATTCGACTTGAATTTGATCTGTATCCACGGCCCAAATTATTTGTTACAAGTTAACTACAAATAGTCACCGATGATTAGTGACCGGATTGATTATTATATATGAAATTCTTTCCAAATTAAATTAGAAGTATAACTATAAACAAGTTATAAAGTTGTTCTGAATATGATCCGATAAACCAACATTTGGCACAACCCACCGAATCCAGATCCAGTGCAATACCTGACCGTGTAGAATGACATCTTTAGTCGTCCGTTTTAATCTCGCACGAATATTAAAGCATATCATCTATATTTTACACGAGCCCTGAATTAATTTTGACTTAGCTGGAAATCTGGGAATATTTTACTTCCGGCGAGAGCCGATGCTCACATCCCGATTTTCTTTTCTTTTTTTTACCATTTTTTAAAAAGAAAAATCCTTTAGTCAGTTTTTTTTAGAATTTCCGTATTTACTAGCTTCGCAAATTATATCTGTCGGAGCAATGCAGATACAATGTAAAAAAAAAAATTGGCTAAAGGCCGGTTAAAAAAAGACGGTTAAAAAAAATATATATATTCGGCTCACACGATCACCCCCACCTCCCCAAGTACCTAACCCATCGCTTTCCCGCCATTTTTCTGGTCTTCTTTCCAAATCCCTCCATTCTTTAGAGGCGATTCTAGGGTTTTGTTTTTTCGGGCATCTCTCTAATGGCAACTCGGCATGGTGCCGGGATCATATCGAAAATCAAGGTCGAGAATTTCATGTGCCACAGCAGCTTGCAGATTGAACTCGGCGATTGGGTCAATTTCATTACTGGTCAGAATGGAAGTAAGAGTTCTTTCCTTTTCTTTAAGTCACGTCTCTTTAACCTCTTCTCTGGCTGATTTCATCCCATTACTGCATTTAGTTTTTGTGTGGGGTTTAAACCTAGTTTTTTTTTTTTTTTTTTTATGTATTATGAGGTTTTTAGTGATGTTTCTCTCAATGGATTGATTTCGAGTGATTGCTCATTTTTTTTTCTCCTTTTAAGTCAACTCCCGTATTTAACGGTGTATTTTGTGATATTTTTCTTACTGCAACTACAATTGAACTTTGTTACACTAATTTCACTAGGACCTTAATGCGTGTTTAGTCCGTGCTTTTTAGAAGGAGGAGGTGCTTAGTACATCCGATTGTGAACTAGAGTTGTGGAGATATCAAATCAGGAAAAAATAATAAACTACCAGACATTAATTTGGGTGAAACTAGCAGATCTTATTCAAACAAAAGAAGAAACGAGAAAGAAGGGAGAAAATATAAGAGAAAGTTCAAAAAAGGGGCCGTTGAACTTTAATAGGTCTCAGATGTTTTCTAAAATTACTAAAAGGACTGAAGTGAAACAATTTCTGTTCTATCTTCTCATGTTTTCAGCTGTTCTAGAGTTGTTTAATTTAAGAAGCTGTTTAAATGGCAACAGGTGGAAAAAGTGCAATACTAACCGCACTTTGTGTGGCTTTTGGATGCCGAGCTAAAGGAACACAAAGAGCTTCTTCTCTAAAGGATTTCATAAAGACTGGTTGCAGGTGCCATTTATATCTAAGAAATTTCTGATATAATTTATTTTGCTTAACATACCGATAAGGTCGTTTCACTGGTCCAATGTAGTATATAATGCCAATAATTGGTGCTTAAACTGTGTTAGTTTCAGTACACTGGACTTGTTTTCTTTTTGTTAGTTCCATCGCCTGCTCTTTTTAACTCGTCACTTGCAGGGTGAGGATTAATTAATTCTCTGACAATAGATCCAGCCAAACAAGGTTCACTTTTGAGTATTACCAGGTTCAGCATCAGTCTGTAGACGGTCTATTCATGAAAATGCTCATGCAAATACTTCAATAACCAGCTCCCTTAAACCTAGCCAAAGAAAAAAAATGCAATTTGTGTACTAGTTAACCTTGTAGAATGTCTCTCTTGTTAAGTTGTGCCTTTTCATGATAGTGAAATTCTGATAACGTCGAACAATTTGTAGTTATGCAGCTGTATTTGTTGAGATTAAAAACCGCGGAGAGGATGCATTCAAGCATGAAGTTTATGGCGATACTATTATCATAGAGCGCAGGATAACAGAATCAACCAGCTCTACTACATTAAAAGACTCTCAAGGTTACTAAATATGTCTAAAGTCAGTCGTTGAAATTATGTACTCACCATGACAAGAGTTTGTCTTTCATAGTCAATTTTCATAGTCAATCAGGGATCTTATTAGTTAGACAATTTAACTGTTTTAGGTTAACTATCTGGGCATATTGTAAGCTGAAAGGCTGTTGCAATAAATTTTATCTAATTTATCAATTGCACAAACAGGGAAAAAGGTATCCCAGCGAAAAGATGAACTTCGTGAGCTTGTTGAACATTTTAACGTGAGTAACATGTTATCTTATTCTTTTTAAACTTTAGCATGCTCGTGGTTTTATTAAAGCCTATTATACAATACATTTAGAAAAATGCTGCCAATTTAATTGTAGTTCCTTTGGATAATTACAGATAGACGTTGAAAATCCCTGTGTAATTATGACCCAAGACAAGAGCCGAGAATTTTTGCATTCTGGAAATGACAAAGATAAATTCAAGGTACTTTTTTTTGAGCTGAGCTTTGTTACCAATGGTCATGACCAGGAGCATAACATTTTTGAGCAAAACCTGGCAGCAGTCCGGCAAAGTTTATTTAGACTTTTATAATTAAGGAAAGATGAAGTAATAGGTTGATGTTGTTGAAGTAATAGGTTGATGTAAGAGCGAGAAAAAAATGGAAGGGAACTCCTTTGTTAGATTATGCATAGAGAGAGAGAAGGGGGTGCAAGGGGAGTGGGAGGTGGGGGGGGGATGGGAACTTCCATTTAATACGGTTATTGTTGAATTTATAGGTACTCGCCTGCAATGAAAATGCCATAAGCTTTCAGTAATATTGTGCTTGCCTCAAAATTTGCAAATAAGTTTATATAGTGCCTATTTCCTACTCAGTTCTTTTTCAAGGCCACTCTTCTCCAACAAGTAAGCGAACTCCTCGACAGCATCAGGTCACAACTTGTGAGTGCAGATTCCATCGTACAAGAGCTGGAGGCATCCATTAGGCCTATGCTGAGGGAGCTTGATGAATTAAGGGAGAAGATTAAGAACATGGAGCACGTGGAGGAAATTGCTCAGGAGCTCCAGGTCTTGAAGAAAAAACTTGCCTGGTCATGGGTTTATGATGTTGACAGACAAATCACGGAGCAAGCTTTGAAAATCGAGAAGTTAAAGGAGCGTGTTCCTGCATGTCAAGAAAAAATTGACCGGAAATCTGTAAGCTGCTGTTTTATTCAGCACTTTAAGGGAGCGATAATGATTGCAGAAAGGAATTGAAAAATGCCTGAACAATTTAAAAGGGGGCATTAATCGTAAAAAGAAATGTATGGGTAAGTGGGATCAGAAATGTATATACTATCAAAATGTAGTTTAGACCAACCTCTGGAAAGGAGGACTTGCAGAGTGGTTTGGTGATGCCACTTTAGCTACAAGATCCTTCTGTTTTTTCTTTTGTAGTTTTCCTTTTTAAACTTTGCCGTACAGAGTATGAGGCAGTATAGTTAGTTACCAAAGCAATGCTACAGAAAGTTGCACATTTTCTGTGTGATTTATCCATTTGAGCAAGGAAAATAAATCCTAAAGAGACTAGAAATGTTGAAAAGAATTTAATGAAACTTGTAAATCTAATGGTACAGGCCTTGTTGGAGGAGCTGAAAGCTCGATTGCTTGAACAAAAATCTCAAGTTGCATCCCTAATTGAGAAGGCTTCTGGACTAAAAGTGGCGCGGAATGCACTCCAGCAAAACATTTCATCAGTATGATAACACTAAATTGTTATTTATTTTTTGGAGCAAACACTTCCTTTCTATCTGTTAAGACCATTACTGTAATTCTTTTGGCATTTTCTTTGCTTCCTAATAGCGATAGAAATAGGTAATGCTTACTGCCTTCCCAAAAAAAAGAAAAGAAAAAGTCTTTTGTCATTTCTGTGGCTACAGATTGATTGACAATTGTATATTTTTGTTGGTTTCTTTAATATATGCTTTGTCCATTTCACATAATTATGTCCAAGTCTGTTATTTTTGTTTTTCTGTTCTTGGTCACCCTTTGAAAATAAAAGCTATTCTGTTTAGGCCACAGAAGAGAAACTCGAGCTAGAAGAGGAGTATGCACGTGGAGTTAGCATGGTTAAAAAGATGGCCAGTCGGTTGAAAACCCTTGAAAGGCAAATTCAGGATGTTCATGAGCAACATGTACAAAACACACAGGTACCATTGTATCTAGCAAATTGTACTGCTCATACCTTGACAGTAGTGATTAGTTTGTGCAATAACATTTAAAGTGCTTTGGCTGAAAAGATATTAAATCTCACAAGCAAGCAAAGAGTCGAATGCTATAGAAATGTGCTTCAGCTCCATTTATTCTGAGAACTAAGAGGAATGTTATAGGGTTTGCCAAGAGGCAAGATCTTTTTCCCCTTTTTGAATAAATAACCCAAATAATCACCGGCTTCTATTCAAGCAAGCAAAAACTTAACAAGAAGACTTGAGAAATCATAATGTCCTATTTAGAAACGATGGTTCGGGAATCAGCTTTGACCAGGAGGAGCCTAGAACCTTCCTTCTGTCCCTTTTACATATTTAACTGCAGGTATTTGTTGTATGTATTAAGTTTAAGTTAAGATAATTCTTGAATTTCCATTTCTTTTCTCTTCTTGTGGAATGTTGCAGGCTGAAGAATCAGCAATAAAAGAAAACATGAAAAAATATCAAGATGAAATTGAGGCTGCCCGCTTAAGTGTTGAAAGGTCACTACCCTTTTTTAAAACGTTTTTGTATGGTTTTACAGGATCTCCTTCAAAAAATATAAAAAGATAATGCTACAGGTCACGTTTCAAGGAATATTGGTTTCTTACCAGTTCATCTAGGTAACATTATGGTCAGAGGCGGAACTAGAATATTTTGCAAGGATATTCAATACACGACGATTGTATAATGGACATGAAGTGCAATTCCAATAGGGTGTTCAAGTATTCAAATATTCATCAGAAGAACTTAATATCATATACACGTGTTTATTTTTTTCTAAAATTTGAATA
Organism: Carex littledalei; assembly: GCA_011114355.1. NCBI lineage: Eukaryota > Viridiplantae > Streptophyta > Magnoliopsida > Poales > Cyperaceae > Carex > Carex littledalei. The sequence continues at coordinate 4,975,476 of CM022097.1, forward strand.
ATTCAATTGAATACCCAAGGCTATTACAAGATTGCCTATGAATATGTTGCTGCTTTCTGGTTGACAGTATAGGTTCATACTATTTGATTTTATCTCTTCTCTTAGTATCTGTGTAGCTTCCTGCCTTCTTTATTTCTCAACCAAATACCTAGCTGATGCTAAAGTGAGTCTTAAAACACTAAATTATGAGAAAAAGGGTAGAACTATGCAATCTAATAATACAAAATGCAGTGGCATGTTTAAACTGTGCCAGTAAGGTCTGGCACTTTCTATTAAAACCTTGCAACCTTGTATGTTTTTTTAGAATGAAAGACGAAGAGCATGCATTGTCTGAAAGTCTGAGAAATATTGTGAGTACAATTGATGAAATGTCCAAAGAGGTACAGCTCAATTTGCCCAAGAAAAACTAATTAGTTTTTTTTCCTTGCCGTCTTGTAAAAGTTGCCAACTTAATCTGAGTTACCTTTTTCAGATAGACGAAAATAAAAGGTTATACAATGACCTATGCTCACAAGCTCGTGAACTTCAACAACGGCAAACAAATAAGGCATGGTTACGTTCCTGTCAATTCTCATATTTTCTTTTTATAGATTTTATGCACACCTTTCTATGAAACTTCAAACTATCATGTATGCTTGCAAAACAACGAAACATTATATACTGCAAATTAGAAATTATCGCCCACGCCCCTTTATTAAATTCAAAGAGGAAGGATGTTACTCTAGCTCCTCTTTCTGGTACCTTCTACTTTATTTGCTGGATAATTATTTCTTTCACAAGAGGAGAATCGTAGGCTTGCCAAATAATTTTATTTTACTTTTTCAGGTAACGGCTTTTGGAGGAGATAAAGTGCTCCGACTCTTGAGGTCAATAGAAAGCCACCATCTGAAGTTCCAAAGACCTCCAATTGGTCCTATAGGCGCGCACGTGGTAATGAATCTATGAAACATGGAATCTTGCCTTAGTTTATTTTATTTATTTTTAATTAGAGAGTATGCTATATGAAGTTAAAAAAACAGTACAATCATCACTGCTTGGACTTCTGTATTTAGCCAGGCCCCTTTAATATCTTGTTTTGTATAACCATTCCTTCTCACCAGATATCTGTAACAGATTAACTGACTTTACTCACCTTGGAGACCAAAGAATGTACAATTTTTTTTTTTTTACTTAAGCTTTTGCAATCCAGCATCCAATTGAATAAAAGATTGTTAAAGAGTGTTTCTTCTTTGTAGAAACTAGTTGGAGATGACTTCTGGGCCCTTGCGGTCGATATTGCTATTGGGAAAATATTAGATGCTTTTATTGTGACAAGTCACAAGGACTCACTTGTTTTGAGGGATTGTGCAAGAGAAGCCAATTATCGCAACCTTCAAATAATCATTTATGACTTCTCTAGACCCAGGTTATATTGCTGGAACTATTAACCCTATTTTTTTTTCCCAGTAGCAAGGATTACCTTATACAATCTTATACAATATCCAAGTCTATAGTTGTATTTTTTATGCTGGACGAAACTAAGAAAATGTTGACATGGCTAAAACCTCATTTTGTAATACTGATTCTTTTCTACAGATTGCACTTAAGACTTACACCTGGCAAAGTCTGATCCAACTGAAATAACCCACCTAGTAAACCCGATTTGTGAGCCCAACTTGATCATTTTGAAGTTAAAAATTATATGATCCAAACTTGTCATGACCGAAACCCAAATAAACCAGAACTCGAATAACATCACAAATGTTAAGTATGTGAGTAAAAAATTACCTGAACCCAGATGACATGCAAGTCCGTAACCCCCAAAAGATCCAAAACTGAAGCGATTCAAAACTGCGTGATACTCAAACCTGGATTAACCCAAATCGAGGACTGAAACCTGAAAGTATATATAAATAAAGACAAACTACTATCCAGACAAGAATTAACTCTGCGTATGAAATGAGAGTTAATAACACTCGTGTTTTTTTTAATTACTTACAATTACACCTATATGTTTTGGCTTTATGTATGATTTCAACAGTTATAACTTATGAGCAAGATATAGTTGAGCAAGCTCTTACCTTCTTATTGACTTGACTTTCCACACCGGCTTTACCAACCATCCTTAAAAAAAAATTCCACTCTGATTCATGTAGTCACCCACCAAAAATTCAGCTTATTTTGACTTTGATTTGAAGAGGAGGGGGGGTTTGATCGTTATAGTCTGGAGAAAAATGCAGTATCAAGTGAAAATTTAGTCCTGTGATTGTTATGAATTTCACTCTTGATGTTGTTATGCAGGTTGAATATTCCACTGCACATGCTTCCTGCCACAGATCACCCAACTACACTTAAAGTTATACAGTCTGACAACCCTACAGTGCTTAATGTACTGGTAGACATGGTTAGTAAAGCTTCATGTTCAGCTTTAATTTTTGGTGACTGGCATTTGTATCCTTCATGTGGCAATCAAGTTGTACTGCCTGCTGTTTTCATTACCATCCTTGTTCTCATGAAATGTTCTATTGTCATGTACTGCCCTGTAAATGAGAAAATCAGGCACACTTGTTCTATTAAATTTTCTCATGAGTATTTGTGTAGACTATTCCTCACTCTCATGTTGATATCCTTGTATATTTTGAGTTGGCATGATCTTTAAAGAACAACAGAAGAGCTACTTGGATACCTTTTGAAGAATCAGAAATTAATATATGTGATATTTTTTACTGAAACTTAATTTCTCTTTATGTTTTCCATTTGTGAGCAATCAGTGCCACTGCCACATATAGTTTGCACGTTAACCATATGTTTTTTGTAATTTAGTATTGTATATTGTGTACTTACAGCTCCGCATAATACTTGTTACAGGCTGGAGCTGAAAGACAAGTCCTTGTTCAGGACTATGAAGTGGGTAAATCTGTTGCATTTGAACAGAGGGTGAAAAATTTGAAGGAAGTCTATACATCTGATGGATATAAGCTGTAAGAACCCTAACTTTCCATTGTAGGAGATTGCTTTTATTTAGTATACTGGAGGCTCACAAAGGCTTTAAAGTGGCTGCCAAAATGAACTTCTCCCGTAATTTTGATACCTTTTTATAGGTATGCAGTCAGGCACAAAAAGGTATATGCTAAGTCAGTATTGCCTGTTTATGTCAAAAAAGGTATATTATACAAGGATATTGGGCTATAAAGATATATCTGCAGTCAGTATCCAACATGATATATGAATAAATTCCCCTTATTTTTCATATGGCATCGACCTAATTATCCATTTATATAAAACTCCTAGCACAGCATCTTAATCTGCATTGTTTGATTTAGTTAAATTTGGATTTAGAAAAATAATAGAGGGTCAAATTTGTTAAATGTTAGTGTATGCCTTCATGAATGGTCATAGTTTTTTGCAAATAGCTCAGAAATGTTGTCTCATATTGTTACTTGTGGAGTCGATAAATATTGTTGATTTGTTTTCGAAAGCACCTTTATACCTGCTCTTTTTCATATCTGTGACTATGTTTTTACCTTATTATCAGGCACTGTAGGGGTTCAGTAGAGACCATTCTAAATCCAGATAAATGGCGCCGCACAGGCCGCTTGTGCAGTTCTCTTGATGATAGAATTAACGATGTTAGTGAAGAAGCCTCTAGGAAGCAGAAATTAATTCAGGAAGTCATAGGCAAGAAGAGAAGAGGTGATGAAGAACGAAGGAAGCTTGAGTCTAGGGTACATAGTTTGAAGGTACATTTTCTTATAAATGGAGTTATTCATGTATAAGAAACTTGGAAATATTGTATATATACTTGCAAAATGAAAATAGATCTGAAATATTGCTTGATCCCCTCAAAAACACAGCAATACCATATAAGTTCCTCTCCTGATCTTCTTCAAAGCACCACCACGGTCATGATTTTCTCTCTTGTGATTTTAATTTGGGTGGCGATAAACAATATGGAAGTAGGGTTAGCTTGGATATCTTTTAAAAGGGAGGGAGCAGCTAATATTTCGTCATGTTTGGTACAACTGTACAGGTATACGAGGTATCTTTTTGGTCTGTTCAGTAGGAAGGTTATACTTGTTTTCACAGCTAAGTAGGTGCATTGGTCCATTTAGTCTATTTGTCTATTGTTACTTATAGAGAGAAAATCAGGCTTTTGGTTTGGTGAAGACGAAGAAGTGAGAAACCTGGAGAAACTGTGGCAATTTTGTTAGGAATTATAGCCAAAGTTCCCCTGGGAGCTCTCATCATACACATTGCAAAAAGAAAAAAAAAAATAGAGGAAAGAGGAAAGAGGAGAGAGAGATGTACCAATTGGTCAACATAAACCACACAACTACACAAGCATGCATGTTTTCTTATTGACATGTGACATTTTTTTTAAATCCTCTTAGAAGCGTAGGCTGAATGAGGACCATGAGCTAGCTAGAAAAGAAGATGCATTACGAGATATGGAGAACGATTTTGCAGCAGAGACTAAACATGACCCAGTTCCTGATGTTGACGAGATTTATGAAGAAATTGCGGTTCGTTTGAATAAACTTTGTCCTTACAGATACCGCTGGTACGGCTTGTGCCAGAAATGACCCGTACCAATAATTGTAAGGTTTAATTGAGCTTTGATGTGTCTTAATAATGGAACTAAACACCAAACTTTTAATCCATGAGTGATAAAGAAACTGAACCAGATATGAACGATATGGTAGGTGCTGCTGGTATAAGAACTGATATTTAAAATAGTTTGATACCTTGGTTGTACTGGTATCAGGGCAAGATAAAACAAATTACTGCTGAGTCTTATTCTAATTCTATAAAGCCCCCAGAAAGATCAATCACTGTAACGGGCCCTATATCTCCATTTGTACGAGTAATGGACTGAACATGTAATTAGGGATTATGGTCTTGTTCAGCATCTGAACTATTTAAGGGCTTTATTTTTGTAAATATTTTTTAGCAAGTACAAGAAGACAAGCACTCAAGGGAATTGCCACTTGAGAAAGTTAAAGTTAGGATAAGCATCACTACCAAGGAACTAAATGACCTAAAGAGCAAATTCAAAGACTTACATGGTATGATCTATCTCCAGCTTTCATATATATCTTTCAATAAAGGAGCAATCAATATATCTTTCTGAGTTGTTCGGTGGTGCTTTGCAATCCATAGTGCATTTGTCACTTTGGGTCCAACTCTCATTTTCCAAGATAAGAATGGAGGATTTTAGTCATAACTGTTTTGGTTGTGATCTAAACATCAAATAATCTCTAATCGTGAAGGTTCATTTTCATTGTTTTTTACTACTTGATAGGGACGATAGCTATTTTCAAAGTTTTCAAAACACCTCCCCAAATGATATTATATTGTATTGTATGGCTCAGATTTTCCATTTGCATTGTGAAGTAAAAGATTTGACCTGAGGACCAAATTATCTATGCTTTACAAAGCACATAGCAAAACTATCATGAATATCCCTGCAAAACAAAAGATATTGAGTAGATCACTATTAATATAAGAATTTACATACTTCACAAAAAAAAAAAAAAAAAAAGAAGCACAAGGAATATCACATGTATCTGTAGAAATTACGAACATATACTTTATATCCTCCTTACCCATTTAATCTGAGAGATGCCCGAAGTACCCCTCTTTTGTTACTTCTTATCTCTATCCAAATGAGGAAAAAAGGTAGGGCAATTTTTTTTTTTTTGTTTGAAGTAGAAAAGGAGGGTTGTACCTTGATATATTTTCCGGTGTTTTACAGGGTATATGAGATGCTTCTTTTTTTTGGCAGGGGTATCACAATATTTCTATGTTTTGGACATACACAAAATTGTTCCTACAATTTTTATCTGGACAGTACTTCTCGTGTTATGTGTTTTTTTTTTCCTATGATGTGCAGAGTCTATAGATGGAGTGGTCAAATCTATTGAGCTAGCTGAACATGAAATATCCTCTACTGAAGAAAATTTAAGATCGGCAGAGGATGTATGTTTTATAGATGGTTATTATATTGAAAGTACTATGGATTTTTGTCAAATAAGGAACTATTGTGACTATTTGTTGTCATAACCTGGTATGATTTCATACTGGTATTGGATTTGAGTAGCACGGTAACAGAAGTTTGAAATTCTTCTGCAACTTTTGGGTTACATATGCTCTGCTATCTGAAGTAAGCCTAAAGCTGTTCCCAGACAAGCAGAGTAACAAAACACAAGATTAGAAAAGAGCAAAACAAAATATATACTGGAGAAAATGAGATCTTCTCAAACCAGCATGATACTGGAACATAATTTCTTCCTCCTTTATATTTGCTATTTATTGTAGGAGTTGATCTGACAGTGATACATAATAAGAACTGTGTTTAATCTGTTTATTAGATTTTCTGATTATTTTATGTTTTGTATACCAGGAGAAAATCCATTATGAAGGGCTTATGGAGAAGAAGGTACTACCTGATATTAAGTTGGCTGAATCAGAATACGAGGAGCTCAAGGGCACTCGTCAGGTTTGCATAAGATTAAATAGAGAACTGAAACTTTGTCTTCAACCTTCCGTCATAATTTTTTAAATTTTGTGTATTTGTCTAAACTTTACTTCTATCGTTTATATAACCAATAATGGAAATGGGTGAGGTAACTACCCCTATGAACTCACCCCTTAAATAGCCCCCATAAAAATTTCCACGCACCTTAAAATGAACACTCAACTATTGCGCTCAGTTATTGCAGAACGCACAGTCGGTTATTTGCTGAGGGCATGTTCTATTATTTCGACATAGACCAAGCAGTTAAAAAGCACGATTGAACTTGCAATTAAATGGATTAAACAGTTTTTAGATGCCTTTGCGTTAAATGACGCCTCACTGTTAAATGACAATTAAACATTTATGGAACAGCATTGATGTTACAGCAAATGACGAAAACAGTCGGGGGTATTTGGGAGGTGATGAATTGGGGGCTAAGTATAATATTCCTACCGGAAAATATTCATAACTTGAGCTTTGGTCGGATTACATTGGAATTGGTTTGTTTGGGATTTTGACTATTCTGTTGGTTTATGGTTTACTTTTCATGTTGTTAGTTTCATTTTAGGTTTGAGCCGCATCAAATTCATGGTTTTACACATTCACATCATGAACGATCTTACTGAAATGTCCTTATGAGTCGTATTAGTATTGTAAATGTGTCTCATATGTCGTCACTTTTAGTTTACTCTGGAAACTTTAATGCTCTTAGGAAAACTACGGAAAGGCCTCTATCATTTGTTCTGAATCAGAAGTGAAAGAGTTGGGAGGTTGTGATGGTTTTAACCCTGAGCAATTAAGCGCGCAGATTAACAGATTGAAACAGAGGCTTCAAAAGGAAACTAGTAGGTATTTTATCCTCTCTCTCCCTCTCTGAAAGCTCTCTATCTCACACACGCACAAGCACACAGACAGATGCTGTGATTTTGAATCGTTGAACCTGATTCTGCATGACAGGTTCACGGAATTGATTGATGATCTTAGAGCAATGCAAATCAGGAAGGAGAATAAGGTTTTGAAAAAGCAACAAATGTATGGAGCTTTCAGAGAAAAGCTAAACGTAAGTTCTTGAATGATGTTACCCTAAGGAGGATTATCAGTTAGGTTACTATTAGTGTATTGAACAACTGCTCAAGAACTAATTTCTGTTGTTCCTAAGTACACGGTAGAATCTAAAAATCTATGTACCTAACACCATACCTAGTCCTGAACATTCTAGTATTGATTATGGTATATATCCATTTTCTTTTCCTTTGTTGGTCATGAAAAAAAATTCAGTATGTAATATATTTTATGATCCTTCTTTCCCTACTTTGAATTCTTCTAACTGCAAAATGATTGATTGATATTGATACTGTAGGCATGCCAAAAAGCACTGGATTTGCGCTGGAATAAGTTCCAACGAAATGCCAGTCTTTTGAAGCGACAGTTGACCTGGCAGTATGTTCCTTATTTTTCCTCCCTCCTGAGAATATGGCATGAACTCAAATATCACTTGGTTGACTTTTTCTTGTTCAGCCCCTTAAACTCCACAGCTCCCTTTTTGGTCCTTAAACATTCAGCTTATTATTCTGCCCAACTACAATCAGTGAAAATTCTGGTTCTCACTATCATGGAATAGGTCATTTTGGTGGATGTCTTTGAAAACATCAATGCTGACTGAGCATATCCACCCAATTTTGACTAAAATATTATGGGAGAGACCAAAATGCAATTATAATTCTTAGGGATGCAGATAATATTTTGAGACTGTATGGGGACTAAAATGGGAAACGAGTGATGGTGGAGGGATTGCTTTGTGTATTTTCTTCTATTTTTAAAATATTGTGTTCTGCTTCTTTGTTATGCTGCTGAACTTTCTTCTTTGTTTGTTTTTAACCTTTTCATTTGTCTTTACATGATACGTAGATTTAACGGGCATCTCAGAAAGAAAGGCATTAGCGGGCATATCAAGGTTGATTATGAAAAGAAGCTTTTGTCCGTAGAGGTGTGTTGCTTCTCACTTTGTGTCAGTTTTGAATCTATTCAATATTATGTCATTGTAGAAATCCAAAAGGCCAGACTGCTAAAACAGAAATGAATCAGCATGCCATAAAATTTCAACCGCTATAAATGGGTTGTATACTTACTGGAATGTACCTACATCAGCTACTGCTGACCAGTACTTGCTGAAATATAGTACTTTATATCTTGCTTCGGTTACCTAATAGATACTATATTACTTAATTTACCTTGATGCTACAGGTAAAAATGCCTCAGGATGCATCTGGCAATACTGTTCGGGACACTAGAGGACTTTCAGGTTAATTTCTAAGATGGGAAAATAGTTTTTTTAAATTATTTTAAACTGCATACTCCAATGTAATTTTCTTGTTGTTGCTCAATGAGAAGAGAGTTTCGTCTTGTGTCTAAAATTTAAGTATTGTATGATAGAGGTGCCTCAATCTTAGGTAGGAGACTTTCAGGTTACTTCCTAAGATGAGAAAAATCATTTTTTAAATTATTTTAAAGCACATACTCCAATGTAATTTTGTTTCTGCTCAACGATGAGAGAGTTCCTTCTTATGTCTAGAATTTAGGTGCCTCAATCTCAGGGGGGATACATATGTATGGTATCAAGCCCAGCAGGTTGGGTTTGATGTGGTTACAGTTTGTCATCACTTATTTTCGAGTTTCTCAATCATTATTGGTTCCGTCATATTTACTCAGCGGGGATTTAACACTCAAAAGCCTTTCCTAAGCTCCAATCATTCTTATCAAAGGAAAAAAGAGAAAACATCCAAGTCATTCTGAAATCCTGCTAAAACATAAATTAATTAAATAAATTAAAAATTACAAAGTAGCAATAAATAAATAAATAAATATGCAATTAACTTTGTTGCATTTTTCTTGGTGTTTGTGTAGGTGGGGAGAGGTCCTTTTCCACTCTTTGCTTTGCTTTAGCTCTACATGAAATGACTGAAGCACCCTTTAGAGCCATGGATGAGTTTGATGTTTTCATGGTAATATTTTTTTATTTACCTTTATTACTTCTCTCAAATGTATTGAGGATTGTTTGAGGTTATTACTGTCTTTTTGTAGGATGCTGTGAGCAGGAAGATAAGCTTAGATACACTTGTTGATTTTGCACTTGCTCAAGGCTCGCAGTGGATCTTCATTACCCCACATGATATAAGGTAACATAAAGAATTCTCACTAGCTTACCAATACTGGGACATATAGTTATATACCAAAATTTTGCTAAAACTACGCACTAAGAATAATTAATGAACCCTAATTATTCCAGAAATGTCAAGATAGCTAAAAACAAATAAAGGATCACTGTATGACTTGGTGGTAGCAAAATAGTGCACAGCTGTAACCATCCTGATTGGTACTCAATAGTTCTTTTTCTAATCTAGTTGATTTCCCGTTACACTAATTTCTTTCAGCATGGTGAAACCTGGTGAAAGAATTAAAAAGCAACAGATGGCTGCTCCTCGGGGTTGACTCGGATGTATTTATTGCTTTCTAGTGTCAAGCTCACTTTAGGACTCTGTATACTGTATAGTATGATTTTAAGTTAGCGCTTCTTTTGTCTTAATGTCAGTTCTACCTTGTTACCCTTAGTAACTGATCTAACCCTTTCTGGGCTTTAGTGGGAAGCCTGGTTCTCATCACCAATCTCTTTTTATAATGGTGGGCTCCGTTCTGACGTACGTATATGGGGTGCTTGTTTATTACTAAAGCTGTCTGAGTACCTTTTTAAGGATAAACTTGCAGGATTGCATCATATATTTTGTTGCACCTATTGCTTAGAATGGCCAACTCTAGCCAAGGCTGGCCAATTCAGCCGAAATTTTTATTAATAGGAAAATAAATAAAAAAATATTGACAATGGGGAAAGGATTCGAAGAAATTCGACATATAAGAAAAATGTGATTATTGTAACGTCCAGATTAGCGAATTATAATTAACTGCTAATTAATCAAACCGCGGACTCCGGCTGTGTAGTATCCCAGCCTGGTGCTCAGTGAAAAAAAAAATTAAATGCTGGCCGTTTTGGTCTATCACATCTAAACATTTTGAATTTTTTTTCTGGACGTTGTATTCCTGATTTCTTGAAAAAAAAAAAAAAATTTGGACTAGCCGCAATCAATGTAAAATAGTAATTAAGAGAATCATATTTAACATAGTTGGCTAATGCAATATTTTTTTTGCAAAAAATTGTTAATTCAAATTTCAGTCCGTGATAAGACCATAATGGCCTGCTTTTCAATTTTTTTTTCCACTGTCCATGACCGTGATATACTAAAACAGCCTTCTTTTATTTATTTTTTTCGCTGGATACCTGGCTAGGATACTGCACAACGTCCAGTGTTTAATTTGGTTAATTAGTGGTAATCTGATTTCGTTAATCTGGACGTTTTGATCTATAACGTCCTCTGGATGTTACAGACAATCATGTTTTTCCTACATATCGAATTTCCCCGAATCCCTTCTCCATTGTCGATATTTTTTTTATCTTTTTTCCTATTAATAAAAATTTCGGCCAATCCGGGCCTGAATCGCAAACATGCCCAATTCATAGCCGTTTTTTTATTAATAGAAAAATAAAATAAAAAATATCGACAATAGGGAACGATTCTGATGAAATTTGAAATCTAAGAAAACCGTTATGGTTTATAACGTCCAAATAATTCATATCAATTAACTCCTAACTAACACAACAGGAGAAAAAAAAAAGGACGTTACAAAGAATAACGTCCAGAAAATGCATGCTAAATCTCATTCAATATTGGTTCGGAGGAAGATTCGAGACATCTCTGGACGTTATTCTTGATAACGTCCCGTATTTTTTTTTCTGTTCTCGCTAATTAGGAGTCAATTAATTTTGATTATCTGGACGTTATAAACCATCATGATTTTCTTAGATTTCAAATTTCGTCAGAATCGTTCCTTCTTATCGATATTTTTTATTTTATTTTTCTATTAATAAAAAAATCAGCTATTCATAGTGCTTGGAACAACACTTGTTTTGAAATACTGAACCCTAGCTGCCAAAATTTTTATTTTTACCATTTTTTGAAAAAAAAAAAACAAAACACCTCTAATTTCGGGTTTTTCGGATTCTACCCAGGCTACAGAACACCCTTGCGGCCCCATTTAATGGGGTCCGCACTATGCCGATGCGGCTCCTGGATGCCGAGGTATATTTGTAATTAAAATACATAAATGTGATTTTTTTTCAAAATTCTTGATTAACTAATTTGTAAGTTACTGCAGGGTGAGAAGGAGGAGCCGCTGGGTACAATATCTCCACAAATTTTGGCACAGAGGGAGATGGATTGTATTCTCAGGGTTACAGTCCGACTCAGACGGTACCTCCTGCCTATCAGCCAGGGTATGTTCAGACAGAGCCCTTCCCGGAGTTTCCTAGGTCATCCTCACAGCAGGCATCGTACCCTTCGCTCCATGATGATTCCATAGCCAGACAGACGTTTTTATTCACGCAGGGTCAGTCTGGACAAATTACGGTTTTTGGTCATGGAGTCCAGCAGACATCCGAGATTGAGGAGGTTCATGACGAGCCGGTTCAGGTAAAGGATGTCCAGGCGGAGGACGACGACTCTCCAGACTCATCAGATACCGCCGAGACGCCACTGTCCAGGCGAGGTCGGGGGTTCAGGAAGAAGAAGCAGAAGACGGTATTTAGTCCTGACCCGTAGGTTTTGATTTGTACTTTGTTAGACGTTTTGTCAGATGTTGGAACTTATTTGTTAGATACTATAACTTATTTATTTTGTTGCTTTGTTATTTTTTTTATTTGTTGTTTTGTTATTTATTTATGTTGTTCCTTATATCATTATTTCTTCGTACACAAACGATATTCCAAACGAATGACATTTTCAAAATATTTGATCCTATAAGCGAAAAATATTTTACCAATAAATAACATTGAAAACAAAAACTAAAACAAATAAAACAATTTTAAAAACTAAAACCTAAACAAATAAAACAAAAATAACAGATTTCAGATTTACAAAAAAAAAAGGGGGACCGCATCGGCATAGTGCGGACCCCATTAAATGGGGCCGCACATGTGTTCTGCGACCTGGGTAGAATCCGAAAAATCTGAAATTAGAAGCGTTTTGGTTTATTTTATTTTTTTTCAGAAAATGGTAAAAATAATTTTTTTTGCCAGAAACTAGTTCCTCGTCATCTTACTGGTCTGTTTATTTCATGAGTGTTGAATTCATTTGATGGTTGTGGACACGTCTTCAGTCGTTATTTCATTGAAGTGATATCTTCTGATCTCGACTGGTTGGTTTGAATCTGTTCGGTAGTTACTAAGAGGATGAAGAAATTAAAAATAAATGTCAAAGTATTAAATAAAAATAAAAATAAATATTTAATTTAATTATTATTTTTAAATTTCTATACATGCATTAACTTTTAAAACGATTATTATTAAATTATTAATAATAAGAGTCGGTGCGGACAATTGGAAAGCGAGTTCTTTAAAAGAAATATTTTTAAATTAAAAATTGCGTCAAATAAGCTGGAATGAATGGGCAAAACGAATGAAATGGGAGGCAGTAGCATCTGGGTTTTTTCAAAAGTAGAATAGAAAGTGTCGGTGTGTTTTTAGAAATTCAAAAGAAATCTCAATGCAGATATTTTAATGCTTATCGAAATTAAGAAGAAATTGTAATGCAGATGTTCTAATGATAGGCACCATAAGAGGAGGAATTCATATCACCCGAGGCAACTACCCTCACCCCTCCTCCCGCTCGGGCCACTTGTTGTCTACATCGTCCGACCCCTCTCCAGTCGCACTCCATTATCTGCTCTGTGCTCCCTGCAATCGGCTCTCCTCCCTTCAAGTAATTTTTTTTGTTTTCAAACGTTATGGTTTATAGGATCCCCTCACTTTACGGTTTGAGATTAACTCCCTGCCTCTTTGAGATTCGGGCTAGCACAAGGGGCAGTATTATTGGGCTTTGAGATTCGTGCCAAGTTAAAAAGAACGGTCCAGATCCACTCATTCTAAAAGATTTCCTATTACGGTACCAGGGAGGATCTGAATTCCCTCCCCAGACACTATATACCATCGCGTCCAGCCTATGAATTGAGATTTTCTAATATTGGTGCTTTTTTTTGTAATTTCTGTTAATAACATATTCAGGAGAAAAAGTGTAGAGACGGAGTCAAATTGAATTAGGAGGATCTCATCAGCAATATCTTTAATGGGTAAGAATTTATCAATAACGTATTAATTTGATAATTTTGATAATTGTTAAAAATAATTTATAATTTTAATATTTGGCAAGTAATGTATACTATACTCTATATACATTGTAAATATGAAAAATAATAAATTTGATGAAAGTTTTATCGTTCATCAAATGATATAAACTTACAATAATCTACTTTAAATGTTGGAGGTAATATATCAAAAGTTTACAAAATAAATGGATTAATTGTAAAGAAAAAAATTATACAAGGCGAACTAAACATATTTATTACACATGGATATGAAGAAGAATAAATTCAAGGTTTAAATTTCTCATTTCAAAATATTAATATAAAAAATATATGTTAATGTTATGTCACCTCACCAAATTATTCTCAACTTAGTATACCACATAGTTAAATTAAATATTATATACGGACAAAACGCCCCTAATACTAAAAGTTACAAGATAATGCATATGAACTGGGTCGAGCTATGATAATTAATAAACGACAATTATACGGGCAGCAATTAACTTTGAAAAAAAAACATTTTTGATTTATCTGGAAATTCAGTCTTAGATGAAACTTTTTTGAACATGTGAAATAATATACGGAAAGAGTTCTGTTTGAAGCTGAAAGCATGATTATTCGGGAAATACTAGTGGCTAGACAAGGGTACATATGCAAATACACCAACGAAGAAGGCGAAAAATAAAAAGGAAAAGAGAAGGATTGGAAATTCTCTCCATTTCGTCTCTCACTTCCCGTCCTCTCCGACTTCCCTCGCATCTGAACCCTAGCCAGTTTGCTCCTGCTCCAAAAACCCTAGTCAGTTTCTTCCTGCTCCAAAGAAGACACTCTCTTGTTGGCTCGCGACTTGGCTATCACACCCAAACACTGGATCGGATAGATGGAGGGTCGGGATTCGTCTCCATCGCCCGGGGATGAAGAAAGTCTCTCAGCCACGGCGGCGCTAGCGAAAGAAGCTGCCGTACTCTTCCAAAACCGCCGCTTTTCTGAGTGCATCGACGTGTTGAAACAGCTCCTCCAGAAAAAGGAGGATGATCCAAAGGTGCCGCATCTCTCTCTTAATCTGGAGTAGATCTTCCGTAATTGACTTTGTGCTAGCGGGATGGATTAAAGATTACTTAGCTGAGAATTGGTTATACATGCTTCATATTTGTCAAATTACAAATTGTCATGGCAAACAGGATGCTTGGAATAGCTCATTACCCTTATAAAGCATCTTTTTATAATTTCTTTTTCTTATTTCTCACATCTATGAAATGTTTAGAGTTAAATTGTGGCAGTAGAAGTTTTGAAGATGCTTTAGGTCGAGCAGCATCCATTTCAAAGTTCTGTGAATTTCTTTCAGTGGCCATAATTTTCATATTTGACAACCGTGGAACACACACCTTATTGGTTGGGTTGTGGTTGATATGTTTTACTACTCTCAATTTATTTATTTATTCTGTATTTATTTGTTAGGTGCTCCACAACATTGCTGTTTCCGAGTATTTCTCTGAGAGCAGTTCAGATCCAATAGATCCACGGAAGCTTCTTGGAATCCTTGAGAAGACGAAAGTTAGTAATTTCTGCTTATTTTCATCATACCTAACATCATACCGTACCAGTTAGGTTTGGTAATGTTTATTCTAATTGCTTTAGCTAAGGCATTCTTACCCTTGGAATCTTTTCTCCAATATCCTCCAACATCAGATTTATGCAATGTTATAATTTCGCTGCAGGCAGCATGCATATATGTAATTTGTTGCTCACTTTTTGTTTATAGTGATAAAACATAAAAGAAAAGACAGATTTATAGATTTATAAATGATTAGATTTAAGTAAAAAAATGATTCAAATAATTCATCGGCCAATTTGAAGTTTGCCCCGATGTCAGTCGCTATTTGAACCACCTTTCATTGCCCACCTCATCAACAAAAGAGTCCAGCATCCTAAACTACCTCTCTAGTTTGTGCAATTTTATTAGCATCAATATACCTGAAGAACATGGATCTTTTTGGAGATTCGCCAAGAAGTTTGTAATATTTAAACCAGATCTAATTGTTCATTTATCGGACATTATAGAACAACCAACCGATTTCCAAATTACTCTGTTCTTTCATCAAGCTTTTTGGTATACTCAACATCTCGTGATAGCTGGGCAGTCTAAAGCTCAGACCATTGTTTGCCACAGCAATAAGAATGGCTTAAAATCATCATACCGAGATATGCTAAAAGGAAGGCTTCTTCTAAACAACATGCGTCACACATATTGATACACCTCATCCCTTCTTTGTTTATTGAATGTCTTTTATATTACTTTGGACCAGTTTACCTCGTTTATTGGAGCTCAAGCACCCTCTCAGGCTTAAGTACCGCGTATGACTCCACAGGCCCTCTTTTCTTTGCTGGCAATGCCTTAAGTTATTTCTCTTTACCCTTTCTATTAATTGCACCTTCTCTAGCCGGTCTTTTTCTACTTGGGTAGAGGTCCCCATCATTGTCTTCTCCATCTATCTCAACCATATTCTCAAACTCCTCAAAGTCTGGTGGTCGATCATAATACTCCTTTTGCTTTTTCTTACCCTTGATGTACTCTGATAGCTATTGACATTCTCTGGACATTTGTTGCACGACTTTCCATTCCTGTTGCCTCCTATTATGTGTAGCTGTGCTCAATATCTACCACCATTCATTGCCTTCCCACAAAAAAGGCACTTGACTCTATTCGTATCATCTGGATTTCGGAGGATGATAGTACTTCCAAGCAGGGTCCTTGCAGTTGCGATAAGTGTTAATTGGATTGCCCTTCTGCTTCCATTTATAGTTCACTGCAAAGTAATTACAAAACTTATATATGTCAATGCTTTACTTAATTACAGTATAATACATGCATAACTCATCAAATATCTAGTATTGGATATTTGGCACTTAAATTAGGAAGATGAATGGTATTATGATATAATGTAATCTACAAAGAATGCGTACTGGAATCCTTCAAATAAAGATGCCCTTCAATAGCAAAAGTAAAAAGTTTACAAATTTACTGATAAAATAAAGTTAGTTTTGATTGCATGCTAGAGTAGTAGATCTGATTATTATCAAAGTAAAATAAACGCTGGCTGATGACTACACAATAAACACAAGTAAATAAAATGATTAAGATGGTCTGGGACCTTTTAATCTATATAAAAAATACACACCGTTATTAGTTGGAAAAAAGATTACTTCCCAAAAATGGAAAAGAAAGTTGCTATAGATGCAAGGTTTGTTAGGATTTGCAACAAATAGTCAAAGAGGTTAGGTGTGCCACATACTTTTTGAAGAAGAAGAAAAAAAGAATTCCAACGAAAATTGATGTAATAACAAAAAAATTACCTTGAGTGCTTATTCGTACAAGTCTAAATGGGGCAGAGTCGTGGAGACCCTGAGAAGAAATTGTTCACAAAGACACAATTTGAGATGTATTTGATACAGAACGAGTTAGGGTTCTAGTACAGTCTTGTAATCCGTTGCATTTTATCCCCTTTTTTTGTTAGCTTCTCTAATAAGCTCTGGCCAAAATCACTTCTTTAGGTGTATAAAAGTTAAAATTGGGCAGACGAAAAGACTTAGATTCATAACCAATTCAATATAATGGTTGGTGGGTCTTGGATGTAAATGAGTTCATGAAGCGCGCACCTCATTACGCCCACTGCCTTTATCGCCTCACAAAAAAGCGCACAAAAGCTCATGCTTTGTTTACTGTTCTCGCTCTCAGCTTAAAATGGCGAGGATGCCTTTCACTGTGCTTCTGTGCTTGAGTGTGTGCTTTTTGCACCTCTAATTGCACTGCTCTTCCCTCTACCATGTCCTCTTTTTCTCTCTCTCAATTCTGTTATATGTGAGGGTTGGAACAAAAATCAAGCCTGACTGTGGCATTTTAGTTTATCCGTGCATGAAATTTAGAATCTCATCCAGCAATGCTGAGCGTTTGAAGTTAGTTAAGGTAGTTTTGGTATGAAATATCGAGGATAAGAGCTTATGTAATGAGTTGGGCCTGATTTTTGTGATTCTCTAGCTTGGATTGGAGTGAAATTTTGTTACCTTGAGGAGAATAATTGTGTAGTCATTCATGTTCTCTCATGCCTTTAAGCATTGGGCCTTTTGGCATAGATGTGATTTTTGTTTACTTTCAATCTTGTTGGTAAAATGATTTAAATAACCTTAACTGTAAAAAAAAAAATATTTTACAATAATACTCTCTCATCTGGTGCTTTCTAAGGTGATGTTCATGTAGGTATTATGACCAACTTCACTAATTGTTTGTAGATATAGTAACCCAACCATTGGATCTGTTCCTTATGACAAACATTCTTCATGGTTTGTTATATAATGTCATATTTGCTTATAATTTCCCCTCTAATCCCATTTTTTCCTAACTTAATTATGCAGTAGATGCAAGCTAGTATAAATCTAGCTGGTTACATAATAGAGATCTTTTGTGTGTTCAATAATTAGAGCGGTAATAGTTGAGCCTCTTGATAAAACCTTCATCTCTGACAAAATCCTAAACAAAACATCAAAAAGAAATGGAGAAGAAAAGCAGAAACTGGACAGACACTTAACCAACAGGTCCAAAACTGGGCTTTGTGTAAGAATGCTAAATTGTTATTGATCTGACTATTGTGAAATTGTGATGTGATACTGTTATGCTAGTGTAACAACATTGATGTTATTGCAGGAAAAATGTGAAGAACTGGCTCGTTCATCTAAAGAGAAGGGTGATTCTACCAGCAGGGCTGGGGGTGGTGCTAGAGGAAGCTCCATCTTGTTGAATCAGTTATCTGCCTCAAGTGGTGGCCTCATTGTTTATGGGGACGAATCTGACACCACAATTCCAAATTTGAATACTGTAAGTACATATACATGGAGATTCATGTTTGCCTCTGCAAAATTGCAACTATCATGTGTGCCCTACAAGACATATGAAATATCAGTTATACTCCTATGAAAATGAAGATGACTTTCATTTCCCCCTTCAGTGCTCCCCTTCCATTAATGACAGATAGAGGGGGGATGTTTGGAATGTGTTTTGAAAATTTTGGTTGAAGAGAGAGCTGAGTTTTTTCTCATGTTCTATATGATAAAAGAAGATATATCCTATTTTTGAGAGTACATGTCATGCTTAAGCTTTTGTAATGGCATGGATGACAACGAAAAGTTCCTTCTTTATCCGTGATCATCTCACCGATACCGGACATGATCAGTATCAGGATACTGTTTGGTACATTCTGACTCCTTTTATGGGAGTTGGCTCATTTCCAGGCTCTTGTTCTTTACCATCTACATGGCTCATTTTCAGGCTCTTGTTCTTTACCATCTACATGAATATCCTTCCGCATTAGCAATTTTGGAGAAGCTATATGAAACTATTGATGACATTGATGAGGTACCGTATAATTAATTCTCCTTCTTATTTATGATTCTAAATAATGATTAACCCAACCAAAATCTTGTTTTGGTTTACAGACAACAGCCCTGAATGTGTGCTTTCTCTTATTGGACATTGCATTCACCATCCAAGATGCGAAAAGAGCGGCAGTGAGTTAATTCACCCTTTTGAGTCCCATTTGATTTTTTTTTTCTTTGGCTACCGCTGCTGTTTAAAAGGAACAAACAAGAAAAACAAGATATGAAGATACCACAAGTCCAGAAATGGAGTATAAAAATTATTGATGATATTTAAGCCACACAAGAAAATGATAAACACTCTTCAAAGGGCATGGATTAGGTAGAGAATTAAGATAACTTAGTAAATAGCTTGTTGTTTTACTTTTTTGATGAGATGCTAGTACTTAGAATGCGATGTAACTTCACAATTTTGTAGTCTGGTACTTAGAATGCGATGTAAACTTTGTACATATACACACATGAAATTGATAAATTTGATGCAAGCTTTACTGTTTATCAAATGATTTGAAATTAAAATGGTCTATATTTAATCGCCTTCCACGAAGTGTCAAACGACCCTCAAGTTGCATGAAATTTGACACATAACCAATCTACAAGACTAACAACACACCTACAAAATTTTCTTTATTAAAGTCCTTTGAGAATTGGTGTCAGTATTGTCAAGTTAATCCGTTGCCAACAGATCCCGGCCCATTTTTTATATTAGTTGTTAAGATGCAGTGCAATAAGGAAACTTAAAATGACACTGTTTGCACTTTAGAGTTCAAGTTTGTGTCGGTTAGGATAAATCTCATTTTTTTCAAAATAGTCAAAAGGATGAATTTCATCGTCTAATTAAGAATTTAACCTATTATTATATCTGTTAGTGACATGCCAGTGATATCTTTTGTAGGATGTAATTCAATATCTTGAAAAATCATTTGGCATCAGCACCGTCACTAACCAAACCGACAATGGGACTGTTGTGCAGCCGCAGCCTGCCAATCCACCAAAACCTTCTGTGAAAAATATCACCGCTCCTCTGGACACTTCTTCCTCTGATCCATCTGCCCTTCAAAATGCAATTTCCATGGACGACCCTACTTTACATGCACGCAACCTAACCGATGAAGAGTACGAAAACCTATACTCAACCCTAGATACTGGGAGGCTTTTTCTAACTGACCATTTCTCTAAAACGCCAACTGACCTTGTCTCTATTGCCACTCACACCGACCTAAAAGTTAAGCTACAACTCTTCAAGGTTCGGCTCTTGCTCCTTACCCGAAACCTCAAGGTGGCAAAACGGGAACTAAAACAAGCCATGAACATGGCTCGAGGAAGAGACTCATCGACTGAGCTTCTTCTAAAATCCCAGTTGGAGTATGCAAGAGGTAATCATCGTAAGGCAGTGAAACTCTTGAGCTTACCTCCTGGTAACCGCACTGACCCAGCCGCTGCTGCTATGTTTTACAACAACCTAGGGTGCATACTTCACCAGCAGGGGTCCCACCACACTGCAAGTATGTTATTTTGCAAGGCATTGAAGGAGAGCACAGCCCTACATTCAAAGCCTCTAAAACTGAATCTTTTTTCCCAGGAGAAATCATGCCTTATTTCTTACAACTTGGGCCTTCAGCATTTAATATCTGGGAAGCCATTGTTGGCAGCTCGTTGTTTTAGGGAAGCGGTTCCATTTTTTTGCAACCGACCACTATTTTGGCTCAGGTTTGCTGAGTGTAGTCTTTTGGCACTGGAGATGGGCCTCTTGGCTGAATCAAGCTGTGGGAAAGAGGGTATTAGTGTAAGTGTTGCTGGTTCAGGAAGATGGAGGCAACTCGTAATTAATGGATGTGAAGGAAAAAAGTTAAAGAAAATTGATGGCTTGGAACTAATCTCTTTGCCTCGTGCTAGGGAGTACCTTGTCAATGCTATGCTACTGATGCAGGTTGCTGAGTCAGAAGCAATGCTTGCAATCCCGCCAGACGATGTCGTGTCTGATCAAAGCCAAGCAAGAGCCTCAGGGCAGAAGAACACCACATCAGGTGGTACAGATTCCAAGGCAGCAACTCCCACCTCAGGATCAGGGCAAGTGGGTTCTGGCAATGGAGTAGCGATTGGGGGATCAAATTTGAATGCGACCTTGCTGAGCTCAGTGGTGTCTTATGTGAAAATTTGTGAAAATGAGAACCTGAAGATTAAGCAGGCGTTGTTTGCTGACCTAGCATATGTTGATCTGTGCTTAAAGAACCCCTTGAGAGCTTTGAAATTTGCAAGGTCACTTATTCAGCTTCCAGGCTGTTCGAGAAAGTACATGTTTCTAGGTCATGTTTATGCTGCTGAGGCACTCTGCCTTCTGAACCGGCTGAAAGAAGCCACAGAGCTTCTCTCTATTTACATTGAAAGAGAAAACAATGTGGTGCTTCCATTTAGTGAAGAAGATGAGTTAGAATTGTGGGTTTTAGAGAGAGAAAAGGAGAGAGATGGGGATGGGGATGAGACAGTGGTAGATAAAGTGGTAACAAAACAAATGTCAGAGTCGAAACATTTTTCATGTCCCGTTTTGAAACCAGAGGAGGGACGAGCCATGCTTTATGTGAACTTAAGTGTTGTTGCAGCCATGCAAGGTGACATGGATCAGGCTGCGACTTTTGTCAAACAGGCTTCCGGTTCCTTGCCTGAAAACCCTAGAGTTGTTCTCGCGTCAGTGTATATTGACCTTCTAAAAGGAAATGCTGTAGATGCACTAACAAAGTTGCGACAGTGCCGGAATGTGAGGTTTCAGTCATGTGGCAGTGTGACCGTCTAGCCTTTTGATGGTTGGTCAGTTTGTTGGTCTCAGGGAAGAAGGGATTGTTGTGCCAGTGTTTTGACTGAATTGTGGTGTATAAACATTGAGACAGGGCTTAGAATTTTTTTCCTCGTTTGTAGTTTCGTTCAAAATTTAGGGACCTCTCCATTTTGACTGGAATAACTAAGGGCTTCATGTAAAATTTTTTTTTTTTTTGATGTATCAGTTCGTCTCATTTTGTTTTGGAGATACAGAGAGAACAAAGGCCGCAACATTCATTTAATTAAGCAAAATCAAGCGCAGTGCCGTTTTTTCATGATGTGCTCTGCCTGATTGGTTTTCTTGTATAGGATGATGAGTTGTTTTTCTAGACCGTTCCCTTTTATGAAAATTGAATCCGGACTCGTCTGAATCAGCATTTGACGGTCCGAATGGTTCTACCGTTCTAGTTAAAAAATCGCTGATGGCATGGGGTGCTATGACTGCCATGAACCGACTTTATTCTGTGGACCCACCTTTATCATAAATGTGAATTTTTTTTTAATTCAAATTAACATATAACTTACCCTTGTCTGAAATAATTTATATAAGATATTATCTAATTTTGTAATAATTCTATACATAATCTATTCAAATTTGTGAATGATTGCGCAGCGAAATTGCTCTAACAATAAGGAAAAGAAAATTCATTTTCCTATTACAATAACATGGGTCCACCTTCATACCGGGTAATTCTTGTCAACGCCAGATGGGAAGGGTTCCCACTTCCCATCTGCTGGTTTTAATGCCGTTCAAAACAGCGTCCAATTAGTCTCATGTTATACAAAAGATTAAGTTATATACATTCGCCTTCAATCCATTGTATGCGATAGAATGACTTGCATTTCGATGTTTCTGTACTTTTGATGTGAGTTACCGCCAATTTTTGCACGACTGGCGTTTATTGCCGAAATTTTTATTAATAGAAAATAAAATAAATAAATATCGACATTGAAGAATAATTTGACGGAAATTTGAGATATAACAAAGACGTGGGACGTTATGGACCATCACGGCCATATTAGCCTATTACCTGCGTTAAACGTATAATAAAAACACGGGCTGTTATGGTCCATAACGGCCAGGGACGCGCTGAAAAAAAAAAAAAAAAAAGGCCGTTATGGAGCATAACAGCCAGGGAGGCACATGTATTTAATTGGCCGAATGCATCAATTTATGGCCGAACTAATTTTGTGCACAAATTGACTAATATATAATACCAAGCTACTATTGTGAAGTTAGAACTATATCTTTATCGACAATTGTAAATACTCAAATGTTGTACAATTAATTATGCAAAGTTTGGTTAATTATGAAATAAGTAAGAGCTTAATTAGCAAGCAAAAATATTATTTGTTATTTTTACTTAGTCATTTAATTAAGCAAAAATATATCTTTTATCGACAATTCTTAATCCATTTTTACTTATTTTTAATTATGAAATAATACCAATCAGTTCTTTTTTATTACTATACTACGGAAAACCATATATATATATGTCTCTCAATCACTACAAAATTGTGACAAACATTTTGATAACATTGCATCACAGAAGATTCTACTGTACGTAATAAAAATAATTGTTTGACTATCATTTAACTTATAATATTGCATATTGAACTTTATCGATCCCTCTCGTCCATATTTGGCATTGAATTAAATTTGAGCCTCGTAAAAAAAAACAATTAAGCCAATTATTGATGCATTCGGCCAATTAAATACATTCGGCCGATTAAATACATGCGTCTTCCTGGCCATTATGCTCCATAACGGTCTGGTTTTTTTTTTTTTTTTTTCAGCGCGTCCCTGACCGTTATGGACCATAACAGCCTGTTTTTTTTTTTTTCAGCGCATCCCTGGCCGTTATGGACCATAACGGCCCGTGTTTTTGTTATACGTTTAACGCAAGTAATAGGCTAATCTGGCCGTGATGGTCCATAACATCCCATGGACGTTACGGACCATCACGTCTTTGTTATATCTCAAATTTCCGCCAAATCGTTCTTCAATGTCGATATTTATTTATTTTATTTTCTATTAATAAAAATTTCGGCGTTTATTGTTCCTTCTAGCCTCACTCATGCGCACAAACTCCCAAGTGTCTCATCTTGGTTGCACATACTACTATACAACCAGGCAATGGCTAATCCACAAAGCTAGATTTTCGTGAGGCATCTTTTACATCCTTGATATTGTTGAGCAGTCGATTTCTCAACGGAATTCTAGTATCGTATGTCTAGGTTGTCCCACGACGTTCAGATTTTATCTTAAGTACCTCTGGTATAATCTGAAAAAAAAAAAATCAGAAAGTCAAGGGAACCAAACTCCTTATCAGTGTTATAAAAAACGGTTGTTTAGCCCAATTAATCGTCCGATTAGTCGTTGGCGGTGACCAAACCGTTACGAATCATCCATTTCTGTTTATATCTCCAATTAGTTGGTCATTTTTTGTTTTCTGTATGCATCTGTTATATGTATTATACTTTACCTTGTCTTATCTGAGTTTTTCTAAATGACAGTTTCATAAAATTTTATTAATTAACAATAAAACTAAGTTAAAATAAGTTTATTTGATAAGTTTGATGAGTTAAATTAATCATTTTAATAATTACAAGTATATGTACATAATTTTAATAAAAATACAAAATTATCCGTAAAATTTTGATTAATTAGCCGCATATCGATTAATTGCTTAACGGTACCTGGTCCATCCGATGAACGCATACTGCATACTGTTATTTACAACACTGCTCCTTATTACATGCACTTGTTTATCCCGTATCAATACAAAAACCTGGCCAGCAATTATAATTGTCTCAGCAGGAGTCACAGTACTGCGGGTACGGGTGGTTAATCCTACTCTATGAGGAAAAGCAAAATTTGTAATCTATATTTAGATTTAAGTTTTCCAATCTCCAACAAATACAACATCACGTCGGGAATTGTTCGTTCCGATCCGTTTTTTCTTTCATATTTATCATGATTAGAGCATCTCCAACCCAGCAATCCGTAAAAAATTAAAAACAACTGTAAAGTACTATTTAAAAATTAAGTTCATTTTAATTTCTTAACCTCTCAATCCCAGAAATTGGGTCAGAGCCAATAGGAAAGATAATGAAAGAGTTAGAGCCAATAGGAAAGAGAGAGAGTACCACATGTCCAAAAGAAATCGTTTGCTTTATAAGCAAATTTCCTTTTTTAGCAATTGGCCTACAACCCAACAATTATATTAGCAATTGACACATCACATTAGTAATTTAAAAAAAATCACCATTGTAGATGCTTTAAGATGACTCATATATTATTTTTACTTTCTTATTAGAAACTAAATTATGTTTAATGTGTTCAATGAATAATAAAACTAGTAAAGCAATAGAACTACTTTGTTTTCTTCCGCAATGATTCTTGCACGATTAGTTATATTATTTTTAGGGTTTTTAAAAAAGTTCCAAGATTTTCACGAATAAAAGTATTTTCTAATATCTTGTTTTAGAATTTTAGTTTATTAGGTATTTCTCATTTCAAAACGAAATTCACATAACAACTCTTAACAAAAAAAATTCATAAAACTCTAGCAAACTTAAATAAGGACAGGAAAAGAAAAAACTAAAAGTAGCTCCAATTAGTTTATTTCCCCACGGATTCCCGATTTGCACAGTTCTTTATCAAAAAACGAAGCTGACTTAGAAATTAATCTCCATTGAGTAACGCAAGTTTAATATATATGATTCTGTTTAGCAGAGAGACTATTTAAATCTATGTTAAACCGATACTTCATATATTGTTCTGTATCCATATTTGATACGTATTGTATTGCTGTATTGATATCCATATTGTATGTCCGATACCATATCGTATTGCCCGATACCCGCATTGCGTTGAAAATTGCCGTATCATCATATTCCGTATCGTATCTGATACAATACCCGTACCCGTATCCATACAACATAAACATAAACTTAAACTAATTTTATTACAAATTTCGAACTATTTTTACAACTACAATTCTACTAAATATTTCATACACTTCTAAACTAGATATTTTCCTGAAGAGTCGTAACCCAAATATATACTAAATATATACTGCTGTGATTAATTTGTACTCTTATAATTCCTCAAATTTAATACTTTTTAGATATATTTTTATAGAAGAGGGTTCAAATATCTCCATCTTTAGTGTCTCCGTCTTCATAACTACAATAAATTAAAATTTAAAATTGTTAAATATAATCTATATTATTTTCACTATGCACAAATAAAAAGATCATGAATTTAAATTTTGTTCTGATTAATATCAAGATTTTGCAAAAATACACCAATTTAGATAAATTATAGACGTTGATTTTTAAACATACTGATTCATATATAAAACCAAAATAAAAAATAATAATTTTATGTGCATGTAGAAAAAATAATATAAATAACATTTAATAAAATAACATATAACTTTTAAAATTGTTGTTATTAAAAAATTAAAAACTAGAGGCATGATATAAGCTAAAAAAAATAAAGACATTTTAACTCTTTTAAGTAATTGGAACACACCAGCATGGTAGAAGAAAAAAAAAATAAACTTCTGTATCGATCCAGCCAATAACCTCAAATTTAATATATAAAAGAAGTTGGATTCAATTGAGCTCTTATATTATGTTTTTTGTTCTGTCGATCCTTAAATTATGGAATTCATTTAAATTTTGTTAATCAATCCATTAACTTTATCTCTTTTGCCTTCCTCATCTCTTCTGCTTACTGGCGCTAGTGACAACTTCATCTCTTTTACCTCTACTAATCTGATCCGAAATTTTACGAACCCCTTAAAATGAAAAGATACTAATGATTGTAGTGTTTCATCTCCTCTAGAATATAATGCTAAAATTTCTCTGAATTAGTGCTTAACCTGGGTGATTATTTCTTCAGGAGAAAGTCGTGAAAGAAAAAAAATACTTGCTACTTAATTTCAACTGATCCCTCACTAAATTTGTATTTTACCGAATTTGATTTCTGTTATCATTTTGGGATCAGATCTAAAATATAAAAAAAATTAATTTTTTTGAAAAATAAATTAAAATTTAATGCTTAAATATGAAGGGTAAAAGTTCAGTGCCTCCCAGAAAAATTTACCTAACATACTTCTAAGATTATTTGAGCTCGTCCGCTGTTTTCTGGGAAGGCTAGACGAATAGCAAAAATAAATAACAGAGTAGTTATGACTTTCATACAGCACATGACTACACAATCAAAAAGTAGGACAGAGTATTAGTGAGCTGCATGAAGCGAAAACTACTCTGTTAAAATCTCTACCCAAAATACCCACGAGACGCCGCGCCGCGGGAAAGCGGCTTGTGTCGGAGTCGAAGTGTTACACAGCGTTCTGGCGCTCTACCGGCCGACAAACCGCAGGACTGTACCAAATATAGTAAATAGACAGACCTGATACACCTGTCATCTCGCCGCATAACCTTTCCTTTTTCCTCTCCATCTTTTGACTTCGGTCTCTGCCTCTACTTTGTATCGTTCCACACGTGGCTATTAATAATTGTTTCCTCTCCCTAAAGGCGCCTCCTTCCCCTAACTCAGGGTTAGCTTCTCTCTCTCTCTCTCCAACCGAAGAGGTAAAATTGTTCTATTTCCTTGGAGCTCTTTTTTTCGTCTTTTAATTTAGTGAGGTAATGCATCTAGGTTGAGGAGATACTCGGTAGTTAGCTATTATAGCTCCCGATTAAGCTGATTCGAATTTCCAGTGAATTTTTAGTTTGTTGTCATTATTCTTTTGGTTCGGTGATATTATACGTGTTAAGCTTTATTCGACAGTATCCTCGATTCTGGTTCTTAGCTTTATTGAAAAATTTGCAAGAATTTCTTGTGTTCTTTATTCGTTGTAACATTTTAGCTAATTCGCAAGAGAATTTGAAGAATTTGGCATCTTTGCTGGAAAGCATTATAAAGTTATATTACCGACCTAAATAATGTTCATAGAATCAAGACAGAATCTATCAATTAGGTTGTAGTTGTTACAGGTTTAATTATTTATCTAACAAAATGGCCAATTGACTGACTGCATCTTGTCATGCTTTTGTTTTGCTCTTATTGCGAAATCAGGTTTTGATGGAGTTGGCTAAATATCCAATGGAAGCTTGCCGGCCTTATTTCGATCCAGATTTTGAAAATTTCAATCAGAGGATATATGGACCAAGGTGAGCTAATACATCTCTTGCAGACGACCAAACTAAGAAGAGAAGTAAAAGAAAAATGATAGTAATATAAATAAAAGATAGAAATTCCATAGAGTAAGAACTAGCGCTAATGCTTGATACCTCCTAACATATGTGGCAATGACAATAAAGCTGAACAGCAAGTTTTAATAAAAGTTTCTTAATATTTTTCAGGGTCACAGTTGACAACGAGTCATGTGAGAACTGCACAGTAATCAAAGTAAGTAATATGTGCTGTAATCTCATGAATACTTCTTCTTCCAAGATAAAATCAGTACTTATCCCAATCGCATGTCTGTCTAGGTAAATAGTCTCACTGAGCAAGACCTCTTGCTTGAAGTGCTTCAAGTTTTGACCGACATGGATCTTTGTATCACTAAGAGCTATATTTCTTCTGATGCCGGATGGTTCATGGATGGTATATGTCTTCTGTTCCTTCAATTTTTACCCTTTAAAAAAAAAAAAAAAAGATGCTTCTGGAATTTGAAATCTCATTAGTTAGTCATAAGATAATAGGACAGAAAGCAAAAAAGATCACCTGGACACATATGATCCCAACCTTGTTCCCTTGAGGCGTGCTTCAAATTAAAGAAGTAACTTGCGGCCATCATGCCTTTTCTGAGAAGTTACTTTGTTTTCTTGTTTAACATGTGCATTGCTTTGTTGCAGTCTTCCATGTGAAAGATCAAAATAGTAACAAGGTGCAGGACAAGTCAGCTATTAGCTTCATCCAACAGGCATACCTCTCTCACTCTCTCTCTCTAACACATACAGCTGAGCACATTTTTTTGCCTTGTTGAAAGTATCTTAGAATTACTATTCATGCACAATGACTAATTTCTCTTTCAACTATTCTTTGCCCCCATCATGATCCAAAGTTAGACATGATAAATTGTTGGCATTTCAGGCAATTGGTGCTGGATGGATTCATCATGACTCAGAACCAAGAAAACAGAAAGAGGCGACATTGTCCCCAAAACATGAAGAAAAATCATCTTCTGACTGCACAGAAATTGAAATGATCGGCCCCAACCGGCCTGGGATTTTCTCAGAGATTTCAGCTGTACTTGCTGAGCAGGGGTAGGTTGTTTCTTCTATAAAAAATAATAGGTGCCTTTTTAAATGCAAGCTAGGTGCATTTGCGTCCTCAAAGGATGAGAGAAGTGTAAAGCTGGAGAGATACCTTACCACTACATTATAATGGGTTATGCTCCCATTCCAGTCTGCTTTTATCCTGTCTGCAGGAAAATCAGTGTCCTGATCAAAACGAGGATAGTATTTTATGTTTGCTACTTGCGGGTTATATTGTGCACTGTTGCCACATGAGAAATATCATTGATGTCCCTCTAGAAAATGGAAGTATCGCAAACTTCCATCTCACGTGAAAGTAAAAATATTCTCTTCCTTACTTTTTTAGAGACAAAAAGCTTCAATTTAATTGAGCTTCAGTGAGAATAATCCAAATTTAGTCTCTATAACATACTTTTTGGCAATTTCAAGCTACAAATCTTAGGATTGAGTGATACTTTTGGGTATCTTTGTGTAAATTGGAAATAGGAGGTTATGGAAGATACGATGATGTTTTGTACTAAGAATGTCAATTTCACGTACTCTTTATGAGTGTTCATGATATTTCTCCCATATTTCTCATTGTGCGAGGGTAATCTATGCGAACCAAGTTCTTAACATTTCTCCTACAAAGTTCATTTGTTTATTTTTTTAAAAGACCCATCTTCTGGACTGATAGGTGCAACATTGTAGAAGCACATGCCTGGACTCACAATGACTGTCTGGCATGTGTGGCCAAAATATCCTCTGATGAGCCAACCTCACCTCAGATAAACGACCCCAGCCGCCTCGCCACAATAAAGGACCACCTCTCGACTGTCCTACACAGTGGTGGTGTCAAGGCCCGTTTCCTAGGTTGCAATAGTATGGTGGGCCAGGCAGATGCTGAGCGTCGGTTGCATCAACTAATGTTTGCCAGGCGTGACTTCGACCATCATTATTACTCAGAGATCGATGTGAGAAAATATGACTTGGGAGAGGGGAGGAGGACGGTGGTGTCTGTGGACGGATGTAATGAGAAGAGATACTCAGTGGTGAATGTGGAGTGCTTGGACAGGCCAAGGTTGATGTTTGATACAGTGTGTACTCTAGCGGATATGCATTATGTCGTCTTCCATGCATCAATTGTTTCTCATGGGCCTTTTGCTTCTCAGGTGTGTCTTGATCATGGGGTACCCTAATACCTTTCACTCGTACATATAAATTGAATGGTAGGGTCACAGCCTGTACTGTATTTTTGTTGAATTTTAGTGGATCATAAGAAATGAATTATGGCTAGGTATGAACCCTTAAAGTAGCTTTAGGTGCATTCCTAGCTGCATATTTTTTTAAATAAAATATGTAGATCTGTCAGTTATAGGCATGACCTGTACTCTATCTGCAATGTCTTGTTTCTGGTTCAGTTGTTGCTGGTTGGATCACATCCATTCCAGATGTTATCAGAGTTGACATCCTCAGTAGAATGTATTAGGGTAACACCAACAAACAATAATGTGACTTTTTGGTCCTTTTTGTGGGAACCCACTCTAAATAAGTCTCAACCATGCAATCAAGGATTTTATAAGCCAAGGATAATGGAAAGAGTTGTATAGAAATATTAGATTCAAACTAATATCCAGACCTGTATGGATTTCATAATGTCCTGACATGTATGGTATGGATCTTTCAGTGTGGAAAGCTCAGTGGTTTGGAGTATCAATTATCATTTTCTTTTAACTCTGTGGGGCTTCCGTAACATGGTTTATTAATAAAGGCTGTTTCCTTGCAGGAGTATTATATCAGACACAAGAATGGATGCGTATTAGATAGTGCAGACGAGAAGCAGCTAATTGTGAAATGTTTGGAAGCTGCAATTGAGCGCCGAATCTGTGAGGTGAAGAGACATTTGTTTGAGGAATATTATATGTCCATCTGCTCAATATTGCAAATTCCAGAACTATGAGCAAAATTATCATTTTGGGCCTACTTGAGTTGTGGGAAAAAAAGGCACCACTGTTTTCATCTTTTGCTGCCAATAAGTGCTTTTGCGCCATTGGTTGGTTCTAACTTCCACAAAAATGACACTAGGATGTACGCTGCAACTTTTCCGCGGCATGTTTAGAAAAGGAAAATGAAGTCCGCCAACACTCTTTTCTATTTAGTCGGATTGCACTTTTCTCCCCTTGTCTTTCTCGTGTTTCCTAATTGCATTTACCAATACCATCCTAATATTCCGTCTATGTTAATCAAACAGGGTGTTAGATTAGAGCTATGCACAGAGAATAATATGGGGTTGCTCTCTTACATCACACGGGTCCTACGAGAGAATGGACTAACCGTAGCCCATGCTGATATAGAGACCAAGGGAGAGAATGCGACCAATGTGCTCTACGTGCAGGATATCTCGGGCAACAGTAATATTGACCAAACTGTTCTCGAGACTATCAAAAAACAGCTGGACCCGCTTGCATTTCAGGTTGTGAACAAACCAACTTTCCTTGGAAATTGTTCTGATAGAGCTGTTCTTGGTTTCAGGTTTTTCTGTTTCTGCAAAGTAGACAGCATTAATATATTTAGTCTTTTTGGAAACAACACCAAAAATTTCCTGTATGTTCAGTTGATGACCAATTATTAGAAGAAACTTTTAAGCGAAATTGGCCAAATGGCTCCTAGAATGAAAAAAATACTTCAGCCTGGTCATCAAAGTCCAGGACTTCTTGATCTATCATTTGTTTTATTTTAGTTTGGTCGGGTTGATCCAGTGGAATGTAGAGGGCTCAGTAGGGACGGGTTTCAAATTGTCAATTTAATTTTGCTTGGAACATGGATTCTAATTATTAGGCCAATGGTGACATAAAGAGTAATTTGCAAATAACACAGAAGTGCTTGGTCTTGGTGGCAAACATGTGATATCCTTAGATTTAAAATGGGATGGGAAGGAGCTCAGGGAGACTTGAAATTTAAACTTTCGGCTCATGAGCAAACCAGTTGCTCCCAAAAACTTGAGCTGGTATAGAAGGTCATTTTTGATTATTTTTATGTTCTTAACAGGTAAAGCATTATGAGGTTTCTTCTCTTTCATCCTCTCCCAGGAGGAAATCCAGCATGTCACCAGAGCGAGATGCTATCTCGTTTGTAAGTTTGCTTAGGTCCAAGATAGAGAGGTTCTCACATGGCTTCATCTCAATGTAATGATCACGTTTCCGCCACCGCCCCCCTGTGTACAGATGGATCTTACCAATGACCAACCGCGTTTAATAGAGAGGCATAGGTGTTCATAGTGTACATTCATTATCTAACCTCAGTAGCTGTTTGCTTTTGTATAGTCAACATAAAACTGTTACTATTATCCTTCACCTTGATTGCATGCATTAAAAAAATAAGATCCTTCCATGCCCGGTGATTCTTTTAATTCAGTCTTCATTCGCAGTATCTACGCCCAAGTAAAAATAAAAAAGGCACCCAAGTTAAAATATTAGCTAGAAGATTAAGGCTCTGTCAGGTTTGTATTTCGGCAAATTTCTGAAGTAGCAATTCTTGAGAATTTATGGAGAAAAAATTCAGCTTTAGTTTTTAAGGGAAATATGAAGAGCCTTTTAACTATAGCTACTCTCATTAATAAAAGAGTGTATCTTATCGGATTGCTTTTTGCTTGGGATCAAACTAAAATTCTGAGATGCGCAACACGAATCAATTAAAAGTTTTTTTTCTTTTTGTACAAGTATTTATGAAATCAATTTGGAGGACCACTGTTATCCCTTACCACTCTATAAAGAACTTAATTTGGTAGGACTAAACATCATCACCGCTAAAAAGCACGCAAAGGCCCCTATCAAGTGAAAGCCGGTATGCTTACCGGTTACCGCATTGTGTTGCAACATTTGAGATGACGGCCTGACGACGGGGTATACAGGACATGGATCCGTGAAAAGTCTGGAAGATATCTGAGAAGCGACTGATATATAACATTATACAGCGGGAAAAAGACAGATATGACTTGGACGAGGGAAAGTGACAAGGATAACGGCCCAAACAAACAATAGAACTGAACTACAGAAGTGAAGGTGAAGAAGGCCATAGGTGATAGAATCTACTGTGCAAGTATCTTACGGCCAGAACAATTCGGTATAATAGATTTTTTTTTTTGTAATCTGTTAATATTTCAGTTATAATAAAAGTGGCCCTACTTGCAAAAAAAAAAGATAATAACAAGAAAAATAGTAAACATTTCTCGAAGAAGGAATCTTTTTTTTAATATGTCTGCCCATTTTTTAAGCCGGGTTGTGGAAAAACGTTACCAAACTGTTAAATTAGATCGGAATCACGACCATTGGTTTGAAATTTTGTATTTTTACCTATTTCCAAAATCTAACAAATTTATATCTAAGTTAAATATGCGTTTAGAATTTGATTTATTATTATAACAGTTGAGATTGGCTAATATAAAAACGTTTGTTCCGGAGCACCTGTGCAACTGATTTTCAAAGTCCAAACAGTTGATCCAAACCGTTAGATGTGATCTCTATATTATAATGTGCTTAGAGACCAAATTTTACATTTTTTGGAATTTTTTTACTATTTATTAAGCCGGTTTTAAAATCACTGAGTAAAAAACTTTTGGATAATTGAAAATAGCGATTTTAAAACTGGTTTAATAAATAGTAAAAAAATTCAAAAAAAAAATGTAAAATTTGGTCTCCAAGCACATTTTAATATAGTTTGAATGTTGAATGGTATAAATCGACTGTTTGAATTTTGAAAATGTAAAAACCGAAACATTTGTTCTAAGGTCTAGAAACAGACGTTTTGATATTAGCCATTCTCAACAGTTGATTACAGTTATAATAAAAGTGGCCCTACTTGCAAAAAAAGGAAAATTGGAAAATTATAGAAAATAAATGTACTAGACGATTCTCGCAGAAGTACATTTTTCCGTTCATTTTTCTCTTTTTTGCATTAGGGTCCGGATCCATTTTTTAGTCATTTTTGTTGCATGTGTGTGGAGTTTATTTGTAGCTGCAATAAAAATTGTTGTCAAACTAATTAGATTAGAGCGGAAGCACGACCATAGATTTGATTTTTTTTTTTATATTATCTACACTGACAAGTGACAATACTTAGCAATTATTTGTCTAGTTAAGTGCACGTTTAAGAATAATTTCCTTAATTATAACTATTGAAATTTCAACTATAATTAAAGTGGCCTGCTTGCGAAAAAAGTAATATAAAAAAATAAATGGTCATCGAAATTCGCAAATATTTATTTTTCTGTTCACTTTTGTTTTTTCCTCATATCTTTGCATTGGTGTCGGAATCCATTTTTCTGTTGATCTTTGTTGGGACTCTGGGAGGATTGTATTAGGAGTCGTTATCGTACATAATTCGAGACTTAAATTCCCGCTTTTGTTTTGTTTCATCAGTCACCTAATCTTTCTACTGACGATAATTATTAAGGATGTGTTCCATAACGTCTTGATCAAAAAAAAAAAAAAGAGGGAAGCAGGGACAGATTTTAGTTCATGCTGGGGTGCTAAGCCACCTTTAGACTTTGCTCCAATTGGAGGTACGCCGAGGGAGGAGAAGAGAAAAACACTGTGCGGAGGTGAGCCTCACTATTCTATATGTAATTATGTTGCAGTACTCTATTTAGTACAAGTATATTCTAACTCAAGGTTCACACATGAATCAATTAAATTTACAAATAATGAATATTGGAATATTAGTTGTGTGGCAATACGTGTAGCGAGTATTTTTTTACTAAATTTAAACTTCTACATGTAAAAAAAGATGCATTTAATTAAAAGAAAACAGATTATTAATTGGAGGATTGATATTCAATCCAAAAATTCATCATTTAATCTCAGTCAATAGCGGATAGGAATCCAACGTGCTTAATAATGAAATAGAGATATACAGAATCAGGACGACCAACGGTTAATTTGATATTCAAAATTACATTGTTCGTTTCACAAACCATATTAATTTTAAATTATTCAATGTCCTTTTGTCAGATAAACAAGAAACAATTTAAGATGTGAATTTATGAAAGAACTAAACGTTCTAGAAACAACCATAGTCGAGAAGGGTTCTATTATTTCATGCCTTTCATGTCTTCTCATATTTTATATCTTCGTTTATAAAGTTTAAATTGTCGATTTGAACCACTCAACATTATATTCATACTAAAATATGCTTAGGATGAAATTTTATAATTTTTGAAACTTTTTTTAATATTTTTTAAGATAGGTACAAAACCGCTGTTTCTGGATTGTTCAAAAATAGTAATTTTCTACCTATCTAAAAAAATAGATTTTTTTTCCAAAATTATAAAATTTGATCTCCAAGCATATTTTAATATAGATATCATGTTGAATGGTTCAGATCGACAGTTTGGATTTTGAAAATAAAGATACAAAATGTGAAGCATGATGAGATATAAAATACATGAAGTTTGAACCGTCCTCTTAATTTAATAAATTAAACAACAATATCTGCTTTTATTGAATGTGCAAAAAAAGTTCAAGTAGATGCCTGAATTTCTACCCTATTTTAAAATTCATGTGTAATGATTAACATATATTCGAATCTACTAATTAGGGAGCAAAAAGAAAGAAAAGCGGAAGAAATGAGATATGTAGATTCTATTTAGGGGGGGGGCAACTTTCTTTTTTACGAAATAAATAATAGGAGCCTCATATTAGCCCCTCAAAGGAATTTTCTTAAATGCTCCTAGGGGTGTTCATTGGGTTTGGTTGGTTTTGAACTGAACCGAATTAGTTTGAACCAAACAGTTCGATTTTTTTGGTTTAATAGTTCGGTTCGGTTTGCTTTTTAAAATTGAATTATAATTTCGGTTCGGTTCGGTTTAGTAATTTTCAAAACCGAAATAACCGAACCGACCGAACTTTTATATATTATGAATTTGGTCCGGACCGCCCCGGTTTATTTCTTAATCAATTACTTTAAATACTTCGGTTTATTTCTTAATACCCCGATTTATTTTTTAATATACTTCGGTTTATTATAAATCAATTGCTTTAAATAAAAAAATTAATATATTTTGGTTTGAACCGACCAAACCAAACAAACCGAAATAAAACTTTGGTTCGGTTCGGTTGCAATGCTAAATCGGTTCGGTTCAATTCTATTTTAGAAACCGAATTATAACTTTGGTTTGCCTAGTTCGGTTCGGTTTCAACCGAACCAAACTAATGAACACCCCTATGTGCTCCCTCAGTCCTTCGACATTTTAGAATGTCAGCGCTCGCTCATGTCCATATCTTTTAAAGTTTTGTTTACACCTTTTAAAGTATTACTCGCAACTCTTTAAATCTTTGTCTACAAGTCTTTTAATTCTGAAATATGAATAGTTCAGCTCCTAATTATTTTTGTCTTCAAATAAAAAAAGAAAAAATTTCTTTCATCCACTATTTTCTTTTTCTCCGATTATTCCCATCCATTTTTCCGATGATTTGTGACGAATTTTCCGCATCTAAAAATACGAACGTTTTTTACTCGATTTTCTATTTCAAATGAGATCAATGAAGAAGTATTTTTGAATTATTTTCGTGTCATTGTTTTTTTACAGTAAAAATACGTGAACACTTTAAATTCTCAAGTCTTTAAACCTCTGTCACAACCTGTAAGCCTTTAAACCCCTGTCTACAACCATTAACTTATCATGTTTTATTTTGTTTCACAAGTCATTAAACATTTGTTTACAACTCTTTAAAGTACTTGTGTCAATCATTTTAAACCTCTGTTTACAACCCTTTAAAGTAATCGTGTTAAGCCTTTAAACCTTACGTGTAACTCATTATTTTTTTTACAATAAAAGACATAGGCACTTTAAATTTGTTTCTCAAACCTTTAAACATTTGTATACAATCCTTTAATGTACTTGCGTCAATCGTTTTAATATCTGTCTACTTGTGTCGCGAAACTTATAGCGAAGGGCAAACTCGGATCTCCCTCCAGATCAAGTATCTAGCTTCTTCCTCATCTCCTTCGATCTTTCTTGTCGCATCTCCCTCCAGATCTCAGATTATACTCCGCCACAACAGAGGCGGAGAGGAGGGCAGAGCGGAGGCAACGGTAGAGGAGATATGACAGAAGAGAGAAGAGAGGCTTGAGGTTTAAAGGCCTGATGCGCGAGATTTAAAGGATTGTTGCGTAATTTAAAATTAGAAAGTCGATTAGTAACAGTTGAACTAGTTAGGAGACTGATGCGAAAAGGAGTTTAGAGGAGCCAAACATTATTCTAAATAAGAGTGAGGCTATGGTGCTATGCATAGCACGGATGGCTAGTGTACTACGGCTCAATATAGTACTTTTTAAAATTCTACCGGTCGATCCGAACCGTTCAATGTGATAACCATATGAATATGTACTTGCAAACTAAATTTTATATTTTTCCGAATTTTTTAGATAGGTACAATTTTGATGGTCCAGAATTTTCAGAAAACACTGATTTTTCTACCTATCTAAAAAAGTAGTAAAAAAATTCAAAAAAATATAAAATTTAGTTTGCAAGTACATATTCATATGGATATCACATTGAACGGTTCGGATCGACCGTTAGGATTTTAAAAAGTACCATATTGAGCCGTAGTACACTAGCCATCCGTGCTATGCATAGCACCATAGCCTCACTCTCTAAATAATAAATACGAGACTTGTTGCATTAATAACAAAAAAAATTGAGTGTTAAGGCGGAGTCATAATATTTAGTTTGATGAAACAAAATTTTAGAACGAGACACAATTTTATAATTATTTAGAATATTAACTACTAAGTATATGTTATCATATTTTACGAGAATTAGAGCATTTTTTTTGGAGAAAATTAGAGTGATGCATTTTAAATTTTAAATATAATTCTATAATTTTTTTTTCTGAAAACAATGTAAAACTAAAATGTATTTAAAAAAAAAATTAAACCAGAAAGACAAGTACTCTATGTCACTATGTGTCATTTATATCATCACCCGAAATCGTTTAAGGATAACAGCATATATAAAAATAATAATGGCAGAAACAAATTACGTCACCAGCCAAAACAAAAATTGAAAGTCGGAAGAAGGCCTCGACACGCTTGTGCTAGACTACAAAACAAAATTTAATAGTAACACTTCAATATTCACGGGATTATAAAAAAAAAAATCAACTTCAGAGGGATACATCTTAAAATAGGGTATTGCGAGGACCTATTATGTGCTCTCTATTTAAAATAATAAAAGTCATCTGATAAATCGTCGAAAATTAACCAAGAAAAAGAGGGTTCTCTCTCACCGCCTTCCTTTGACACCAAGCGAAGCCTCGGTAGAAAAATCTCTCTCTCTCTCGCGCTCGCTCGCTAGCCCCTACCCCCTCCCTTTTCTCGCTTGACCTAGGTTATGATCCTCTCTTATCTTCTTTTAATTTTTTTCCTGACGTAATTTCATTGTACGAGGCATTTGAAAGGTAGATCCATGGTTTGACCTGATTCTTATCCTCTTTTCGATCCTCCGGATTTGATTGAACAGGATCTACCGAGTAATACACAATTTCGACTTTTGGTCAAAGTTGATTTCTATTGTCAAAATAGGCTCGATTTAGGGCTAGAGAATTAGGGTTTGGGTTCACGATTAATTTGTGCATTCTATTGCACAAATTAGGCTCCTAATTGTACCAACGTGTTTTTTTCTTAATTGTTTCATTTCATGACAGGAAATTTGTAATTGTTTCTTTTCACGACAGAAAATTTCATGGATGGTGACTGTTCAGATGGATAACGCAATAGCTACATCCCCCTCTCGGGAGCTCGCTGAAAGCTTATTCAAAAAGGTTACAATTTTCTTTCTTTTTTGCCCAGCTGCTTTACTTCTGATGATATTTCTAGGGAAGAATAAACCTCCTTTATTGGGAACATCCTCTCGGACTAAGTAAATACTTCTATGTTGTCAGAAGAATGATATTAGGATATTGGTACTGTTGATTTGCTTGATTTTGGAGTTATTAGTTTATTTTATTTCCTTTGTAGGACTTAAATCTTATTTTCTTTGCACAAGGATGATAGGTTTAAACCTTTCCATATGAGCGAGTTCATGTGCCCTCCTAACCTAGAAAACATCATAATACCATATAGACCTTCCTGAATAAAAAAAGAGTGCACACTTTTCCAAAAGAACACATGTGCTTATATCATAACAGAACACATGTCCTAGCCTGCCTTCCTTTCCACTGTTTCTTATAAAATGTATGTAGAGAGTTGAGTTAGTCCGTCTTTTTCTTAGCGAAAATGGAAACGAGGGGTGATATTTCTCATTCTTCACACAGTTGCATGATATTGACATGTATTTAGGAAATCCATTTTTTCATTGTCGCCAACCGTATTCAAAGAATTTCTGTCTGTTTCTCTGCAGAACCTCAAGCTGGAGGCTCGCCTGAAAAAGTTGGCTGAATCAAAAGTACCGTCTGACCCGAACATATGGCTCGAGATCCGTGAGAATCTCGAGGGGATAATTCTGGCCGACCATGACTTCTCCCAGCAGAATGAGTGCGAGACTGCCTTGTGGCAGCTGCACTACCGCCGCATTGAGGAGTTCAGGTATCACATCAATTCAGGCACCACTTCTTCGTCCAATAATCCTAAGAACAACAACCAAACAAATGCTGATCGGCTGAAGAGAATCAGGGGAAGCTTCAAGGTGTTCCTTTCTGAGGCGACTGGTTTCTACCATGAGTTAATGCTGAAGATTCGCTCGAAGTATGGGTTGCCACTTAATGGTGACACTCTGGTTGTGAATGTTAAGGATGAGAGCAAGGCAGCTGAGATGAAAAAGGGGCTGATGTCTTGTAACAGATGTCTGATTTATCTGGGTGATTTGGCACGGTATAAGGGGTTGTATGGCGAAGGAGAGGTGGTGAGTCGTGAGTTTGGCGCTGCTTCAAGTTACTATACGCAGGCATTAAATATGTGCCCTACCAGCGGAAATTCACACCATCAGGTATAAATTTGAAAATAGATGCTTTATCCATAGCAATCAGATCTTGCCTTTTCTTTTGTTTTGATTTTAAGGATATTTCATCAAGGGCTCTAGAATTTTAAAATAACATCAACATGGAAAATGTAAAATGTACCCTGAATAGTAGTGAAGCATCAATTGTTCCCCGTATCAGATGTCTTCCATTTTAATTCCTTGTTAATTTGAAATAACATTGAAAGTATTTCTCCATCATTGTTTCTCTTGTAATAATGATTGTGACAAGGGGGGAACAGTTTGGACTTCGATCTTTGTCACACTTTTTGTTTGATGTGATAGTTGATGTTTGTAAGACAACATATGAAAAGTTTCTATATTCATTTGTTTGTTTTCTTGTGTTTGTTGTGCAGCTGTATGCTGAATTATTAGAAAGTAATTGTTTCTTATGAATTTTTATTCCTTTTTCTTCAGCTGGGAATCCTTGGAACATATTCCCGCGACGAGTTATTGGTGGTGTATCGCTACTTTCGGAGCTTGGCAGTGGAATATCCCTTCACTATGGCCAGAGAGAATCTTGTGATTGCATTTGATAAGGTTATCTTCCCTCTTTTGAAATATTTAAATAATACTTTGGAAAAAACATTTATTCTTTCACCTTTTAAACTAAAAAATATTTCTCAAATCCCTACGAAACGACTGTTGTTCAAGCATGCAAATATCACCTACTCCTTCCTTGCCAGTTTTCTTTGAGAGCATCAAGCTTACCCCCCCTAGAATACTAGGGGTAGAGGGAAGCAGTGATAAGGAGTCTGTTCAGGATCTTTTGGAAAAAATGAAGAAGGGGTATTGGTTTTGATGCTTTGTAGAAGTGCTTATTGTACTCTATATCTTCTAGGTGTATTCATGATAGTTTTTGGAATCTGCATGAAGTTGCCTCTGTAAAACTTAACTTCCATCATGTGATGTGCATATAAATTTGGCTTTTAATACATGTTCATTTGCAGAACCGGCAGCATTACTCTTCTTTATCAACTAATAGTGGTACAAAAGCACCTTCAGCAAGGGCCCCACCAGCACGCCCAGGT
The DNA here is from genome assembly GCA_011114355.1 of Carex littledalei. Lineage (NCBI taxonomy): Eukaryota > Viridiplantae > Streptophyta > Magnoliopsida > Poales > Cyperaceae > Carex > Carex littledalei. The sequence continues at coordinate 5,016,766 of CM022097.1, forward strand.
GGAAAGGGTAAAGGGAGAGGAGACAGGACGTCTCCATTAAAGGAAGCTAAGAAAGAGCCTGTTTCTCCCAAAGAACCTGATATCAGCATACCTGAAATATTCAAGGCCTTTTGTGTTAAATTTGTTCGACTGAACGGCATTCTGTTCACAAAAACAAGGTTTGTTTTGTATATTATTATTATTTTTTTCATTCTGGGAAGAGAGTTTCATAAATTATTCTGACTTGCTTAGCGACAGATTTTGTTTCTAACGTGTGTCGTGTTGTAGTTAGTATAGTACGAGATTTGAGGATGGGCAGTGATAATGAAGTGCAGTAACTGAACTGTAATAGTATAGAAGTAACAGTAACAGTATTTAGGTCATCATAATAGTAATAAATATTTAAGAATGAGATACAATCTAAATTTTTAAAAAGAGAAAAAGAAAAAGAACTATGCTCTGGGCATTTTCAATTATTTTAAGTCATGCCTTTTCTTTTTGACAGTTTGGAGACTTTTGAAGAGGTATTTTCTTCCCTGATGCGTGACTTTCAAGCCATTCTCTCTTCTGGTCCAGAGGAGGACCTTAATTTTGGTTCTGATTCTACTGAAAATGCCCTTCTAATATTACGCTTGGTTGCGATCTTAATATACACGGTGCACAATGTGAAGAGAGAATCAGAAGGAAAGTCCTATGCTGGAGTTGTGCAACGCAACTTACTTCTCCAAAATGCCTTCACAGCCTCGTTTGAATTAGTCGGTCAAATTCTAAAGCGATGTGCCGAAATCAAGGACACTGCCTCAAGCTTCTACCTCAGCGGGATCTTAGTCTACATTGAATGGCTTGCTTGTAACCCCGACATAGCTACTGGTTCTGACATGGATGAGAAACAAGCCAGTGCAAGGTCATTTTTTTGGAACCAGTGTGTATCTCTTCTGAACAGGCTGGTTCTCTCAGGTCTGGCACCTGTTGAAACCAACAAAGACGTGAGTTGCTTCTTTGAAATGAGTGGGTATGATGAGACCGAAACAGGTAACCGGGTTGCGCTCTGGGAGGATTTTGAATTGAGAGGGTTTCTGCCTCTGGTCCCTGCACAAGTCATTTTGGATTTTTCGAGGAAGAGTGATGGGGGTATAAAGGAGAAAAAAGCACGTGTTGAGAGGATCTTTGCTGCCGGTCAGTCTTTGACAAATGTGGTCCAGATCGGCCTGATGAAGATCTATTTTGATCCTGGTCCTAAGAAGTTTGTCATCAGCAAGGACCCACCTGAGACTGAAGCTCCCGTAGTTACTGGGTTACAACCCAATGGAATTCATCACTTTAGAGAAAACCCGTCAGAACAAGAGTTATATGTGGAAGGAGAGGAAGATGAAGTGATAGTCTTTCAGCCTAATACCTTTATTGAGAAGTTGCCACCTCCTTCCACTTCTATAACAAACTCTGGTGTTGATTTCATTCAGCATAGCTCGGTGTCTGGTTGGGATGGCACCAGTATTGTCCCCTTCTCAGATTCTTTAAACGGGGCACCTCAGATGCCAGCTATTTCTGATGCTGGTTCAGATCTTCAAAATGTGACAATGGATCTGCCTCCCTATGCCAGTTCCAGCAATTGGTTGGCTGAAAAAGAAGCCTTTTTATCCACCGGACTGAAGGAGTTGAGCGTTGCTGAGAATGGGTCTTTAGAGCAACGGTTAGTTGGGGGCGGCATAGGTGTGATTCCACCGTCTTTTCCATCTCATGTTCCAGCTCCAGTAGGTTTGAACAATCACAACCTGGTGACAGGCGCGACTTCTGAGGGCTTTAGACACCAACTAGCACCACCATATTTTCCTCCCGCTCCAGCTGTTAGTGCCAGTATGGCGTTGCCAGACCATCTCCTCCAATCAGCAGCTGCATCAACTATCATGCAATCTGTGCTAGCAGGCGTGAAATCTGACAGCTTTGTGCACCAACTACCTCCTCCATCTCAATTTCCTTCCCCTCCAGCTTTCAGTGATAAAACAGCATTGCCAGATCATCTCCTCACATCAACAGGTGCACAGGCTATCATGCCATCTGTACTTGATTTTGGTGTCATCAACTCTGATGGGATGACCAACAGGTTTATGGAGAAACAGCTTGTGGCATCAAAGAAGAATCCTGTCAGCCGTCCTGTCAGGCACATGGGTCCACCTCCTGGATTTGGGGCTCCTCCTGGATTTGGGGCTCCAGTGAAACAGCAGAATGAAAATATTCCCTCGATGGTCAGAAAGGATCAGTCATTCTACCCTCAAACTGATGACTATGGATGGTTAGATGGTTACCAGGCATCAGCAAACCATAACATCACAAATTATGTGGGATACAACAACTTTGGTACTGCGGTCACTGGTGAGATGGTTGGTACAAGTTTTGGTTTTTCTGCTCCTGTCACTCAGGTGTCAGGTGCATCGGCCATACCGGCCAATGGCAACACCAAATGGTCTGATTTTCATCTTTTTGAGCCGACAAATCTGCATAATAATGAGCATCAGGTGCCACTACAAGGAGGAACTCAGCTGGGGCTTCAGGCAGAACAGCATACAGCTCAGTCTCTCTGGTCAGGCCGGTATTTTGTGTGAGAACTCTCAGTTCTTACCAGCATGGTTGCAGGTAAATCCAGAACTTATGATAATAAAAGAAAAACTGAAGTACTGTCTTTGCCATTGGGTACTTCCATGTGCCTTCTTTTCCATTTATCAATAACAAGTTGGTGAATAACTCTCACGCCTCCTAAAAACTTAACCCCAAAAAAGCAAAGTTAATAATAAGAATTGAGTAAATAAGCAAACCAAGGAAAGAAGCATGTGGGTACCAATTTCATTATACATTTTTTAGGTTCAAGAAGCATGTTGAGCATTTTTGTTGAATCTTTTGTTTTAATGTGAACTGTTTTACTGCTTTTGCAGATGTTGTTCAGAATCAGTTGCAGTAATTGGCCTCAGGCTTGATTTGATGCGTATGGAATTATGGCCCACCACACTTCCAACCTTATTGTTAAGTTTCTTTTGGAGGAGAAATGATTTTTGGTAATTCCAAGCATTGCTGTTTGCTGCCCTTGGGTTTGGTGAGTTATTATCTCTTGTTGACTAATGTCACAAAATGCATCTTATTGACAATAGTTTTTGATTCTGTTATTAGCTAACCTTGTTTTTTTTGCCTATTCAGGTTGTGCCTGATTTAAACGTATCTGAGGGATGGAGGATCTAATGGTAAGAAATAAAAGGATCTGGTAAGTCTTGGGAGTCGCTGCTCAGTTGTTGTCTTCTAGGGTTTACATGCGGAATCTTAAATATCTCTATACTTTCTGGTTCGTTGGGATGTCAAATCAGTGATATTGTGTCTCTGTCTCTCAGTTTATTGGTACTATAGGTTTTAAGAAAAGGGTTTGTGCTTGTGTGGGTTATGTGTTACTGGAGAGGTTGAAGCCTTGGAAGTTGCTTGGTGGTACTGCCAAGTATCTTGCGTCAATAAATTGGATAAAGCATGTGTGAAATTCCATATGGAGTTTTGTCTTAGGAAAAGGGACATCCACTGTTAGGATTTCCTTGTTTTGGTAATGTATAAGAGCAATGAACTTTTGTGTTGTGTACCCTATCAGTATTTAACACTGTGGTGTCTAATAATATTTGTACGAGTGGACACTTAAGTTGTGTAAAATTATTATGTATGCAAGTATTATTCCTTTCTCTTGTTTATCATATTTTGTTCATTTCATGTTGCCCTCCTTTACATTTGTTTTGGGACATACCAGATTGTGTGGCAGATAACTTGGATTTTGCAGGCAGGCTTTTCTGTTGCAAAACCAAGCATGGAGTTCTACTGGAAAAATAAGTTTTTTCTTGTCAGAAATTACAACTTGATGAAATTGTCTCGTGAAGTCTTAGTGGCTTGATTTGGGTAGTGAGGCTTAAAACAGGACGAGCCGACGAGGTTGTCACCTGTTTTTTGCCTCAGAAAATAAAATACTCGTTGGAAAAAAGAGGGACGACTAACTTTACATCTTTACTTGAAAAGTTTTTAATCCTGAATTCAGTTTGTTTTCTAAAGTTGTTTTTGTGATTTTTCAATAATTAAATTATAGAGACGAGAAAATATAGAAGTTTTTCTGCGCCAACACAATTTGATTATGTCATGCTATCAGCTATCTGAAGTACATTAGTCAAAATTGTAGCTCTTGTAGGAATATACCAGTTTACCATAAGTTCTTTATAATTTTATTTTGCCCAGCATCCAGCATGACATCCGTGAATGTATTGTTTGCTGACATTTAGCGATCTTTCAGGTATAGCATGATTTCCACCCTATGACGGTTCTTTTTATATTTTTAAATATCCCCAGCCTTAGGGTTCCTGATGCTAACTTGTGATGTCTTTCTAACAGTTTGTACATTTACCATGCTAGTTACTAAGTTATTTCTTTTTTTAGAGCGTTTAACAATCTCCTCACATTATCCAGATCTGTCTTTCTAGCGGTCTTACGATTTAGAGTAACTATTTCGGGTTTCAAAAATGAAAATAATGCGTTGTTTTCACGCCTCATGCGGAAACTCATGTGCTTTATTTGTGTCTGCGCGATGTCATTGCTAACATGAGTGTTTATACTATTATAGGAAGTGCTTATAACTATTACAACAGATTCTAGAGGATGAAAGACGGGAGAGAAGAATATTTTTTTTCTTTTTTAAATTGCAAGCGTGCTAATTACTATTGACATATATCTTTTAACTCAGAATAATATGAAAAAAATAAAGAGAAAAAACTTGACTGAAGATGAATTGAGCAACTTGGTGTTTTCCGCATTGATCCTCCCAATATATGGGTCTGTATCCCCACATGTACCTGAGGGAGCAATAGAGAAGAACGATCCTGATTTAATTCCAACTGGGCCAAAAAATCGGTGTCTATTCTCAGTAGCCTCTACTGAGTTTAAAAAAAAAAAAAAAAAAAATCGGAGTCTATTTAAATATAGGGGTTCGCTTTAAGATTCATGACAGAGTTAAAAGAACGGTATGATTTTCTCTATTGCACCTCAATGACTTGAGGGATACGGATTCCCAATATATGGGGAGTGTTGTGACAATTTCAAATCCTTGAGGAAGTTGTGCCATTTGGAAATGCACACCCTTCAAAATAATAAAAAAAATCAACAAATTTAGTAAAATTTACCACAAGGAGCTAATTAGCATGTTTGTTTGTTTTAGTATTTTATTTGTAGAACCACAGAGGGAATAAAATTTAGTGACATACGTATAACCAACTTAAAGAAGAAGAGGGAAAATTGTAAATTTTGCACTACAATCGGAAAAACGAATGTCTGCATTTTACTGTGTACTAAGCACGTGAGAGAGACGAAGAGGAGAGGGACTTGCATACAGAATTTTGAAAAGGGGTTAAATTATAAATTTAACCTTTAATCATTATTAATCTGTAATTTTTAATGGAAAATTCAGAAATGGGCATATTAACAAAATGAGTGAATTTAGATGAGAAAATAATTAAGTTTCAAATTTTAATGGACAAATATCTAATTGAAGTTCTGATTGGCATATCTAAATTTCTCTAAAAAATATTACATGCCTTTCCAACAAAAAAATGCACGATCCCAAAAGGGTAGGGCTAACAGAGGATCTAGTATGTCCTATTTGAAAGCATTAAAAATTAATAAATTAAGCATCGACCCAACCTTTACAATAATCAGGCAGCTTAAACTTCTACATTTCCAGCCATTTTCAGGAACTCTATTTCTAACAGCAAGTAATATTATACAAAAGCAGTTCAATAGAGGGGCTGGATTACATCAAACATAAATTCATCTAACTTATCCCCAGAAAAGGCAAATCTACTTGCGTGCTCTCTTCTTTGTTGGTGCAACTGGTTCCTTTGAAGCTGCTTTTTTCTTTTTCCCGGTGTCATCATCTTCGGATTTCTTGGGCTTCTTAGCACCTCTGGAGGAATCATTGTCTTTATCTGAATTTGAGTTATCCTCAGATTCCTTTTCGTTATCAGCATCAGACTTGCTTTTGCGGGATTTAGATGGAGCAACCTTACTGGAGCTTGATAACTTCTGCAACTCCGGGACAAAAGCTGTAGTCTAAAAAGGGGGGCAGACAAATAAAAAATTTAGCTAGTCTTGGTATTCTTAAGCAAAAAGGCGATCTAGATTTCAGTACTGTTGTAGAGGTGCAAAATATTTTTAGGCAGTTCTCATATTATGCTTAAACATGAGTTTGAACTGAAATTTTCAATTGACTCCTGGATATTCAGTATGCAGAACACCTATTTTTCTTTTCTTTCCCTTTTTTTTTTAAGCTCCTGGGGGCCGGGGTGGGTGATAGTTACTTACTCTGCCACCAGCTGTAATGAAATCAATTTTCCTTCCTGCAAAGAATAATTTTGCGAGGTTTATAATTCACACAATATGCTGCAACATAGATTGATAATCTTCTGCATGTTTTATAAACATTGGCGTTGTTATGTGTCATTGTGTTGTGTCTTATTCTTCTTCTTCAAAGCCTTTATTCCCAAACAAGTTGGGGTAGACTAGAAATGAAACCCAACCGGAATCAGCAACACAGGGACTTCCTAGGAGGTCACCCATCCTAGTACTACACCTGCCCAATTCGTGAGGGTTTCATTTCCATAAAGAGGCTGTCTTTTTACCGCTGGCTCGCCAAACCTATCACGAACCCACCTCCTTTTTCCTGGCTTGGGACAGGCTGTGTAGAAACTACACAGGCGGAGTTGTGTTGTGTCTTATTCAAATGTTAAAATCTTCTTTGTGTAGTGGTCAGGGTTATAGCATCTGTTATATGTCATTGTGTTGTATCATATTCAAATGTAAAATCCAACATCTTTATATAGTGGTCAGGGGTTGTAGCAGACTGTATGATGTGACAATAGCGAACTATGATTCATATTTTATAACAAAAAAAGCCCATATGAAACTAATATCCAAATCTCAAGTTAAGAGACATACCTTCAACAAAAGCCCTCCCAGGTTTCTGTTGGCGGTACCTAACAATCCATCCATCTGGATATTGACTGCTATCTGCTCCAACTGCTATTGCCTTCTCAATGATCTGTAAAATAATTAATTATCAATTGCAAGGTAAAATAACTTGTCATATTATTTTTAGTGGAAGACGATCTGCCAAACAATTAATGGATGGTAACAGTTACGTATGGCTGACCTCCTTGATGCATTTAAGGAGTGTTTCACAATTCTCTTTTGACAGGTCGGAAGCCTTTTCCATCGGGTGAATTCTTGCCTACAACAGACATGTCAGATACTTTATCCTAATTTAAAGAAAGAACTACTCATAGAATCATCAAACAACCAGCATTAGCAAATAATATACGAAGTGTAACTCAGAATCTGTAGACGCCTTGACACATTTGGTAGCAAAAATGCAATAATAAACTCTAGAAAGAAGTAAAAAACTAATTATCTCTCTTTGCAGTTAAAAGAGAACTAAAACTTGAAAAGAGAAAAACAAGAGCAACCTGATAAAGAACTTCATCTGCTATCCAGTTGCCAATCCCAGATATAAAGCTCTGAATTATGTAAAGAAGTAAGAATTTGAAAATCAATTATAATATCTAAATGTCTTCAAGTGCAGGATGATAGCATAATAAAGGCTATTATGAACCTAAAAAGTATTGATGGCTAAAAAATCGATCATAAATGTCAAAGTATCAGAAATAACTCATATAGATATACAACAGAATTTACCTGATCAAGTAAGAGAGCTTTTATTAGAGTCTTCTTCTTTCTTAGAGCATTAGCAAACTCATCAACCTTCATAGGCTCAGTTAAAGCATCTGGACCTAGCTCAGATATAGGGGGCACAGCCTCTGGCTGAAAATACAAGAATTAAAAAAAAAATTAAATAAAAGCAATAGCACTTGGTAAACAATCGAGAAGAGATAAAAAAACAAATAAAGAATGAATTATCAAAAAGAGAGGAACAAATTATTCATTATCAGATAATTGTTGAATGAATGTAGTAGGGATAGATTATATTGACAACAAAATATGTTAGTTAAGAGCCAAACAATTTTCAAAACAAAAAAAAGGAAGTAAAATTACAGATATCTTCTCTATGGTTAAGATAGTTAATGTATCAAATTTGGTGCCAATTAAAAAACCAATTGGTTATCCACAAAGTAGTCTGACCTATTATTAATGGTTCAGTTTTATCGACACTTGACCAGTGATCAAACAATTCTCAATTTGCACTAAATTTGATACACAACCTATCTATACTATAAAACATATTTACAATTTTTTTTAGTTTTAATTACCATTTTGTTGGTTGTCATGGTTGCCAAATAAATATGTAGAGATAAGAGAGATTTACATCATGAGCCAAGCGAACTTTTGCAAAGCGCCTCTTATCTGTGAAAGAAACTTCTAAGCCATCATCCAGCTGCAAAAGATATACACTATTGAACTATAAGCCACCATCTGACCCAAAATTACACAATTTAGTCATCTGAAGAATCTAAATTTCAAATTGAAAATGCATGAACCAAAAAGAAGGACAAAGCAACATATGTAAAGCTACTTTTTTTACAATAAAAGGATCATACTTGTGCGTAAACTTTGGAGTATTTAGATGCCCATTCTTCATCTGTGGTGTTAACAACAGACCTATAATCAACGCCAGAGTTTTCTTAAAAAAAAAAAGGCCGTGTAAGAAAAAACATAACATAAAAAAGTAATTATTGGTTACCTTTTGTATTTAGCAGTCTCAACACCTTTGATGTAAATAGCACCAGCCATCCCTACAACATTAAACATGAGACAAATACTCATCGTCAATTTATTGTCTTGTGCCTATTTTTCACTGTGCCTAAAATTTAGCTACATGTGCTTTTGGTGTCACTTATGTTCACATTTGTCTTTTTTTTTTTTTGAGAGAGACATTTGTATTCTTGTTACTCTTCTTTATGTCCTACCATGCACCATTCAGACAAACATATATACCAGACGTTTGTTACCTTGGTTTTCATTTCAAAGGGCTTATATTATACTCATTTTTATTATGTTAAATTAACTTCAAATATGGTGCAAACCACACCTCATGTTAATTATTTTACATATTTAAAAGCTAAAGCTAACACTCAATACTTTTAATATTTGTAATTGAAAGTTTAACACCCAACACATGACATTATTTGCAAAATAGCAACAAGTCAAATAAAAAAAAAATTGCAAATAGCAACAAGTGCCAGAACCAAGTCACAAAAATGGCCACAAAATGCTAGTTGTTAAAATAAGAACTGCAGCGGTAATATATTTTCTAATGCACAAAATAATGGGTCTAGTTAAAGATAATATCTGTTCAGTCTATCAGTAACAGCAAAAGGCAACAACAAAAATGGTATGGTGACGACTCCCATGCTTCTTGCTTTGAGGATAATGCGTGACAATTCTAACAAGTATACATTATATTTTTGGGTTTCTTAGGGGGTAGGCACTGAAATTTCCCTTTTTCATAGATTAGCTCTGCTTGATGAATGAATTTCAGAAGTCCACCACTGATCATTTGGGTTTTGAGTGATATCTAAGAGAAAGGAGGCTATTGAGTCAGAGCCAAAGGTTCTCAACTTCACACCCATGCTTAAAGTTGACAAATCAAATTCCTCATTTTCAGAAGAGCTACAAATGCAGCATCAAAATTATGTAGGTATACAGATTATAAAATTTAGCTTTCTCTATACGTACACTAGAAACAACTAGATACATTAAAAATACAAGGGCTAAAAAGGAAGCTAACCAAACTGGAATGTGGGGAAGGGAGGGGAGTCGAGGCGGAGCCAGAGGTTCTTGCCCTTGCGCAGAGCTGCGAGGATGGTCTTTCCGACGAGAGCAGACTGGAGATCGGAAGGGGAGACGCCATCGATGACCTTGGGGTCATCGTCCACGGAGCACTTGACGATCCTCTTCCCCAAACAGTGCTCTTCCAGCGCCAGCCGCGCCACCTCTACCTCCGGCAGCTCAGGCATTGCTTTCTCCTCCCTTGCTAGCCCTTCGCTACTCTCTCTTCCTCTCTGGCGGAGAACGGAGAGCGAAAGGAAGGGTCTGTCTTGCGACTTGCGTCAACTGTAGAAGGTCGAAGGGTTTTAGCAATGACCGTACCGGACCGGTATTCGCTTTTGGAAACCGGGTCGAACCGTCCCCCTAGATACCTGAGGTGCAATTGAAAAAAATGGACGGCCCAGATTAATTTCAGCCGGGCCAAACTCAATCGGTGCCTATTGTAACCATAGTAACATGATTCGCAAGTTATTTACAAATAATTCGGATTTGAGTATAAGCTGATTGAAACGACGTATAATTCGGTTAAACGAATTTTTTCCGAATTATTCGCGAATAATTTGCGAATTTTACGAATTTTACGAATTATTTGCGTTTTTTTCCCGTTTTGTTCGGAGAAATGCTTTGCCTTTCTCGTGCAACTGTGCACGTTCTTTCTGCATTTACTAGCCCACGTGAAAGTCCAGTGAAACAAGTTTGACAGCTGTTGATTCTCTCACGTGTTAGAGAGAAACTTGGTGCTGGACTACTGGAGAGTGGGGACATATATACAATTTTCTCATTTGAAACTTTATATGTTGTCACTTGTCAGAGGAAATGGGTCCCTATTTTTTATCAATACACCATTTTTTGACTATATTTTTTTTTTAAGGTTGGCGGGGAACCGCCAACAAATTTTATAAAGAAAAAAGATTGTTTTTATTACAAGGACTCAAAATTAAAGAACCCCTCGCACTCTAAGTATCCAGTGCCATTTTAAGTCTAACCAGCTAGACCGAAATAGCACCCTGGAGTTCTAATGATGAGCTAAAAGTAGAAGTGAAATTATGCATGCTGTAACCACAGCATGATCTCCCCGATCGTATCTGCCACAATTTGAGTCACCATGCGGCTTTTATTTGAGAATAGCCTTCTATTTCCCTCTCTCCACAGTGCCCATACGCCTGCCGCCCACAGGACATCCCAACGCGTTCTCAGGGTTGGGGTTAGAGCACGCCTCTGTATGTCCCACACCTCCACGATCGTCTTGTGACCCTTGCTTACCGAAAAGTTGAAATGGCCACCGAGGCCCCGCCAGAACCTCTGTGCAAGCGAACATTCCCAGAACATGTGGTCCCTTGTCTCCTCTATGTTGCGGTGACAGAAATGACACTTTTTGACTATATTACCACACTGATGATTTTCTATGGTGAATACAAATAGCGTCTCATATTGTAAATCATCGGTAATGAATTAAATATGCATTGATTGTCTTGTATTGTAATTCCAAATCATTTCCGAATTATACCCGAATTATTCCCGAATCACGAATTTTTGACCCTGCCGAACCGAACCCGAATTGTTGAAAATAAAAGATGATTAGAGAGGATTGATCTCAGCCACACATCATTGATCAATTAAAATCGAATAGGAACACTGTACTGTACAGTACCAACGGCTCTTTATTTTACCGTTAGAATAAGCTTTGTATAAATAGAACTTAGGAACCTTGTAACGAAATATAAGAGAGATATATACAAGAAATAGCTTTTTCTCCTCAGAATCAGATTGTCTCTTAAATCTAATAACTCTTATAATTCTCAACATGGTATCAGAGCTTCAAGCTCGATTCTGATAAATCAATATCCAATAACCCGATAAATTCTCAAGCAGTGCAAGAATGGATCAATGGGGGCAGCAATCTCACGAGGCTACCAACCCATCGAAACTTTCTCCACAATTGCTAAATGGCTCGAATTATATGTCATGGGCCAAGTCAGTCTCAATTACTCTTAGCGGTAGAGACAAAATTGATTTCATCACCGGAGACAACAAAAAACCAGAACCATCCAATCCAGAAAAGATAACAGAGGCCGAGAAAATCCAAATCAGAAAATGGCAAAAGGAAGACCACTATGTAATGTCTCTCCTATTTGGATCAATGGAACAGCAAGTTCTCGATTTATTTCTCCAAAATTGCAACACATCAAAAGAACTATGGGATGAAGTTCAAACCTTCTATGGTCAGCGAAAAAATCATTCCCATGTTTATCGATTGCAACTCGAAATCCAGCAAGAAAAAAAGGGAACAAAAACCCATTTAGAATACCTCGCATCCTTGAAAAAGAAATACGATGAACTTGATATCTATCGTCCATTCACAACAGACCCGAAAGATCTCAAAAAAAGAAAAGAGGAAGATCGAATTTTCTCGTACCTCGCAGGCCTTGATGCAAGCTATGAGAATATTCGGTCACAAATTATTAGAGCTCCAGACCTTCCCTCTTTTTCCGAGGTTGTAAGCCAAATCCAACGGGAAGACTCCCTGCGGGAGGCCATGGGGGGTCCACAAGCCAGCAGTGGCGAAGGACACGAGCCCCACGGCCATACTGTCAGAAATCAAGAGCCTCACAGCCATGCCGTCCGAAATTTTCAAAACCCTAACTTTCAGTCTCACCCAAATCGGCAAAATCAAAAGAACGAGAAATGCTCTCATTGCAAGAAAGAGGGTCATACGGCTGAGAGGTGCTTTTTTCTTCACCCACACCTCAAACCGAAGTGGTGGAAGGATGGAGATTTGAAGAAGGGAAGGGGCGACGGAGAAGAAAGGAGAAAAGAGAAAGACAGAGAGGCTATGCGAAGGGGCGCTGGGGGTTTTTCCTCTCAACCCGGATCCGGATCCGGACCCAATATAGCCTCTGGTTCAACCGAACCAAATTTAAACCGGGCCAATGAAGGGTTTTTCGCTGGCGGGTCAACCGGGTCATCCGATCAAATGCAACAGTTGCTCCAGCAGCTCTCTGTGCTGATCTCCAACCAAAATCAAGTTCAAAGCTCTTGTGGTATTGTATCTAACTCTAAAAATTTTAATTTAATTGATCAAATAATTATTGATAGCGGTGCAACCGATCACATGTTCGGTAATGAAAAATTCCTGACCAACTTGAAATTGCCAAAAAATGAACAATATGTGGTAGTTGCCAATGGTATGAAAGAAAAAATAAATGGTATAGGTACAATTAATTTGTGTAATAAAACAATTAGTGATGTTTTATTTTTAAAAAATTTTCCTATCAATCTACTTTCGGTTAGAAAATTAACTCAAGAATTTAATTGTGAAGCAATCTTCTCTTGTAAAAATGTTGTATTTCAGGACCGGGTAACCGGGGAGAAGATTGGTGAAGGTTTTCTCGAAAATGGGCACTATCTTTTGAATTTACAAGAACTAAATTTTTGTGCTTCGGCAAGCTCAATTAATTATGATAGATGGCACAAAAGACTTGGGCATCCTTCCGACAAAGTTTTAAATTGCATTTTAGATTTTCCTAAGAACAATTGTACTAATTGTGATATTTGTAGAATGGCAAAACAAACGAGACTTCCTTTTTCACTTTCTAATAGTAAAAGTGAAGCTTTGTTTGATTTAGTCCATTCCGATGTATGGGGTCCGGCCCCAATTATTTCTTATAACGGATTTAGATATTTTGTCATATTTATCGACGATTTTTCTAAAGCTATATGGTTGTATTTACTTAAATCAAAGGATGAAGTATTTAATTGCTTTCAAGAATTTCTATGTCTCATAGAAAACCAATTTAATGCTAAACTTAAAATTTTTAGATCGGATAATGGAACCGAATTTGTCAATAAAAATTTTACAACTCTCTTTAAAGAAAAAGGAATTATACACCAAACAACATGTATAAACACTCCCGAACAAAATGGAGTGTCGGAAAGGAAAAATAGGCATTTATTAGAAATGACTCGTGCATTATTATTTCAAAATAACGTTCCAAAATTATATTGGTCGGATGCAATTCTTTGTGCCACTCATCTAATTAATAGGCTACCTAGTACTATATTGAAAAATAAAAGTCCAACCGAAATTCTTTATCAACAAAAAAAGAATCTTGATTATTTGAGAGTTTTTGGTTGTGTATGTTTTGTTCATATTAAAAGGAAAGACAAATTTGACTATATGTCAACCAAAGCTATTTTTTTAGGGTATTCATCCTCAAAAAAGGGTTATAAATGTTACGACCCGATTAATAAAAAAGTTTTCATATCTAGAGATGTAATATTTTGTGAAGATGAACCATATTTTAAAAAAATGGAAATTAATAAATATACACATGAGAATAGAATAAGGCCAAGTATGTCCTACATATATGATGATCTAGAGCTTATACCAAGTATGGATAGCGAAATTGAGCCCAATAATAATGAAGAAGAATTGGATGAGAATAATAATAATAACAATAATGATAATGATAATAATGAGGAAGAAGAAGAAAATACAATGGTACGAAGGTCCATAAGAGTTCGGCAACCATCTACCAAACTTAGAGACTTTGTAACATATACGGTACAATACCCCATACAAGATTTTGTATCATATGAAAATATCTCATCTAATTATCATTCATTTCTTACCACCATTGAAAATGAGATTGAGCCAAACAACTATAACGAGGCTATAACCAACCCGGTATGGTGCAAGGCCATGAAAGAAGAATTAAAGGCTCTTGAAAAAAACAATACTTGGGTAATTGTTCCATTACCAAAAAATAAAAAACCCGTTGGATGTAAATGGGTGTACAAAACCAAACTTAAAAGTGATGGTTCCCTCGAAAGGTATAAAGCTCGATTAGTGGCCAAAGGATATACTCAAACTTACGGTATAGATTACAATGAAACCTTTGCACCGGTGGCAAAAATGAATACCGTTAGAATTTTATTTTCTATCGCGGTAAACAATAATTGGAGTTTATACCAAATGGATGTAAAAAATGTTTTTCTTCAAGGAACACTTGAAGAAGAGGTGTATATGACACTACCACCGGGCCATAAAATGGAAAATATTACTAATATAGCTTGTAGGTTAAATAAATCAATCTACGGATTGAAGCAATCTCCTCGGGCATGGTATGGCAAACTTAGCTCATATTTACTTTTGTGTAATTTTAAAATTAGTAGTGCCGACCACTCCTTGTTTACCAAAAATGAAGGAAAAAATGTAACCATTGTCTTGGTATATGTCGATGACTTAATAGTTACCGGAAACAATTTTGAGGAGATTAAAAAAATTAAATCCCAACTAAAAGATAAATTTGACATCAAAGATCTAGGATACCTAAAATATTTTTTAGGGATAGAAGTAGCATTTTCAAATAAGGGCCTCTTCATTTCACAACGAAAATATACTTTAGATTTGCTAAAAGAAACCGGTAAATTAGGTTGTAAACCGGTCTCTACACCAATTGACACTAAATATAAATTAAATACCGAGGATGGTGAACCTTTAGAAGACATAAGCCAATTTCAAAGACTCGTAGGAAAATTAATTTACCTTACGGTAACTCGTCCGGATATTTCTTTTTCCATAAGTCAAATTAGTAAGTTTATGCATTCCCCAAGAACACCCCATTTAGAAGCCATAAATAGAATATTAAGATATTTAAAAGGGAACCCCGGAAAAGGCATAAAAATGATGAACAATAATTCTAACGAAATATGTGGCTATTCCGATGCAGATTGGGCCGGTAGCTTTGATAGAAAATCCACCACCGGTTTTTGTACATTTGTAGGCGGGAATTTAGTCACATGGAAGAGCAAGAAACAAAATGTCGTAGCTCGATCAAGTGCGGAGGCGGAGTACCGAGCTATGGCATCCACTGCAAGCGAGTTAATATGGATTAAACAACTACTTAGAGACATGGGCATAAAAAATGATCAACCTATGAAGATGTATTGCGATAATAATTCCGCTCGTCATATCGCATCGAATCCTGTGTTTCATGAGAGAACAAAGCACATAGAAGTGGATTGCCACTTTATTAGAGAGAAAGTTCAAGCCAAAGAAATAGAGACACCGTTCGTATGTAGCAAAGAACAACTTGCGGATGTTTTTACCAAAGGCTTGGACCCAACACATTTCGAGACTATCAATGACAAGCTAGGATTGTATGATATATACCTTCCTAGCTTGAGGGGGAGTGTTGAAAATAAAAGATGATTAGAGAGGATTGATCTCAGCCACACATCATTGATCAATTAAAATCGAATAGGAACACTGTACTGTACAGTACCAACGGCTCTTTATTTTACCGTTAGAATAAGCTTTGTATAAATAGAACTTAGGAACCTTGTAACGAAATATAAGAGAGATATATACAAGAAATAGCTTTTTCTCCTCAGAATCAGATTGTCTCTTAAATCTAATAACTCTTATAATTCTCAACACGAATCATTCATTTGTTACTATGATTGTAACTGTAGGGGGTCTACTTTGAGATTTGTGCCATGTGAAATGAACGGTCTGGATTTACTATTTGCACCTCAGGTGCCTGGGGTGATACGGATTCAGTCATCGGAGCGCATGCTCTGATATAGACTATAGTCCAGCACTCCAGCTCCGACTAGAATGGTCAAATCTTGGAAAGAAATTATGGGTTCTGGACTTCTGTCTTCTGGTCAATTTTAGTCCCCATCGTTTTGATTTCACAATGAACTGATCTCAACCCGTGGAAAACTGGAAATACATATCATTTCATTTCTTTTTATCCACGTGCAAATTTGCTCATGTGTACATATTTAGTGCGAATATTTGCTTTCTATTTGTGAGGATCTTAAAATTTATATAATTGTAAAGAAATTCAGTATCCATCAATATATAAAGTAAATTTCCGTCATAAATTTGTAGGTGCGTTTGATATATTCGTAACTATAATTACGTATCATGAACGTGTTGTTCATTAGAATTAGATATATCAGGAGACGTGAGATTTAAAACTCAGAAATACGAACTTCTCACAAACTAAGGGTGTGCTTCAGAATTACAGATGTAGAGGAAAGGAACGAAAAGGAAAGAGAGGTGACGTGCGTGGCGATTTAATCTCTCGATTTATAATTAAATAAATTCATCAGAAATATACACATAGTTCACCTCCGCTCCCTCTCATTTCTTCTTAAAATTTCCGATTATGAAACAAATGACTCACCTCAACCAGCTACGGTCACGTTGCTATTTCTTTCCTCTCCCTTTCCTTTCTTTTACTAAAAGGGTTTTGGAGCACACCTTAAAGAAATATGAGGGTGACTAGAGGTGTCTATTAATCGAAATTAAAGTTTGTCCAACTAAATTTGTATTTGGTATTGATTGATCAAAATACAAACTATATCGAATTTTCATTTGGTTAGTTCAATTAAACTGAATTTAGTATTTAAATTTTATGTTATGACTAAAAATATAAGTATTAATTTGATAATTCATATATTAATATGCATAATATTACAATAATGACATAATAATTACTAAAATTTTGATTTATTTGTTTGTTCGGTTTATTTAATTTTTATTTACCAAAAACTAAATCATAAATCAAAAATCAAATTATAATAATATTTAAACAGAACCGAATCAAATAAACCGAGTACATCTAAAATAAATTTATTTCAGTTAAAATTAAATAAATCGAACTATTTGAACACTCGATACTAAAATCAATGAACTGTATTAGCCCAATTTGCATGCAGTGGTGGTCTACTTTGTTAATTTCAGCTCTCTACCTGCGACTCCTTACGGACCAGAGTCACCAGGCCCAGGTAGCACTATTCCTTGTGGATCGACGAGTTCATCTTTTGGATTAACCGGCTGTGTACCATCCTTTTTCCCACCTCAAGTATTCATTTTGGATTAAGCGAGTGATAGCGTGCTATAGATTTGTGTCTTTATTTAAAAAAAAAACATTTAATCTAAATAATTAAATATAATTTTCGTATGAAGATATACTTGGAGATTAAATTTTATATTTTTTTAAAAAATTATTATTCTTTAGACAGGTAAAAAATAACTTAATCTGAAAATCTGAACCATCCGAAATGAGTGATATTCTACTTATCTTAAAAGAAAACTAAGAAATGTAAATTTTGTCTCCAAATACATTTTTTTTTTGAGTAAAGTTGAAGATCAAGCTACTCAACTGTTTTAATATCCTCCATTCAGATTTCGAACTTGCGACCATCCTCACGGAGAGCATTGCTTTTGCCACTAGATGTCTAGACCAAAGGTTGGTTCTTGAATCTGAAAGTTTTTTATAGAATGATGAAATACATTACCATCTGTACAGCTGTACTGGATTTCAGTTGGCGTTATATTATTTTTAGATGGAATGTCAATTGTCATTTGTTAAGATGAAAATGGTACTGTATGATATCCTCGAATCACTCGATTATCCAAAATACTGGTAGCAGTTATTAATCCTGAATTCAGTTTGTTATCTAACGTTTTTTTTGTGATTTTTCAATAATAAAATTATAGCCTGCAACATTTCAGGGTCCGGATCCCCTAAAGTAACTCAATTTTTGGGTTTTGGATCGGGACCGTCCGATTCGAATTCGTCACTCGGGATCATTCCGGGATTAGAATATGTCGTCGGGATGTGTGCGCTCCACTTCGGAATGGATTGTCGCGGATTCGAATCGGACGGTCACGATGTAAAACCCAAAAATTGAGTTACTTCGCTGGATCTGAATTCAACATTTCATCACACGAAAAATACAAATAGCAGGCATGCTTCAGACTTTGTACAGTGCATTTATGGAGAATAGCAAAAACTGGGGTGAGGGTTTGTGTGATGTTTCAGGCCATAACACAGAGATTTCTGATTTTTTATCTTTCTCAGGGTCTGATTGTATAAAATATTATCGGTTTAACGGATTTATCAAATTCGATGTTGCATTTGTTATGTATGGAAAGTGGTTCAGCTGTAACTCATTTGCATGTAAGACTACAAATAGTTGAAGGATGTCAATAATATAATTAAATGAAATGCCATATAAAAGTCTCAGTTGAACTTCTATTCAAACATTTAAAAATAAATAAAATCCTGTATACAACAACTCCTAACTTTATTTTAAGTATTTTTTTCAATGATGGGCTTTCCTGTAACCATCACGCAGGCTTGACCGCCTGAGGTATCAAATATTTTTATTTATAGCATTAAGATCAATCGACATCTTCATGAATCTTTTACTAAATTAATTTCTACCTGGACGCACTTGCAGGATACTTCATCAATGACATACATGCAAGCTCTTTCGTCACTTCCATTATTAAATAATCTCTCTTATGGAAGCGATCAATTATTATGTTTTAATCCTTACAAGAGCCGCCTGTATATATATGCATATTATAAATCCAAAATCAAGGCTACAGAGAGGTGATCATATTTGAACGTGACAATATGCTCGTTATGAGATGTACCGTATCTTCTTACCGAAGCATTAGCATCACATATCTTATAAACAAATGGGGGTTGGTATTAGCGGTGTGCGCGCATTTGCCAATCAGAAGCGGCGATTGCGCGGCTACAGCTGTCATCTATAGGTGCTAGCACAAAAACAGGGATTTGGCCATTTGGGTGAAGATCATATGATTCATATCTACGTAAATCAAGCTAGCTTATTGTTTAATCTAATTTTTTTTTTTCCCTTTCTAACCGTCCATCTTGTTATCATTCGAAAATGTCAACATTTTTTTATTTAAAATTCAACCGCTCTTAGACGATTTCATTATCTGATATTTTAGTTAGTAGATCTTTTTCTATTTTTTTAGTATTTTTTTCACCAGGCACCACCTATATTGTACACTTTATTTCCAATGTTCTCATTATTTTTGGAGTTTATTTACTTAGTCATTATTAAAAAAAATTACAATAATGAATCTTTACATGATATTTGCTAATTATCATTTGGACATTCTTTATTGCTCGTTTGTTTATAACGTTATATTATGTACATCACATGCAGTGAGATATTGAAAAGTGTTTTTTAAAAATATATGTTAGTGGAGAATCATCATCTGGTCTAGTGATTAAAAGCAATGATATATGTGTGAAATATTGTAATTTCGAAATTAAAATTTTTTCTGTAGAGAATGAGAATTAATTTTACGACATCATAATATTTTACTCTAATTATATATAAATTCATACATAAATACATAATATTTTACTCTAATTATATATAAATTCATACATAAATTCATACATAAATACATAAATACATATATAAATTCATACAAAAAAATGAGAATCAATTGACTCTATTTTTTTTTACATCCTGCTTGTGGATATTAATTATTGGATGGCGAAAACCCTAACCTTACTCAAAAAGAAAATACATGTAAATGGTAACTTTTAACTATATGAATCATTAATTTTGATAAATCACAATTTTTTAAAAGCATAATAAAACTGTGGTTAACTCGATTAAACGTTTTTTTTTTACTTCTTGGCATTAAAATTCTTCAACGACATCTGACCATTAAATAACAATGAATAGATAATTAAATCATTCCCGTCATTGAATGCCGCTAAATATTTTTTAAAAGCTTCATAAATCATCAATTTAAAATTGTCAATATATTAATTGAATTGTAAATTATCTGAAATAAACAAAATGAAAACTTTACATTAAGGGCCTGTTCGGCTGCACAGTGGGAATGGGAATAGGAATAGGAATAGGAAATTTTTGAACTGGATTTTACTGTTCACGTGGGAAAAAAAAAATTCAGTCTGAGTGAATTTGTTTTTTCCCACGTGAACAGTAATTTCGGGATTACTGCCGAACAGGCCCTAAGTGTGAATTTATAGATAAAGGTCAATCTCAATTAATTAAACTGGCAATTTTGAAATCGAGACGAAATTTTGAAAAGATTGGACGTTGTCCTTTAAAAATAATTGTAGATATAAACAACATTTGACAGCGTGAAATAAAATACTTAACTAAATTGCTGGAGCAACAATGAATGAATGATCTTAATTCGCCTTGCGTAAGCATAGTACCAACTTGTACTTTTTTATACAAAATTTACTTCTTGTAAATGCCATGCTCAGTCACTGTTACGTAAAGCAGTGACCATTGTGTGGTCGTAAATGAGAGAGATGACACCAGCAAATGAATGAAAATTTGACTAGTTGTGATGACATATGAAGCATTTTAAATTTGTTTTTTTTGTCATTCAACAGCCCGTAGGCACAATACAATTACTCAGATTACAACAATGATTTCCTATAAGCCCAATCTGATTTCAAGATATAAAAACAGAGCAACCTAACCAGTAAAACAGGGGAATGTATGTCCCACACCGTCCCAACAATTAATTCTTTCATTTTTCGTCAAATTATCAGCCAATTCGTTCTGGCTTCTTTGAACATGGACACAATATGAAGCATTTTAATTACTCAATTCATAATCTGGAGAGAGGTCTGTTAGAATATTTAGAAATCAAACCAAATTGCAGACAGAGCTGGTGACCGCGGTGTTACTTAAATTGCCGAAACTATTTAATTTTACCATTCGAAAATATCGAAAAAAAAGAATAAACTCAAGAACTAAGAAATCTAATAAATTCTATTTTTGACACAGCCGTAATGTGAAATTGCAGTCATAAATTAAGTGGCCGCAACTTCATGTTGGGGCCACAAGTTTTTTGTTTTTTTCACAACTTTGACCAAAATCAAGAGAATCAATGTGTTTTGATTGGTTCTCAGTGGTTGTGAGTGAAAAAAAAGATTGTTAGCCGCAACGTGAAGTTGCGGCCACTCAATTTTTGACCGCAATTTCACGTTGCGGCCATGTCAAAATAAAATTTATCAAATTTTGTGGTTTTTTGTTTATTATTTTTTGAAATGGTAAACAATAAAAATTTCGGCTTAAATTGATTCTATTTTCCTTTTTCATTTTATGTTTTCTATTTAGTTTTCATTAGAACCTTTTAAAGTTTCAAATTTTCTTATAAGTTCTTATATATTATATTATTTAGTCAGATTTTTTAGGCATATTTTAATCTGAATTATGTTTTAGTTCAAGATCTGAATATATTTTGACTCTTCAAAATAAATAAGGACGTGATTCTTATTTTTTTTTTCCTCACAAATTTCAATTATAATCCTCCGAAACTCTCTACTTTAATCTTTACCGCATTTAATATAACGAGGACTGAAAACATCCAGCTAAGCTAAGGCACTAAATTAGATGAGGGCAAAAGAAGAAAATAAAACCGTGTGCCGCAGTAAAACCAGAATGGATGCATAGACCCGGATCTCTTAATTTAATGAAGGTAAGAAATACCCCCCCAAGGTCTCGAAAGTAGAAACCAATTTAATTTTTAAGTATGCTTCCATCTGTATGACAGTCGTACAATTATTTTACCTGCTCAGTTGTATATTATTGACTAAGACACATGTAACGCGCATGCTTTAATGTGTTAAGTGTGAGCCAAAGAGCCATCCTTAGAAATAAGAGCGGAACTAGGAAATTGACATTGAGAAAGCTCAAAAATCAAATGTAGTATAAATCTATTTTATAAGGTGGGCTAAAAGATATTAATACATTCTCCACGACGCTACATATCTTTCAAGTCACTTTCAAAAATCAAATGTAGTATAAATCTATTTTATAAGGTGGGCTAAAAGATATTAATACATTCTCCACGACGCTACATATCTTTCAAGTCACTTTCTCAGCGTTCCGAAATTTTTTTTGTTACCATCTCATTAATTCAAAATTAATTAAACACCACTCTAATCAACATAATTCAAAAGTTACCACCCACGCTCTCTCAATCCGCGCACCAAACTTGGCTGGTGCGCACCTGGGGAAGGACACCAGTTTGATGCGCGGACTGGAGAAGGGCACAAAGGGTTTGGGCCTATAAAAGGATTCGCGCACCAATTTTGATGCTCAAGCGGGACAGCGCGCACCAGAAGCGGCAGAAACAAGTTTTTTTTAATTAATTTCTCTATTTTATTATTTTTTAATTAGTTATTTGGATATAGCCATATAGGTGACCAAAATAAATCAGAATTATATTAAATTGTACCTAAATAGTCCGAATGGTTTATTAAAATTACCATATATAAATAAATTATATTTATTTCCCCTTTAAAACAAAATTGATTAGAATTTTACCATTTTTATACCGATGGTGTCCAAAATTGGATAATTTTTTGTCGATGGTGTCCAAAATTGACAATATTTAAATTTACTATATTTGTAGTATTTTAGACCAAAATTGATTAGAAATGCACCAAATTTGGCTTGTATTGTTTAAAATTACCAATATTGTACAATTTTTTTACAGATGGTGTCCAAAATTGACAATATTTTAAATTTACCATATTTGTAGTATTTTAGACCAAAATTGATTAGAAATGCACCAGATTGGGCCTGTATTGTTTAAAATTACCCAAAATTGTACTTTTTTTTACCGATGGTTTACAAAATTTACAATATTATTTTAGTATGGCGTCAACAAGCAGTACCAAAGTAACCAGTCCATCGTACGATGAATGAGATTTAGATATGGAACTAGCCTCTACCGTCTTTCCGCACATGACGAAGCAGAGTATTAGCCCCGTGTGCTGGTTCTCGTACAAGAACCACAAGATCACAAATTCATATGTAAGTTTACATTTGATAACTACCTGCAAATAATTTAAATTTTCATTTGAATAAATAGGTAAGTTATATTTCTTTTTATTTTGAAATTTAATGTAGACTCATACCCTCTCGGCGACACGGAATAACTACATGAATATCAACTACGATGAGCGATTTGCACCGGTGTTTCATAGTATAGGTCTGTGGCATGTGTCCCAGCTTATCAAAGTAGTCGCATATGGTGCCCTTCTATCTGCGCTGGTCGAGAGGTGGCGGCCTAAGATACACACATTTCACTTGCCTGTTGGAGAGATTACGGTGTCTCTCCAAGACGTGAGTTGTCTATGAGGTCTGCCCATTACTGGAGATGTTGTGATGGGTGTGGAGTACGGAGACTTCACACAGCTCGTTACCGACCTGTTGGGCCCCGGGTTGATGAAGCAAAGGAGTACCGCGAGGGGATGATTACCTCCAAGAATGATATTAGTCTACCATACTTGCGGTCGCGATTCGGATAACTTTTATTTTTAATATTAATTATTTGATGGTAGGTTTCACATTTTATACTAAATTAGTTCGAATTTACAGTAGAGTCCTAGATGTGAATGCTCCTGACAAGGAGGTAGATCGGTGGACCCGGGCATACATCATGGAGATGTTCGCTTGCTGGATGTTCCCAGATTCATCGGGAACCACTGTCCCTGGTTGTCTGCTTGAGTGACTGAGGGACTTGGGGTGCAGCAGTCTTGGCATGTCTATATCGGGGTTTATACACTGCGTACCAGGTATAAATAATTTAATTTAATTATTTTATGCTTGTTTGTATTATAAATAAATGAATGGTTACACCAAATAAAACCTGAAAAATAAATGGAATTTGTATCAAAATAGACCGACAAGGCAAATCTGTACGGTCCGATTGGTCTCCTCCAACATTGGTCGTGGACAAGATTCCTATTCGACCGTCTATAACCACGAGAGAAAGGTTGGGCGCCACGATGGGGTGAGCCAGATGAGATTACATGTTCGACGTATGCTAAAAGATTTTACTCAAGGAAGACTTATGTCCGTACCCCGCACAACAAACCTATGGGAGTTGCTTTTTTCCGGAGTCAGTTTGAGCAAATGACTCCAAAAAGGCACGTTTGTTGGCAGCCGTACGACGAGCGTGTTGAGGTCATCGACGATGATGATGTGCCGCACTCCTTCCTGGCATGACCTGCCTGCTATCTACTTGGCTCAGCACCAATTCTGGTTTGCTCAGGTACCGCTTATATTCTTAGTGTATCAATTTATTTTTGATTTTCTAGTTTGCAAATTTATTTATTTTTATTTTTGCAGGTACCGCTTGTCTTCTACCAAGTTGTCGAGCATTATTAACCTGGACGGGTAATGAGGCAGTTTGGTATGGCTCAGCCTTTTCTTGTCCCCGATCCTATCACAAAGGATAAGTGGTACGGGTTTCACAAGGAACTGAACACTGCGACTAACAAGAATTGGCGGTCGGCGACCAGTATGTGCAATAACTTGAGATGATGGATCAGCGTGACATGATTCCCGAGGAGCTCCAATCGTATACTTTCGAGGCATATGACCAGACTTATCATAGTTGGTATCAGGAGTATTGTGCATTTACGATGTACTTGCACGGTCAGATCACCGAGATGAACGAGAAGCCGCTCCATATACGATGCGACACGATTACTGATGAGAACGGCTTTATTCCTAACGCTGGCCCGGCTGCACAGATTGTAAGATTTTCTTATTCTTTTATTATTTCCAAAAATTATAAGAATTGAAGTGCAATTCGAATTAAATTTTAATGGTTTATTCGCAGGTACTCATGAACATCAAGCAAGTACTGATCAGCGCAAGATTGGCAATCACAAGAGGCTGGAAGAAGTTCGGGAAGAAATGGTTGTGTATGGCTGCACCACCGGTCGTCGTCGCCGGGTACAAGGACTAGCTCGACAGGGTCCTCAGGCTGTCAGATCTGCCAAAATATGAAGATTTGAAAGACTACGATGATGCGGATTCTGCAGAACATATGAGCACCCCAGAGCCGGATTTTTCAGAGATTCACTTTGCGGCGACTGCTGAGGTAGCATTTGAAGCAGTTGGTCTTATAGTGGTACATGTATTTTTCTAATAACCTTTAATATCATCTACATTGCGAAACCTAATTATCCATTTATTTCAGGGAGATATACTGCGGGGACATGATGAGGAGCCCGCGCCACCGCCACCCTTTGAGTTTGACTTGGGCGGTTCTCAGTACGGTGCATACACTCAGGATTACTCCTCTCATACATTTTACACACAGGAGGAGCCACTCCCATATGACAATGCAGCAGTGATCCAGCAGGATATCCCATATCGATATGTGTACACTGCAGATGATACACATGAGGTTATTTTCGGTCCTGGGGCAGATCAGGGCCCATCTGAGGAGACACTTTTCGGGGAGATCTAGGAGGAGGCCCCACCACAGCCATCAAGAGAGTATACGCCGCTGGCGTAAATGGAGCGAATGGAGGAGGCGCGTCCGAAGAGAAAGAGGAAAGAGAAGTTGTCGTACACAGCACTGAGCCGTTAGTTGGAGATGTTTTACTTGTTATTTTGTTAGTTGTTATGTTTTCGGGACTGTTATTTAGTTGTTATGTTGTGACAGACTTTTATTACGTATGTTCGACTTTTATGATATTATTTGAATATTAGAGACTTATATTTTGATATTATGTTTTTATTCTACTTTTAGCGTATGTTCTGCTTTTATTATCCATTGTATCATTCTAAGAACCCAATGGGCAATTGTTTTCAACTCATATCCAATAAAATACTACATTTAAATTTAGAATACCATACGTCAGACATATGAAAATACGTATAACATACGACATATATTATAATTTTATCAAAAATTCAGAACAAAATAAAATTGAGCATTAAAAAAACAATAGGCCGGTGCGCCTCCCCAGTACGCGCACCAAGCGGTGGCCTTCCCCAGTCCGCGCATCAAACTGGTGTCCTTCCCCAGAGTGTGCACCAACCGAGTTTGATGCGCAGACTGAGGGAGTGTGGGTGATAACTTTTGAATTCTGTTGATTAGGATGGTGTTTAATTAATTTCGAATTGAGATGGTAACAAAAAAAATTTCGTCTCAGCGTTGGAAGACGATGACACGCTCAAATATTGAATAACTGTATAAATAGAGAAAATTGAATTTTTATATTAATCAAAACTTCATCA
This sequence comes from Carex littledalei, assembly GCA_011114355.1. Lineage (NCBI taxonomy): Eukaryota > Viridiplantae > Streptophyta > Magnoliopsida > Poales > Cyperaceae > Carex > Carex littledalei. The sequence continues at coordinate 5,043,481 of CM022097.1, forward strand.
TTTGAATATTTTCTCGTTAAACATAAAAATTGAATAATTACCCATAAAAAGTTCATCGCTTTTGATAATATTCTCATAATTGGTTGATTCCAATCAAATTAAGGAACTTGACAAAATTATCCTTCTTATTGTAAGTTGAAATATACGAATTAAGGAACCGATTGTACGTTTAAAACCAAATTATCATTTGATTCTTACCAAATTATACAAATTCTTAGAGCATCTCCACGTCGCTTGTAAAAAAATTGTAAACGCTAATACGATAATTGCAATTTCAATTTCAGAGATATGAAGTGATTGTTAATTTAACAATTTTGCCAAATATATAACATCACTATTTTTAATTAGTTGTATGTAGGGCCGGCAAAAAGCGAATTCAGATCTTCTCCGGTACCATAATAGAGAATTTTTTACAATTACTTGATCTGGACCGTTCTGTTTAACTTGGTACAAATCTCAAAGCCCAATAATACTGCTCCCTCCGTCAGCCCGAATCCCAAAGCGGTTGGGAGTTAATCTCAAACCGTAAAGTGAAGGGAATCTTTTATAGTAATGGAGAGGATACTTGTCCCAAAAAAGCTTGCAGCTCGCTCAAGTTCGGTCTGAAAATTAGCGAGCCACGGGCCTCTTTTTTAGCTTGAACTTTAATGTTAGCTCGCTAATGGCTCGTTTGTTTTGAAAACAAGCGAGCCACGAGATACGTCAATGTCGGCTTATTGTCGTCCGGATGGCAAAAAAGTACGCAGTTCGCTCAGAAAAATAAACTCGTTCATTTTTTACTTGGTCGAAAAACAAGCGAGCCACGAGCCAATTTTTTAGCTCGAACTCTAATGTTAGCTCACTTGTTTGCAAAACGTGCGAGCCACGAGCTACCCTAGCTTCGTAGCTCGGCTCGTTACCAGCCCTACTTGTATGTGTTAATTCTAAATATACATAATAAATTTCAAATATGTAAGAAAAAATATATTAAAATATTTAATGTCTCATTAACTGAAACTAGAATGAATTGTAGGAATAAAAATAATTAAAAATAATTGTTAAAATTACCGACTAGACAAAAAATAGTTAAATAAATTCATTTTGATGCATCACTGAATTCCACTTCATTTATTGCCTCCAACAATGTTTGCAATAGTGATATAAATTATGATCCTTTTCACTTTGAACTGTTTATTGAATGATACAGATTATCATGTCTTGAACTGTTTATTGAAAACTATGATCCTAGCATATGGTTGACACATGCATTTAATGATACGGATTATCATGCAAATCTGTGATGACCGACATATAAAGTTGTTATTATTTATATATTCAAATTAGAATCCATCAAGATATCCTTTCATTTTATATAAAAAACCAACGATCTTATATAGGATCTCCTAGGATTTCCGATCTTAAAACAGCACGAAGTCAGAGACTATAATAATCAGCGAGCTAGATTTTCCAGTAGAAGAGATTTAAATCCATGCGTTGAATTTCTAGAAGCATTGTGTTTGCCAATTTAGAACTAAGAATGATTGAGATTTTAATAGGAGTCAATCCCATCTCCATTATCTTCAGATTTGCGACTTTGCAAGAGCGTATGGGGAAAGTCAAAATATGTTTAATTTATAATTCACTTCAACGAATGATATGATAAGTGGAGAAAAGATACGGTACTAGACTTCCAATAGAATATTTAGTCGTCGTTTTCCGAAATGTTTCGGTATCATGCACTGAATCACCACCGAATCTGTGAACAGCCAAATAATTAGTATTGTTTTCAGGCGGGGAAATAATTGGGACAGGTCTAAAAGTCGTTGTACAAAAAAGAATGGAGCCTTAATTTTTTTTCGAGTAAAAATTGGAGATTATGTTTACCCAACTATTTACTATCCACAGGAGATTTTTCTTTTCGGATTTCGAACCTGCAATTTTCCGTACAGAGCGCATTGTCTTTGTCACTAGACTAAAGACTGGTTTTAAAATAGAGCCTTAATTTTGTTTTCTGCAAATGTGGCGGTAATTACGTGTTATTCTATTTTATTTTGTATTTTGTAGACATACACAAATATATATATTGGGACGTAATAATTGCTTCTCAGATTCAATATTCCATCAAATTCTCCAACTAGTGACTCTTGACCAGTACTATCTTTTAAAAGGTCTTTAAACCTACGCATGCAACTCTTTATACCAAAGATATAAAGTATTTGTGAATACTGGACATATTAACTCTTTATGAAAACTTGACAACTAACGCTAGTTGTGCTTTAATTTGAATTGAAATCTTTCATAAATGTTTTGTATCAAAAATAGTGTAAAATATTAAATTTTATTGATTTTAAACTTTTATTAATAGTGTAAGACATTATACCAAACATATTAAATATTTATATCCAACATATCAAGTCTTTAAACTGTGCATATCAAGTCTTTTAAATGTTCAAAGTGCAGTCTTTAATTATACATGGCATATTAAGTTTTTAGACATAACATATGAAGTCTTTAAACCTAATACATAAGAAAAACCGACATAAATATATCTCAAAAGTATTTCATCATATATCTCACTTGAAAGATAAAATCAAGTATAAGACGTTTGTAGTTTCACAAAATTATTCACATATTATCGGAAAAATGAACGAGATTGATAAAAAAAAAAATAGGGAAAAAGATATTTCTTTTATTAACTTGGGCGTAAATTGGGGGACGGAAGCATGAAGGGCCAAACCTTTTCTCATATATATTTAGGATATGAAAAGACGTGATTTGAACTGTTAGTATTTTGACACAAATACATATTCTAGTACATTAATAGAATCAGGGGCATATCTATGTATAGCTCAGGGTACTTAGTTATCTTCGTAATTTTCGAAAAATTTAATTATATTTGTATTTTTTTTAAATTTTATTAATTATTATATGTGTATTTGTAATTTAGTAGTTATACTTCTATTTTGTTATTGTGGAGACAATGAATTCAAGTCCTGACTATGTATATGCATTAAATTTTAACACCCTTTATTTAAATTTTCTATTTACGGTCCTAAATGAAATTCTATAAATACATACGTATGTCCGCATCTATTTACACATACATGAAAAAGGCACACTAGTTATTACTTAATTAGGACCCATTCGGATGACAAATTTTTCAACGGGAAGCAATGAAAATTTGATCTAATTGGGATAACTAATATTTTGATGAACAGTTCGGATGACAATTTTCTATGAAATGAGATTGTGTTTCTTTTCTCATCATTCCTTCCAATCAATTTTTTCCCAAGACGGAAGTGTACGTTGTATTTTTTTTTTTCCCAACAGAGCTATGTTGTCGGTTTATGCTTAATTCATGGGATTTTTTTAAAAAAACGTAATTAAAATAATTAATTTAAAAAAAACAACATGATTACTGTTTTTTTTACAAAAATCATAAAAACCGAACTGCCAATTCGGTCTGGATTTTTTTTTTTTTGTAGAGACACTAAGAAGAGCAAAATAAAGAAATCTAACACTGAAAATTTGAATTTTGTTTAAATTATTTGTTAGATTATTTCTTTTAATTTATAATTAACATATTTATACTAAAATACACTAAAGTACGTGAAATTATGTTGAATTACACTATATTACAATAAATTATGTTGAATTACGTTAAATTACGCTAAATTACAATAACTTCGCTAATTATGGTGAAATACGATAAATTACGCTAAAGTAGACTGATTCTGTGCCATCTTTCATGAATCATAAAAAATAGTAAAAAAAAATTGGAAAATAGTAAAAATTGGTATTCTACAAGTTCATTATGTAACTAATTTACTGAGCTACTTAGATTGAATAATAGAAATGAAAATCTTAATCGGAAACTTCAACTCAAGTTTTGAGGGTCTTCCCTTTGTTTTTTGGCAATTCTGAATTTTGTAATCCGGTATTACCGGCATGGATACATGCATATTTTCGCAAGCTTTCCGAAAAGTGGTCATTTGCTGAAATCGGACACTCGAGCACCGTTTTATGACCGTTTGAAATTTCACCGTCGTTTTTCACCTTTTTAGTGAAGATATCGTCCCTATTCATATGTAATTTACCGTATTTTAGTGTAGTGTAATGTAATTTAACTTAATATAGTGTAATTAACATAATTTCAAGTAATTTAGCGTATTTTAGTATAATATGCTAATTATATATCAAATGAAGTAATCTATCAAATAATTTAAACAAAAAAATTTAAATTTCCAGTGTTAGATTTCATTATCTTGCTCTTCATGGTATCTCTAAAAAAAAAAAAAAAGCCCCCAGACCGAATTGACAATTCGGTCTGGGCTAAAAAAGTCTCTAGACCGAATTACCAATTCGGTCTAGCCCGTTTTTTGATTTTCTGTTGTGTTATTTCTACAACCTGGTGAAAAACAACTGGACCGAATTGCCAATTCGATCTGGAAAAAAAAAATCCATCAGACCGAATTGGCAGTTTAGTTTTTATGATTTTTGTAAAAAAAACAGTAATCATGTTGTTTTTTAAAAATTAATTATTTTAATTACGTTTTTAAAAAAAAAATCCTAATTCATGTCTCAAAGGTAGAAGAAGAACCTTTATGTTTGGGTATATTAACTAGCTAAATTAATATATTCCAATTTAGGTTTATGGAATTTGAAAACTGAAAAGCTATTTATTTTTTAAAGTGCGTCATGATTTCGAAATTACTGCCGATTTTTTTAAGAACAGATGTTTGACCTTTTAAAAAAAAATTATTGAATGACGATTGTAATTTGGAAGTACTATTAATTGCGTCGTTTAAAATCTGACATCAATTATGGCCATTTAATGACATTTAACCCTTTTTTTTGTACGCGTCCCATCTGAGATTTGCATATTACGTATGGTACGGTAATTTGCATATTACATATCAACCGTGGTATGAATCTATATCTCTATTTTTAAAGTTCAAGCAGTCGATCTGAACCGTTGAATATGATTTCCGTATGAAAATGTTGTTGAAGATCAAATTTTATATTTAAAAAAATACTGTTTTTTTAGATAGGTAGAAAATTACTAAAGTTTCGGATTATCCAAAAATTTTAGATCAGATTTTAGTGTTTCAAAAATAACAAATCTGCAATCAGTTTGTTTACATGAGCCTCAGGTAAAAATATTTCTAGGAAACATTTTTCTTTGTAATTTACGGATTTGTTAAAAATTCCAATTGCCTGCTGCGGTGCTGCCACAAAATTTATATTCCATAGTGTGTCAAGCCTTCGAAGTTTTAGCTATGTATATTATTGACCCGATTTGGTTTCTCTCTCCTCATTGTTTAATAAGATGACTTTTATTCTTATATTATGTTTCTTTCTTCTCATATAAAATATTGATGCGCTTAAGGTATAATATAACTCTTAAAACAATATTTTTTTTGTGTTACTCTGTTGAATTACTGTATGGTTATTCGTGTTCTTTTTACCATTGTACATGTATTGAATATTTCAAAAATAATATTTATTACATTTAAATTTCACCAATGCAAAATATATTTATATACAGTTTTACGTTTAAAAATCAATGTTTTTATAACATATGTTTTTTCCGGAGAAACAGCTTAATTGAAATAAAATGTTAACCTAACATTAGTAGTTCAGTAATGATGAGACTGAAACAGCTGTCAATTCCATTAACCAATGGCTTTTACGAGACTCAATCAATTATTAGACGGATTAGAAGGAACGAAGGATTAGAAGGAATGAAGGTGTCAATGGGTACGATACGTGTAGGTGGAAGCATTTTCATACACATATCTATTAAAAAATGATCTTACTCATACTCTACTCTTACTCATTAAGAATTGATCTTATCATATTCAACTCTTACCCGTTAAATTATCGAATAACGAAATGGTAGCGGGTGAATAACAAATAATACAAATATAATAATTAATTTTATTATATTTTACGAATAGAACATCAAAACTCATTCATTTCACACGTATGCAATTACATTACTAATAAAAAAAACAAATATGCAATCAATTCCAACTAAATTGTTTTTTATAAAGCAAGAAAAATTTAAAAACACAAATATCTCTTCGGACAAATTCAATTATTTAACTAAATAACAAAACATGTAAATAAAAGTAATATGATTAACATTTTACTCATGGAAAAAACATATTAATTATTGCTCAAACATTATCATATGAAATATCACGCAAATAAAATTTGACATCACTAATTATTATTCCGACTATAATATAATTACCCTATAGGATAATGAGTACGAAATAGCCTTACATGTACCCTTACTCATTTATCTAACGAATTTTTTTTTTTACCCATACCTATATTCAATTAGCTAAACAAAAAATTCTTACTCATATTCACTTTATCGAATAGTAGCCGTGATTTTTATTTTTACCCAAAAAAAAATTTATTTTAATATAAATAACCAGGTTTTTAAAATATTTTTATTTCTACCCAAACCGCTAGGAATCCTGGCGGTCCGAATTAAAAATTCGGACCGCCAGGATTCCTAGCGGTCCGAATTTTTAATTCGGACCGCCAGGAATCCTGGCGGTCCGAGGTTTAATTCGGGCTAACCCGCGCCCGTGACTCTTCTTCTCCTTCTCTTCTCTGTGTCTCTCTTCTCCTTCTCTTCTCTGCGTCTCTTGTCCGCCAGAAACAAAACGAAAAAAAGAAAAAACGCCGAGTCTCCGCCAGAGAGAAGGAAAAAAGGGAAAAACGAAAAAAGAAGAGAAGGCGCGCAGCCTCCGCCCCTCCGCCTCTCCGCCAGATCTCGGTGTCGCCTCTCCGCCAGAAAAAAGGAAAAAAGAAGAGAAGGCTGCGCGCCTCCGCCCCTCCGCCTCGCCGCCACTCCGCCTAGCCGAATCTCCGCCTCTTCACCGCATTCTCGTCGATTCATTGTAAGTTCTCAAAAAGTTTCAATTTTTCGGTTTTTAGCCTTGTGGCTGTTGGCTGTTGCCTATGTGGCCTTGCGCCTTTTTGATTGTCCCAAGATCTGTTACCTTGACCTGCGGCCTCGTGCCTTTTCTGTGATTGAGGCCTTCGTGCCGATACGGTTTTAGGGTTTAGGTTTAGGCTGTTGGCTGTTGCCTTGTGGCTGTTGCCTTGTTGCCTTGTGGCTGTTGCCTTGTTGCCTTGTGGCTGTTGCCTTGTGGCTGTTGCCTTGTTGCCTTGTGGCTGTTGCCTTGTTGCCTTGTGGCTGTTGCCTTGTTGCCTTGTGGCTGTTGTGGCTGTTGCCTTGTGGGTTGTGGCTGCTGGCTGTTGCCTATGTGGCCTTGCGCCTTTTCTGTGATTGAGGCCTTCGTGCCTATACCCTTTACTGTGACTCGCGTGCCTTGCTGCCTTGTACTGCCTACGGGCTTGAAACATGCCAAAAAAAAAAAAAAAATTTAGATTGTAATTTAGATTGGATTTAGATTGGATTATAATTTAGATTGGATTTAGATTGGATTTAGATTGTAATTTAGATTGGATTTAGATTGTAATTTAGATTGGATTTAGTTTATTTTCCTATTGTAATTTAGATTGTAATTTAGATTGGATTTTCTGTGTATATGCCTGTCAAATATATATTGATCTAATTTAGATTGGATTATTAATTTATTTTCCTATATTGTAATTGCATTTATAATTTTGTTTGTTTGCTTGTGTTTAAATTATTAATTTATGTGGCATGCAAATTTAAGTTATATTAAGTTATTTTTGTTTTCATGCAATTTACATGTCAATTGGGATTAATTCGTTTATGTGTTCACTTATGTTTTATAAATATTTTAGATTAATTCATTCTTGTTATATTAATTTATGTATAAAGGATTCTTTACATATTAGTGATTCAAAGAAGTTAGAATTCCATATTCATTTACTTAGTTAAAATAAAGTTAGAATTGCATATTCTCTTAATGAAACGGACTGGATTCAAAATAGAAAACAGACAAATAATTATATTTTTAAAGTCTAAACTTAGGAAACACATAAATTAAAATAAAGCTCAATTTCGTCTTAGTTAAAATTTAATCTATTAGTGTTACCATTCCTCATCATCCCCGTATCATTACCTACAAATAACTATAATGGTCACGTACGGTTTTTTTTTAATTTTAATTCTTTCTAGACAATTTTATGCGTACATTAGATTTTAGATTAATTGAATTAGTTTATCGTTAATTAGATGCCGAGAGAAGTAATTGACATTGTTGAATAACAAAATTTGAATACAGAGTTCTATAATTACTTTTAATTGGTGCGTCTTCACTAAACACGAGAATAAATAATTAAAATATTTACAAATATATATGTTGTTCATAATCTTCATAATTCACAAATATAATATATTTTATTAGTTGATTAGAGTAGCAAAAGAAACAATAATTGATAAAACTCAAAATTTATTTACTTAAATATTAAATTCGATCAAGTTGCTTTCATGTTACTTTATTTTTTTTTTAATAATATTGATTTTATTCTATTGGAAGAAATGGAGAATTTGAGAAGATATTGGAGGCTTTCCTTTATTATAATGATAGGGATATTTAATAGTAAGGGTGTACTTTGGATTTTTAATCGGTAAAATTGGATATATTTATTATTTCATTAAAAATCAATTAATATAGATTTATTAATTCAAGAATTGATTTTCCTTTAAAATCTTATTTTATTAATATTTTAGCGAAATTGTAGAAAATATTATTATATAATACGAGCTTATTTTTGTTCTTTACTTCTATTTAAAAAAAAAAAATAGTTCCAAGGTTAATATGTACTATATGTATCATCAAATTTGTGTGATTAAACAAATTATACTCGCAACAAATAATAAATATATTTTTGCTGGTTGTATATTTGAAAGTTTATTTTGCATTAATTTGTATGAAATGAAATTAGTTTGCATTAACTGATTTCATACATTTCTAATGGAAACCTTATCTTTAAAAAAAAATACAAATTTATAAAAATATGCTTGTATGGAGTGGTTCTTTGTTCTTATTGGCATCATGCATGTTATGATTGACTCCATAGTCATTTTTTTGCATATTAGCGTATTTTAGCATATTTTTTCCGCAATTAGCATATTTTAGCCAATTGTAGCAAGTTTAACTTTTTTTTTAACGTAGGATGGCTAGGGGACGGCCTAGGAGACCACCCGCAGCCGATCCGGTTGATGAGCCCATTCCCACTGACAGCAAGGATCATTTCAGTCCTTTATTATGGATGTCTCACGGTGAACACCGAGTCTCAGAGGCATCTAAAGAGGTACTTGATTACTTTTTTTTTTTTTAAAGTTTGGATTTTGTTGAATTTTCGTATTTTTAGGTTTTCATGTTGTTCACTTTTTTGAACGCAGAGTGAGGCAATTTTAACTGCCAGGGGTCGGTATCCGGACATGCAGTACTTTCCGATGATGGAGGCGTATCTGCAAAATTTGGGGACTACGGCCAGGAGGCAAAGCTGGTCACCATGTTACGAGACGCCGGAGAGAATATTGATTGGCGCGCAGTACAGCCGGACGAGCCTGACGCGCCAGCTGTTATGAACAGTGAGATGCCACCGGAGCCATCAGAGCAGCCAGAGTGGGATTATCATCGTTGGGTACTGCACATGGCCGGTTGGCACGCCTACCGTGACGAGCAAGGTCGTCCAGTTCTTCCTCCGGTATGTGATTCTTTATTTTATTTATGCTTTTACTGTAAGTAAAGATAGTTAAAATTTACTAAATTTTTGGTATCCTTGCAGGGTCCTGCATACATGCCGACACAGCCTGAGCATCATGAGTCTCCAGAGATGCAGGATGACCGGATGAGTTTTAGCCTTGCAGACATATATGCCGACACAGCCGCCTCTCCGCCACCGCGTCAGCCGTACTCAGAGATGGCTCACGATTGGGAGGCCTCTGGTAGCTGGACTCAGGCTGATTATGAGTCCCAGTTTGTGACATCCATATTCCATACTCCCACGCCACCGCCAGCTACCGACGTGGCCTCGGATCCATGGGATACAGCACTTACGATGAGCAGGCAGGACAGCCTCGAGGATCATATTACACCAGCTTGCGCCGTGCAGGCAGGACAGCCTCAGTGGGAGGATTGGCATGAGCGCAGATTCAGTAGAGAGAACAGGGGTAGACCACCTCCCCGATTCTCCCCTTCGCAGTACGATGGATAGAGGGTATATTTTATTATGTTTTAGTTTAGTTGTGCTATGTTATGTTTTATTATGGTAGTTTAGTTTAGTTTAGTTTGGTAGTTTTAGTCTAGTGTAGTTTCGTTATGTTTTATTATGTTCTATGTTTTATTATGTTCTATTTTTTTTTCTATTATGTTTTATTATGTTCTATTATGTTTTATTATGTTTTATTATGTTCTATTTTTTTTTCTATTATGTTTTATTATGTTTTATTATGTTCTATTTTCGTACAACAAAAAGAAATAACATCCATTGACGATCATACAACATACTATTTCAAACTTAATATAAATAACATCCAGAAATAACATCCAAAATATAAAATACAAACTGAATATCTGCTTCAAACGATCATACAACATACTATTTCGTCTTACCGGTCTTGAACGTACATGGAACAAAATCATCGTCCGAGGTTGACGATGACGGCTCGGTAACAACAGACGACGTGCTAACCTGAGTCTTAGTCTTAGTCTTAGCCTTACTCTTCGTCTCAGGCGTCTGTACATCATCTTTTTTTTTCCCAATCCATAGCCGTAGGGGTTTTCTACAAAATCATCATCAGATATGTCATTTGTCCGACAATCATCAGCAGATCCTTGCACACATTTCCTAGACCAAATTGGACAGTCCTTTCTCTTCCTTCCGCAGCCCCAATTGCATTTCTTTTCCTCGCCCTTTCCTCGATTGTTACTGTCCATGCTCCTCGTCTACAAAGTAAAATACATACAAATAAAGTTCATACAAATAAAGTTCATACAAACCTCAAAGCAATAAAATAAACCCCAACTGCAACATAATAAAATACATACAAATAAAGTTCATACAAACCTCAAAGTAAAAATTATTCACAAAATAAAGTTAATTCCTACGACTCCTGCTAAAATTTAATCCCCTGAGCCAACCAGTTCCCCATGACGATGTGCTCCTTCTATCTCGTTGCACTGTTTCGTCTTGCCGGTTAGCTGTACCGGACGGTCCTGCTTGCGCTTCGTTAGCTGTACCAGCTGTGCTCCTCCTTCCTAATTGAGATGCGCTCCTTCTAGCTGGTTGCACTCCTTCTTGCTGGTGTGCTGTATCGGATGGCCTTGCGCCAGATGTGCTCCTCCTACCTACTTGAGTTGTGCTCCTTCTACGCTGGGTAGTACCTGAAGGCCCTTGCATTCCAAAGAACTCCCCTCCTGCCCGTACTTCTCCCATTGCCTCCCTAAACATCATATTTGCATTTTCACGGTCTGCTGTACGGCTTCTGGCTGTGCTTCGCCGCGGCCCTTGCGATCCACTTGCCTCTGCCATAACTCGCTCATTCTCTGCTACATTTGCTGCGTTATGAGCCTCTGCAGCCCAAATATGTTAGTTAGTAAGCTATTTAACATTGGAACCGAAAATAATTAGGAATGAATGTGACATACCTCGCCTCTGCCTGTCAGAAGTGGAACGGCGAGGACGGTGCCCCCGTCGCCTACCTTGCATTTCATCCATGGTCATATCTTGCCGGATGTGTTTTCTCCTACCACGCCGTATCCAATCTCTGTTTGGCTCAATTTTAGGGGTAGTGGTTGCCGGCCAATCTTCAGGATTGCCGTAAGGAACAAACAGTGCATTCCAAGTACTCAGAAGGTAGTCCACCTTATACCAGTGGGCAACAAATAGGTTGGGTGACCAGTTTCTATTACGACAAACCGCTAACACATGAGCGCACGGAATCCCAGTTAATTGGATACCTCTGCATGTACATTCCACTTTTCTCTCTGGCCCGACTGTCACGATATACTGGAACCTTCTATGAATAATTGACATAGTTCCATCCTGCATTTGGACCACTGGAACATATTCATTTGGGCCCGTGACTTGGTAATTACCTTCGCCGTGCGAGTATGGGATGACATCCATTTTTGTAGCTTTCTCCCACCGTTTGGCGAGCTTAACATGTACCCGTCTGGAAAAAGGCTGTTCTGCATTGCTTTGCTCCGTCGCTGCCTCTCGCCGTTGAACAAACCACCTGTTGCACTTGGCGAATGTCTCCTCTACAAGTGCAGCCACGGGCAACATTCGGCTATCCTTGAAGACAGCGTTCAGGGACTCAGAGCCGTTTGTTGTCATGATACCAAATCGGTACCCTCCATCACAGGTCTGGAAATTTTTTTTCAAAATTTGACGGCTCCATGACATCATCAGGACGTACTTTGCCCACTCTCCTCAGAAAAGCATTACACGTCGGATTTTGCTGCAATAGAACAAAGCAAAATTAGACAAAATGCATCTAAAAGAAACAAAAATGATATAGATTAGACAATATTAGGCATACCGAGCAAAAATCTTCGAACATCTCTTTCAGCCTTCTTGGCTTCTTCTTCCTGGCTCCTTGTTTGAACCTAGTTCCGTACCATTTGTCCTTCCCACACGCCTGGACCAGGTTATCTGCAACATGTTGGATACAATACCTGTGCACAAAATTATCCCTATCCCATCCGTATTCAGGTTTCAATGCAGCTTTGATACCCTTGTGTTGGTCCGATATAACACATACGAATCTATTCACACCAATCACATTAATCCTAAGCCAGTGTAAGAAAAAACCCCAGTTCTCTTCATTCTCCGTATGTACAATTGCAAATGCTAGAGGCAGCAATTGGTTATCGGCATCATAGGCGCAAGCCATCAAAAGTCTGCCCTCATACTGCCCAGAAAGGAAGGCTGCATCTATACTGATCACCGGCCTTAAGTAATCAAATGCGGTAATGCATGGTCCGTAAGCCCATGCCACGGCCCTGAATTGCTGAACACCTTCTTTGACCAGTCCTGTATTTTTATCGATGCTCGGACTTGTCAGAAATTGGTATTTTGAGCCGGGATTCGTGTAACATATCCCGTTAAGCAATAGTTTCATAAAATTGTACGACTCTTCCCAACTCCCAAATTGTCGGGCAACTGCAAGCTCACGACCTCTCCAAAGTTTGTTGTACTTCGGGGTTATACTGCCAAACCTAACCCTCACGCAGTGTGCCACACTCCGGAGGCTCATAGTGGGGTCTTCCTTAATGCCGCTCTCGATGAGGTCTGCGATAATTGATGCCGTGAGTTGTGCATGGTCCGACCTTTCAAACTCAGATTCGCATGTGTGAGGCGTGTCTTGCTCAGTTATCATCCATGTATCTCCGGCATTTGTTGCTCTTGCCTTCAGTTTGAAACGACAACCCGAAGTGCTGCATCTAATTTCCACCCGGGATGTGTCACTTCTCTTCGTATATATCTCCTTGTTCTTGTCAACATGGTACTCTCTGATCTTTTTCGTCAGTTGCTTTTTACTTACGAAGTATTGGCCTTTTGCAAGCTCACTCCTGTACTCAACCCGACGACCATAGTAAGAAATATCTGCTTCTCGGAAAGCAGATGTGTCATTGAAGTTTACAAAAGGGTGAGTCTCACCGCGGCCACCCAACGGTATATTCTCTCTATTCTGCCTCACAGTGGGCTGTGTGTATTCTTCTTCTTCATTTTCTTCGTCTTCTTCATCTCCTTCATCATTAATGTCACATTCTTCTTCCCCCAATTCATCCCCAGTTTGCAGATTCTCCTCCGGTATCTCGTTTATAAATTCAAATTCCGACTCGTTTGGATCTTCCTGTACTGGTGGCGGTCTGGGGTGAGGATTTGGTTCAGGCCCAGGTAAGGATGAAGGACCGTCAGACATGGATACATGTGGGATAAAAGCTGGAGATTGGGGTGAATTATTGTATATTTCTTGTTCCGGTTCTGCTACAGGCATTACGATAAAAGGAGTGTGTGGTTCATTATCTTCTTGATAATGTTGGGCAGCCGAATTTTGGCCTGAACTTCCGGCCCCTGACTCTTCGCGAATTCTGCGTGCAAAAACTTCCAACAATGATTCGCCAGACCTCAAAACCTGCGCTATTAGACCTCTCAATGCCCCGTTATCTCCCAGTGTGATTTTGACATACTTTCCTGCGTGGACCATTCGGGCCTGAATTTGTAATTGGCAACGATTCCTATTGTAGCCGCTCGCTTCATAAATAAGCGATTGCAACTGCTCAAATGAGAAATTTTCATCAACCCAATACGTATTTGCTGCAGGCTTGGAGTAACGTACTCCATACTGGTCAGTTATGAACTTTCCTCCAAAATGTATTGAAATTGCAATAGACATGGCCAATAAACTACATTCATAAATAACAAATATTTGGTCAGTTTACTGATTTCAATTGTGAACAGTTGTGAATAGTCGTATATGAACAGTAAATACGTATGTGAACAGTAAATACGTATGTGAACAGTAAATACGTATGTGAACAGTAAATACGTATGTGAACAGTAAATACGTATGTTGAACAGTAAATACGTATGGAAATACGTACGTGAACAGTAGTGAACAGTAAATACGTATGTTGAACAGTAAATACGTATGTGAACAGTAAATACGTATGGAAATACGTATGTGAACAGTAGTGAACAGTAAATACGTATGTGATTAACAGTAAATACGTATATAAAAAAAAATACCTGACAGCAGACTCTCCGTCTCCTCCTCCTTCTTCCTCCCTCTTCCTCCCTCCTCTTCCTCTTCTTCAGCCACTGAGTGTTTTGCTCTTCCTCCCTCCTCTCTTCCTCCCTCGTACTTATAAGTTTTCAAAAAAAAAAAATCTACCCAAACCGCTAGGATTCCTGGCGGTCCGAATTAAAAATTCGGACCGCCAGGAATCCTAGCGGTTTGGGTAGAAATAAAAATATTTTAAAAACCTGGTTATTTATATTAAATTAAATTTTTTTTTGGGTAAAAATAAAAATCACGGGAATAGTAGGATAAACAAGTAAAAGGATACCAGTGACACCCCTACTGCCTGCTGTACTACTGCACCGCGACAGGAACCCTGTGAGCATTTATTCAGAAAAATAGTGTCCCTAGACATGTGAAGCTAGCTAATTAATGATACTTCGTGTATGGACACATACGTTATTACTAGAACCTACAAGATATTATTCCACATATCTTCTGACTGATCATACTCGTATCTTTCAAAAAAAATTTCTGAGTTGGGAGAGAGTTATGTTGCATGAATACAGGTAATACAGGTACGGGTATCGTATCGGATAGATACGGATACAGTGATACGGTAATTTTCAAAAATTCCGGATACGATACATCAATTATATATTATTTTAATTATATTATTAATTATTATATAAATTAAATATAAAAAATCATGAATAAAGTATTTTGTACAAGTTAAATAGAATAGTTGGTGCATTGTAACAACAAAATTAAGTTTGTGTAGTGGTTAAGGAGTTGTTGCATTAACCACAATTCCTAGGTTCGAGTCTCGCAGTTGGCACCAATTTTTGTTCAATTCACCGTTCTATGCGAGGTTCACAGCTCACGGTGCACCAAAAATGAAATGGAGAGAACAGTTCGGTCCACGTGCGGCTCACATGTGAAATCTAGAGTGTATGTTGGTGTATCGGCGCTGTATCCGAGCAGAGAGGGGCCGTATCGGCACGTTTCAACGCGTATCGGCGACCGTATCGGATGGTTAAGAATACGTCACGTATGCCGATACGTCAGCTGGCGTATCCGATACGTATCGGGGCCGTATCGGGTGCGTATCCGTGTCGGATACGTGTCCGATATAGGTACGGAGCCTATATTGGAATATCCGAGTAACATAGGAATAAACGAACTGGGCTGTCTGATGGAGGACATCATATTAAATTCGGTTTCATATTTTGATCGGTATCATTTAATTTGCGTTAAAATTAGTGTGAACTTGATATGAATGAATTTTGAAACTATCTGTGTGAATTTGAATGTGGATCGAACAGTTGTGATTAAACATCAGACTGAAATTGATCTGCTAGCCGATGGACCGTTCTCGATTTTTAGGAAGAGACATCAAAGGTGTACACCACTTGTATCCGTTAAACTAAAAGATCGGGAAGTGAAAACTATTAATTATTTTAATATATTTGAAAAACCAAGTTTCAAACGAGCTATATTTGAAAAAAAAAAAACTTTAATATATGAAAATCTAACGGTTTTCGTGATGAGATAGATTTAAATCGCATTAACATTATATAAAAGCATTTTTTTTTTAACCTGGTCGAAGCTGCCATGTGAATTTCATTAAAAACAAACAGTAGCTAATTACAACACCTGGAACGCATACCACAAGGCTACGTTCCCGTACCCTCGTCCACTGAGACATAGTGCCAGTTCTTATTGTTACACCAAACAGATGAGGCACCTACGCAACGCAACGAGTGTTGTAAATAACAGTATGCAGCGGTCGACGGACAGATAGGGTACTGCTAAGCGATTAATCGGAAATAATCGGCCGATTAGTCAGGAAAAATTATGACGGTTTGGTCACCGCCAACGACAAATTGACTGATTAATTGGCCTAAACGGACGTTTTTTACAACACTGAACGCAACTATAGCAAAGTCGTTTTTTAAAAGAGCAGTTTTTAGTCTAGCCGTAATTAAGAACAAATACTTTTTGTGTGAAAGCTCATGAGTTTGAAATTCAAATCAAAATATTTATGAACGTTAAATAGAAGCCTAAAGTTAAATTTCTATCTTTCTATTAAAAAAAACAGTACAAAATTTATTAATTTGTAATAAATCCAAAGTCGTTCTTTTGAAGTAACGTTTTTTCGTGATTTGTAATTTCTATAATAAAAATTACAGATTCTTATTATCAGCTACTTTATAATCTTCATCCAATTAAGATTCCGAGTAATCTACTAGTCCTGAGCATATTAACGTAATCTCCTTAATTGGGTTATTTTCGGCAATTTGTGAAGTATACTATGCAAAAAAGGTTGGTTTTAGCAAACAGAAAATAACATAATTAAAGAATGTGGACTCTATTTGAGTTAGATAAGAATTTTTTTTGAAAAACACAAGATACATTATTAATAGTTATTAACTCGATTAGCACTATTTTTAACCGCTATTTTGTGTTTGAGTTAGTACATATTGACTATTTTGTACAGGGCTGTACAAAAAGCTTGTGGCTCGTGAGCTGCTCGAACTCAGCTTGGTAACGAACTCGTTAACAACTCGTTCGTTAAAAACTCGAGTTACTCTGACTCGAGTTGAGTAACTCGTTTAATTCACGAGTTGGACTCAGCTCGCTCATTTCAACTCGGACTCGGTTGAGTTCAGTATCTGCATCTCATATCTCGACTTTTTGAACAAATGAGCAGTGTTTCAAGGGATGTCCTTTCTTACCAGTAAGCAAAAATAACTATGACATGCGTGAATATTTACAAGAATTTCTGCTAGAGCTGCTATTGCTTTTTGAACAAATGAACCTTCTTGGAAATAGTTTATTACATAACAACAATTCAACATCTTCAAATTCAAAGTGCTAGACTGCTAGTAGGTAATTAGGATCATTGATCACAAGTTAATTCACGAGTCATGAGTCAACGAGCCAGCTCGGTTCGGATTCTCAACTCGAGTCAACTCGGCTGGCTATTTTCCCGAGTTGAATTCGAGCTATCCCGAACTCGAGCTAACTCAGCTCGTTAGAAGCTCTAATTTTGTATGTTATTTTTAAATTAGCTCACTGTTCTACTAATTCAATATTCTTCATCTTTAAATTAACTGCTACTCTCATTAATCTATACTCTTTTCATCCAAACGCACTATGCCAATGATAAAATAGACGTATGGTTTTGAGGCTAGTTAATCATATTTATTTTTTTGAGTAAAGATTGAAAATCAAGCCATCAAACTATTTAATATCTACAAATAATTTTCATTTTAGATTTCAAACTGTGGCCTCCCACATATATAATATTGTTTTTAACACCAGACAAAAGATTAATTCTCCAGTTAATCCTATTTCTATTTTACTCTTCAACAAATACTAATTCTGTTTCGATTTTATCTCATCTTAAAAATATTTTTAGTTAGTCCAGTCTAAAATATTGTACGTACGCCATACTTAATTTATGACACGTGATTGGGCCGATCCAGTAGTCTCAAAATTTGGAAATTTTTTATCGACAGTAATTAATAGAAAAGCAGAGAGACAAATAGTAAGAAGTACAGTAATATTTATATTGGTAGTAAGATCGGTAGCAATTTTACCGATCTTAAAAATAAAAAAGTTTGGATCGGTAGAAATTTTACCGATCTAAACCAGTTTATTTTTTTCCCTACCCAAACGGTACTGGGTTCAGTTGGAGCCATTCACCATATGTGCACAAGGGTCCTGGAGTAAAGTCTAGTAGATAGCTAGACTTTACGATATATTAATCTTTTTTCTCCACTATATGGAGGTTCAAGGATTACAATATTCAATATTCAATCAATTCAATCACTGTGGTCTCAATTAACCATTTGCAATAAGAATCATTCAATCGATAAACAATATCAACATGACAGTCAACAGTCCTACCTGTAATTCAGTTCCAATTGTATTGAGCTATGCATATGATGCAACATATTTGAAACTAAATATAAAGAATTTAACAGTCTTACCTCTAACAATTATTTTTGGCAAAGTACAAAGATTGGGACAAACTGACAGATCATCAGTTTTGGTTACCAATCTTGTATAATAAAAGGTATATTCTTTTTTCTTTGACTGATCACCAAAGAAAGGAATAAACTTATTAATTATGATACTACATGTATGATTTGAATATTAAAAAAAATTGAATGAAATATTATGAATCAAGTAATGATATCAGAGTGGCGCAGCGGAAGCGTAGTGATTGCAAATGATAATTGAGGTGTTTAAAAATATGTAATTTAGAATGTAAGGAATACTAAGTTAATTCTTTTCTATTTGAATTTGGTGGACGAAATATTTTAAGGGGGAAAGAATGTAACACTATGCAAAATATAATTCTGAAATTAATAATCAAATGTATTATATGAAATGTTTAATTGTGTTATTCAATAAAATATGTAACATTTAACGTTCAATTAGTATTTTACTGATAGTAAGATAACCAAGTTATCTCAAACTTAGTTAGAATTAGATTCTCCAAATATTAAATTGAATGATGTAAAGTGTATGTTACATAGATTGAAATTTTTTAAATATTCAGAGACAAATATTCAAAATTAAGTTAGATAGTATATGATATTAGTACAATAGGAACATCCGTTAATTTGTACAAAACATTTTGAGACTAAATTGAAGAGTTTGGAAATGTTAAGTTCAATTGATAAAATAAATTATCAATTAGGCAGGTGGGACTTATTTATAATATTTGAAAAGTTAAAGGTTGATATATCAAAAAATGCAAAATAAACAAAAAAAAAAGTCACCACCGTGGCACTAAGGCCACGTGGTCAACACTGGGTGCTTCACTGCTTCACCCCTTAATTTTCCCAATTGGCCTTCTCTCTTGCGTGAAGAAAGGAAACAAAATAAGACAAAATGAAAGATGAAAGGAAAGAAAAAGAAAACGAAAGACAAAGGAAAGGAAAACAGAGAGGCTTATCTCTCTCTGTTCATGCACACATGAGTTCTTGAGAAAGGTTATCGTAAGGAATACTTTAAGCCGAAAATTCAGTCTTTGTGGCATAATTATGAAAGAGATTGATGAAATAGAATGTTCAGGAAGAACAGACTGTTAGCGACTTCACCTGTTGTCCTACGATATCAGGTGCGGGGTTATTGGATTAGCCTGAGATTCATAACTAGAAATTAAAACGTAACTCGCTGTGCATTTTGAATATTTGATTGACTGCATTGATTGAAATGTTGCATCATATGCATAGCCCAATACAATTAGAACTGAATTACAGGTAAGACTGTTGACTGCCATGTTGATATTGTTTATCGATTGAATAATTCTTATTGCAAATGATTAATTAAGACCACAGTGATTGAATTGATTGAATATTGAATACTGTAATCATTGAACCTCCATATAGTGGAGAAAAATGATTAATATATCGTAAAGTCTAGCTAGCTACTAAACTTTACTCCATGACCCTTATGCGCATATGGTGAATGGCCCCAACTGAATCCAGTACCGGTTAGGTAGGGGATATTGGATAAATATGAATTGTGACTGTAAGACTAATGACTGTGGTAACTGTCTTATCAATGATTTTCTTTCCGATAATGACATTATTGTAAAATTAATTTTGTATTGTTTCCATTAACAAATTGTCAGGATAGTTAGAACAGTATAAGTCCTAACACGATAGATACATGCTATGATATCTGTCAGTGTTACCAGATTAATAAATTGTAAAGTTAAGAAATCAAACGTTACCAGACTTAGTGGTTGTAAAGATTATGTCACAAACGCTTTTAATTTTTTCTATTAAAATATTTTTTTTACAAAAATAGATAAAGTACCTTAAAATTTAGATATATCAAAAACATTCCATCTATTTTTTGAAAAACTTTTCATATTTTACTAGAAATAAAATATAAGAATTCTCTCCATCTATACATCAGATTAAAAAAAAAGTTAAAATCGGTAGAATTGCTACCGATCTTACTACCAATATAAATATTACTGTACTCTTACTGTTTGTCTTCTTCTTTTCTTTTAATTACTACCGATAAAAAACTTCCCTCAAAATTTGACAGTACATAAATAGGGTAAAAAGATGTTTGATCTTTTATTTATTTCTCAAAATAAAATCAATGGCTTGTTCTCCTTTTACCCTTATATGGTAATCTGTTCGTTGTAGCTCAGTTATAATTTTTGTTTACAGTTGTAAATTAAGCTACGTAATTGATATAATAATTATAAAATGCAGCTGTAACTATTGTGGAGGTATACGACGTAATTAGCTACAGCGTTTTAGACTTTTGGTTATCCACTAGGTATATAGGTCTTCTAAAATTTTATATATTTTAGATTTGAAAAAAATAATGTAAGTTAATTAAGAGTGAAAATATTTGTAATTTTTTGTTGTTGTTGACTTCTTTCTTGCATCATACATGACTTCTTTCCTGCATCATCTCTATAATTGCATCATGCATGACTCCGCATTGAATTTTTTTTTTTAAAATAACCTAACCGCCTCACGTTGGGGCGGTTTACTTTTTTTTAGAGATGTTTAGTGTATATAGAATTTGTCAATTTTTTTAGAGATGTTTAGTGGGGCATTTGTCAATTTTACGTTTCCAATTGGTACTGACGGCTGTTCAAGTATTTGCATAATCACCGTTGGATCTCTGCTGGATCCAATAAGGTGTGCCAATTGAATATTGCACGAATCCAGGTAATATATACTTTTGTTAGATTGATCCAAGTTAACCGTTTTATTTTTCCCTTTTCAGAATTTGGATTTATGTGTTAGTCGTTGAATTAGAAATTGTGGGGAATTATTTTTTAATTGAAGTATCATTTGATTTAGGATTATTTCTGGTGAAGCAATTTGTTCGAATATCTCTTTTGGATTTGTTTTGTGTGTTGTTCATTGGGAGGTGGTACTTGATGTTTCGGGCTATATTACCGTAGTTACACTGTTTCGCTATCTTTGCTTGTAATATGTGGCCTGAAAGATATTAAGTTGTTTAGAAAAATATTTATTGTGAAAACTGTCTATATGTAGGGTAATATTTTATCTAATATTTACAGTACTATATAGTCTCATCTCAAATGAGTGCTCTTATGATGTTGTTAATTAGCTGAGTACTAATATTTTATGTAATATTTATAGTAGTTTTGTAGTTATACTCTTTATAAAAAGTATATATGATGCTCCAACATGGTATTCAACTTATTATGTCTTGATGTGTCTATTATTTATGAGACCCATAAGGCTATAACAAGTTGAGATTGCAAATTAGAATGCCTCTTCGAAGTAATCTAATGTGACATGATCTTGTGGGGCACCGCACATTCCATCACAAAATCTGATCGATGTAACAGCACAGAATCCGATCCTTGCAAAGGATCAGACGATCATTATCTGTAATAATCGTCTTAGCTCTTGTCGATTGTTTATATTTTTTTAAATTGTTTACGTATCATATATACTCATCTAGGATAGGTGTCATATAATATACAGATTAGATGAAAATATTAACATCTCTAAAAAAAAATTGTATAGCAAACCGAACCGCCCCATTGTGGGGGCGGTCAGCTAAACATATGTTAAAAAAAAACACCGTTCCAACGTGGGGCAATTAGATTATTTTTAAAAAAAATTCAATGCGAAGGGTAAATTTGATATTTTTTTTAAGAATTTTAATAAAATTTCGGCGTATAACTCCATCTCTATTTTGATATTTCCACATTTCCATCGCTACTCTTTCAACACTTCATATTTTAGTCCTTAATTTTTTTATTTAATTACGAAATTTGTATAAACTCGAGTTTCAAATGAAAACTTTTAGTACTCTTCGTTTCTTTTTTCAAGTATTCAACGTGCGTGATATATTTACAGTAACACAATTATTAATAGTACGTGAGAGTTGTCACTTGTCAGCATGCTTTATGAATTGGTGGTACAATAATAAATGGGATTGGATTTTGTCCAAAGGTGTTTGGACAAAAATAAATTGACCTTTGGACAATTTGTTTTTTGCATAACGTTAAATAATGCAAATTTGCATAATTTATTGGTGGTAGCCATAATTAATTGGGTACTATTCTTAATTTTTATCATACATGCTAAAATAATTCTATGTTTCTAATACATAACACAAAATTTGCATTTTGTTTTGACAGGTTAATGTGTACCGACCAATGTGTATTGAGATTTGTGTGAATGGACTTCAAACTTAATAAATTTAAATGACTCCATAAATCTAAACTATTTACGTAATTTTTACACAGATCAGATGGTTTAGGATAAGACTTTGTCCAAAACTTTTCGAAAAAAATTCCACACATAATAAATTTGATAAGTGGAAGGCTCGAATACTTATTTTATATTATATTTTTATTATATTTTTCATCATTATGTTCGGTGGTAGCCATAATTAATTAGTACCGACCGGTACACATTAATCTCTCAAAATTAATTATGCAAATTTTATGTTATGTATTAGAAATGTAGAATTATTTTATTATTTATGATAAAATAAAGAGCAAAGCTAGGTGTGTTGTGCTCATCAAAAAGTTTGGTGAGCATAACGCCAAAATCTGTCATATTGACTTCAACGAGATGAAATCCAAATCGTTGAAACCGATCTACTTTAGGAGTGATGCGTGTACGTACAGAATTTTGAAATTTATTTAGTCAAGTGGTAAAAAATATGACTTTGTACATGAAAAAAAATGAAGTTTAATAAGTTATTTTAATGTATTTATTTTTTATTATTTTTTTAATGTTTGACTTTGTACTAAATAAATTAAAATTTTCAAAATTTTGTATGTACACGCATCACTTATGAAGTAGATCGGTTTCAATAGTTGAAATTTGCCTCATTGAAATCAATCTGATAGATTTTAGAGTTATATTTATCAAACTCTTTAGTAAGCACAATACTCTAGCTTTGTTCAATATATACCTTAAGCTGATACATATTAAAATGGAAATCATTATGTTATAAATGGCTTCCTGAAATTAAGTCATAAACTATCTGTTATAGCTTTTTTCATAATCTCATCATTATGTTATAGCTTTTTTTATAATAGCTTCCACTTGATTTCATTTTTTTAAAATCAGTATTCTTTTTCTTTTTAAATGTAACAAATACTTTCTGCAGACATCTAACTCTAATCACGCTATAAGAAAAAATCCACTCATTATTTTAAAAATATCTAATTAAACAGAAAAAACCCAACACAACAAAACAACTATCCGGATCCTCTCTATTCGTTTGGGAATCATTCTGAAAAGATGTTGAAAAATAATACGATTGTAATAAATTATTGGGTAAATTTCACTGGAGGTCACTCAACTTTGTCATTTGTCATGAATTGGTCACTCAATTTTAATTTGTTCCTTTTTAGTCACTCAACTTTGTCATTTGTCCCAATCAAGTCACTTTATATTTTTCCGTCCAAAATACTAACGGAATATTCTCATTCCGTTAGTATTTTGGATGAAATATTCTCATTCCGTTAGTATTTTGGACGGAACTAGTATATTCCGTTAATATTTTGGACAGAATGAGAATATTCCGTTAGCATTTTGGACGGAAAAATATAAAGTGATTGATTGAGACAAATGACAAAGTTGAGTGACTAGAAAGGGACAAATCAAACTTGAGTGACCAATTCGTGACAAATGACAAAGTTGAGTGACCTCGAGCGAAATTTATCCTAAATTATTGTTGTCAATTTGATCGTGATCAGTCATTCCATTAAAAAAATTTAGGCCGCTACTATTCATTCCGTCCATTTTTTTTTAAACTTTAACATATAGTACTTCGGTAAAAATTTAGAAATAATTAATTTAAATTTTGAATTTATTTTCAAATTAAAAGTGAAATTATTTCTAGAAGATCTAAAGTAAATTTACAATGAGGTACTTCCACATCTGTTGAATTTAATTTGATGCACAAAGTAATTATGGTAAATTAAACTTTGTATCTGAACGAAAAAAATGCATCTCTATCAAACTTTGTATTTCTCGTTAGTATATTGATTTTTTTATCAGATCATTACAAAATCTCGTCACTTTAAACTTTAAGCATATTTTGGTAATCTATGTAGAATTTGACAGTTAAATTAATTCGTAAGTATATTTTATATATTTCTCAATAAAATAGATAGCATCATCCTCATATTAACCATAACATGGCATTTTATGGATCTAGAAACACTTAATAAAATTAAATTTTAATCACAATTAAGTTAAGACATATTTTGTTATACTATGAATTATTATTTTATAAAATAATTTTTGTATTATATTTCGACATTAAGTAAAAAGATCCTGATTTCTTTTATTTGTAACATCTTAAAGGTATAATTTTAAAAAATAACATCATTTTAAGAAAACCTAAAAAAATAGCACGAACTCCATGAACAATAATGTCCAAAGTCGAAAGTTGTTCATAAAATACGCCACCAACAAATGCGTCTTGTCTGACGACACTATGTATCCATTCTATCTTTATTTTCTTTCATTTTTTATGGGATTGTGCGGGATGAGATTTTATGGATTCGAAAATCCACTAATTAATTAATGAGAACTCATATTCACGAGTATGTATGAGAATGGCTATGGGAATGTGCTGAAATAAATGTTTAGTTGTATTACGAGAATAGTTGTGAAAAAAAAATTATTTTGAAAAAGATATTCATTGAAAATTATATTTTTTTTCTTTTTTAAAGACTTGTTGTCAATAATCTTTTTTTGATTTATAATTATTGATAAATTCTGATCTATTCATAAAAATAAAAATAAAATTATCATGAAAAGAATACAGAAGTAAAAGTAAAAGTGACGGTGAATATATAATTCATAATTAAATAATATAACGAAATAAAACAAAATTCACTAGTCATGAAAATATATATATTTTTTATAAGATTTAAAGGGTAATAACGAGATGAGAGAACTAACAATGGATGTGGGAAAAAGAAATTGAGTTTAAGTGAATGAAATTTTTTCTATCATTTTGTGAAGAGTTGAAAAGAAATATGGATTTTTTTTTCTATTTTCATGAATTAACAAAGCATGTTAAAGGGATGTGAATTTTTTTCATCATTGAATTAGAATTCCACATATTCTCATGATATGGAAAACAAATGAACATGATTTAGCGGCAAAGCGGTTTTTCATTTGAACTAATCTGAAGGCATAAAGCGGCAAAGCAAATCAAGAGATCTCAATTCGTTCAGAGTCCGTGTTCCTGTAATTTAAAATAACGGACAGTCCAGATTAATCTCAGCCGAGCTAAACTCAATTCAATTTCAGTGTTTACTGTGATTGTAGTAGGTGCAAACAGATCGGATACGGATCGGATAGTGGTAAAATCATATCTGTATCTGTTTTTATTTTTCGAATACGGATACGGATCAAATATTAGACGGATATGTATGGATACGAATCGGATATCGGATATCCGTAGATATATACATAAATATTTTTATAATATATATTAAACTATATGGTATATATCTACTATTCGGATACGGATAATTAAAATTCAAAACTATATCTGTATCTGTATCTGTATCTGCATGGATATTCGGATATTGGATATCCGTATCAAATTTTCGGATACTGATCCAGATATGGTCGGATATTATCCGATTCGTTTGCACCCCTAGACTGTAGGGGTCTGCTTTAAGATTCGTGCCAAGTTAAAAAAGAAAATTCTGTTTCATGAGGCCATGCACGGTGAAATTAAGCTGTCAACTTTCATCAACTAATTATATCCAACAAAACCCAGGATACACCATACACGTGCTTTCCTAGGGGAAGGGGACAGAAAACTTTTTAGCAGTGTTCGAAATTTTCTCAAAATGATATTATGTTCTTAAATTATTTTCTAAATGCTACAGAAAAAAATTGTATAAAAAAGTCGGTGCAGAGGCGACGCTGGAGACCCCAAAATCACATTTGTCCGCATTTTTTATTTTTTATAACTCACCCGTAGCCACGTGAAAAAGCAAGTCAAACAAACCCCTACTCTCTCTCTCTATTTAACTGATCTAATCTCCGCCTCTCCCGCTTCCTCGACAAACACTCACTCGCGCCTCGATACTTCCTCCTCCCCTCCCCTCACCTCCCCTACCTTTGTACCCCATCCCACCCCTCCTCTCCAAAAGCAAAGAGCCGCAATGGCAGGAGGGGAGGAGATAATCAGTGGCGCGGGGTCACGGTCAAGCAGCAGGCAGCTGAGCTGGAGGGCCGGCAGCTTCCGTGACCCCTCTGACGTGTTCCACCGGTCAGTGAATGCTGATGACGAGGAGAACCTGAAGTGGGCCGCGCTGGAGAAGCTCCCGACTTACGACCGCATGCGCCGCGCCATCATCCGCCACGTGGTTGATGACGATGGGGAAGGCACGGGGAAGTTTGTCTCGAACGAGGTCGACATCTCGAAACTCGGGTTGCACGACCGAAAGGCGCTCCTCGAGCATATTTTTCGGGTGGTGGAGGAGGACAACGAGCGGTTTCTGAACCGGCTTCGCGATCGCATTGACCGGTGAGTGCTGCAGGGAATTATATATTTATATATGTATGGTTTTCATTTGTGCGCTTGCTTGCTTACTTGCTATAAGTTTTTTTGAGTTAATAGTTGCTAAAAGTTGGTTGGGTAGTTGATGTATCATGTATGCACTAACAAATAAATTGGAAGGATGCTCTCTTGTCTTGTGGTGGAATATATTAGATTTTTGGAACTTCCCTCTGCTGCTGCTGATATATTGGACGGTTGTCATATTGTTCAATTTGGAATTTTGGATCCTTGCGACTAAAATTTATCCAATTTCAATCAGACTGGATATTGTTGCTATCACCATCCTCTCAGACATGGCCATTGATACCAACTCTGTTTTTTGGCAAATAAAAATCATCCAAATAAAGAATTCTAGAGTTATTTTACTTTGATTTTTATATTAAAAAGATTGTTTAAGTTTAAATTGGGAAATCATGTGAGTGAGTTGTAGACGTGTACAAGTAGGTGTTCATTTTCAGAATATTTTTATGTCATACATTCCTTATCTGCATTATCGGGTTTATTAGAACTCAGGTAGGGGAGTGTGACCTATAAGGGTTAAAGGGTATAAACCCGCTCAACACAGATAAATCTACCACACAAAAAATTATGTACATGTTTTCTACTGAATTTCTTGAGATAAGTCGTAGCTACTTTCTCAAATAACAAAACAAACTTGAGAAAGATGCCGGAATAGAGCCACAACATATGACTCCACATGTCCTCACCTTAAATGATTAATTCCAAAATATAGAAGAAAATTGTAGGTGAAGAAGGAACCACATTTACTCAAAGCAGGGAAACTGAAAATACTTTTCATCTACATATTCCAAGTCCTCGAGTATATAATTTATTTAATTTGTGATTATTGATTTCAAAGCTAAAATATTTATTGCACCTCAACAGTGGTGAAATTTCCCTGTTTATATCGTGAACAAAAGTCAAGCCATTTTTTCTCTTTTGTTACGATTTTTTTGTATTATTTATCTATATCTACTTCTTTATTTATTTATGGTATAACCAGGGTAGGTCTTGAACTTCCTAAGCTAGAAGTACGTTATGAAAATTTGACCATAAAGGCCGAAGTGCATGCTGGAGGTCGGGCAATCCCTACTCTGTGGACTACAGCTATCAATTCCATAGAGGTAGCAAATTTTGTGACAATTGCTTCTGAAGCCTTCACTAAGCTCTACTTAAGTCGAACTTTAATGTACTAGGAATAATTAAAAAAAGTTTCTCCCAATGGTACCCCGTCAACATCAGTACAAGTCTTGTGCCACCAGCTGTAGCGCAGACCAAACTGATACCAGAGGATATGAATTCCTGATACCAAGAATCAAGGAAATGAATATTTTTTCTGGAAATAGGTAGAAATATTTTTAAACTAAAGTAGCCAGCTAGCAATATTAACTTTTGTCCTTTTGTGAATTTATGAATCAATTTGCCAATTTGCGTTAAACTTTTCAAAAACTTGATTTTTCAATATATTTTCATGAATTTCATATCTACGAGTATTACTTTTTATTATGTTGAACATTGTACATCTTAATAATTTCACATGATATTGGTCGTTTATCCCTACTGTAATCCATTGTCAAACAAAATGTATAGTTTGAACTTGTCTGGGAGACTGGGATGCATTTTAACTTTTTGGCATTGTCAGCAATCTCTAAATTTTAAAATCTCATCCACTTTTTGGCACTGGGAAGCTGATAATTCTGAACTAACCAACCATGGGCAGGCCCTTGTACCAACTTTCTACTCTGATTTTGTATTACTTGTGCTAAATGCATGGCAGGGAATTTTTGGTAGCTTTGCACCTTTAAAGAAGAAGACCATAACAATACTAGACGATGTAAGTGGAATATTAAAGCCATCAAGGTGGGTTAAAATTTAAGCTTCAGGGTTTGGTTATTGCTTTGGATTTTAATTCTACAAAGAAAGACTTTATCTCTTGTGAACATTTTTTTTAGGATGACACTTCTTCTAGGACCTCCAGCATCAGGAAAAACAACTCTCATGCTAGCTCTTGCAGGAAAACTTGACAAGAAGCTCAAAGTGCGTATTTTGATCTAGCTCTCCAATTTGATATTATTTGCATTTTACTTTTCAGAATCCACTGCAAATTAAAGATGAAAACTTGGCAGTTCTCATGCTCGATTATATATGTATAAGTGGCTCCTATATTGCTAGCCATAGAATTGCCTCTGTTTCTGTTTAGAATTTTTACAAGAACATCAATATATTCCTAGTTTAGCAGTAAGCACCCTTATGGGAACACAAATTTGGCCATAAAGGCATCCGAAGAAACAACAGAGTCATAGATATCTTATACTGAACTGAATGGGATTGCACCAACCAATACATGTCCGATGTACCCAATTTACAACTAATTCCTGACTCACACTTTTATGGGTCTATTAACTTCCAACATTGATTCCTTAAATGATTAATTTTCACATTAGCAGACATCTGGTAGAATCACTTATTGTGGACACGAGCTCTCAGAGTTTGTTCCCCAGAGGACAAGTGCATACATAAGCCAGCATGATCTTCACTATGGTGAAATGACAGTAAGAGAAACGATCGATTTTTCAGCTCGGTGTCTTGGTACTGGAACAAGGTTTGAGTTGCTGTCTGAATTGTCTAGACGGGAGAGGGATGCTGGAATTAAGCCCGACCCGGAAATCGATGCCTTTATGAAGGCGACGGCAGTTGAAGGAAAGAAAAACAACATTGCAACTGATTACATCCTCAAGGTCTTTTTGTTTTTTTACTTTAAAAAAATTGTCCTGATATTAACAGCTGTATCTTTCACTTCATTGCTTATATACAGATTGATAGTCTAATACTCATGGTAACAATTTTGTTAGTTATCAATATATGTTAAGTTGGTCAAATTAGTTTTAGCATATTTTATAGTGTTTTGTAATTGCAAACACCATGAAGTATGCTAGAGTTTCTTGAGTTCGGAATAATAATGAACTGAATATGCAAACAAATAGCAACGTATTATTTATTTACTTATTAATTGATGAAACAGATCCTTGGTCTTGATATCTGCACAGACATCATTGTTGGTGATGAGATGAGGCGAGGAATCTCTGGTGGGCAAAGAAAGCGTGTTACCACCGGTAGGTTCTATTACTTTTAGTTATTGTCATATCATAATGAAGGATGCACGCGATTACTGAAAATCATAAATAGTCTCACAGAATTCAACTTGGTGTTACTTCTATGTGTTTTTCAAATAATCTCACAGCAGCTTCTTTCATATACTGCAGCGGAGATGTTGGCAGGACCTGCAAGGGCACTTTTCATGGATGAAATATCAACTGGGCTTGACAGTGCCACGACATTCCAAATAGTGAAGTTCATACGGCAAACGGTTCACATATTCAATGGAACCGTGATGGTCTCACTTCTCCAGCCGGCTCCAGAGACCTACAATCTCTTCGATGACATTATCCTTCTGTCAGAGGGGCAGATTGTGTACCATGGCCCACGGGAAAACATCCTAGAATTGTTCCAGTCAGTCGGCTTCAGATGCCCAGAAAGGAAAGCAGTTGCTGACTTCCTCCAAGAGGTAACCTCAAAAAAAGATCAGGAGCAGTACTGGATGGGCGACCGCAAGTCCTACCGCTTTATTTCCTCCCAGGATTTCTCACGCCATTTCAAGTCATTTCACATTGGTGAGCGCCTTTCTGAGGAAATTAAAATCCCATATGACAAGTCAAAGATGCATCCTGCAGCTTTGACAACCGAGAAGTACGGGATGTCAAACAAAGAGCTCTTTAAGGCGACTCTGTCAAGGGAGTGGCTTCTGATGAAGCGCAACTCATTTGTGTACCAGTTTAGGATTTTTCAGATCACCATCCTTGCACTTGTTGCTATTAGCGTGTTTTTCAGGACAACGATGCACTATGGTAAGATAACTGACTCGACAAAGTTTTTTGGCGCCTTGTTCTTCAGTCTAACAAGTATCATGTTCAATGGATTTGCCGAGCTGTCAATAACAGTGACAAAGCTGCCAGTGTTTTACAAGCAGAGGGATTACTTTTTCTTCCCGGCCTGGGCTTTTGCGTTGTCAAACTGGATCCTCTCAATTCCTGTCTCTTTCGTAGAGTCCGGGATTTGGATGATTCTCACGTATTATCCAGTTGGTTATGCACCAGCAGCTAACCGGTTAGATTTTGTTTCCGTCTTTTTGTTCAGTTGAAATTTGTTAGATACTTGATTTAAATTTTGACTTCTAGGCTTCCGATCAAAGATTTTTTATATTTATAAAATCTTAAATTAGCAAACAAGGGTATCAAAAGGAAAACCAAAAATATAAAGGAATTCACAAGAACAAGGGAGAGGAGCCACAAACCACAATTCAGGTCAACTCTTTTGTCCTGACTTTTGCGTGACACGTTATATTTACAAAAAGAGAAGGGAAAAGATTAATTAAAATAACAAAAACTAAAAGATGAACTAAGAATCAAATAAGTAAATAAATAACAAGAACAAACAAACAATGTTTTTATGCAATTCATGTAGACTTTACATTTTCAATCATCACCAGGAGTGTTTAAAAGTATGTTTTCTGCAGGTTCTTTTGTCAGTTCTTGGTGTTTTTGTTAATAAATCAATTGGCTGGGGGCCTTTTTCGCTTAATTGCTTCAATTGGTAAAACAAGGGTCGTGGCTAATAGCATAGGGACGTGCACATTGCTTATTATGTTCGTGCTTGGTGGATTCATCATATCTAAAGGTGAAATAATTAATTCTTTAATCACAACAAGTCCTCTGTAGCATGTTTGCAAATAATATTTGATTGTTAAGGCCTTCACATTCTTAAATAATTATTTTGGGTGTGTGGAAGTATTTGAGTTACTCTATTTTTGGGCAGATGATATTAAACCTTGGTGGATATGGGGCTTCTGGAGTTCTCCACTCATGTATGGCGTGAATGCTGTATTTATAAATGAATTCCTTGATCCTAGATGGGGCGCGGTATTTTTCTTGTCAGGATTTTGGTTTTTTTCTCATTTGAATCATCAGAAAAATATAAATTAATAGTTTAACAAGGAACCAAATGACAGCTTTACGTGTGTTTTCTGCATTTGTGCATTTCTGGAGCTTAACACTGGAAGATCACCTTCTCATTAAATCTTTTCAAGTATTTCACCCTATAATCGATTGGCCTAATTGCATGCAGCTCAGCCCAAACTGAACTGATAAAAGAAGCATGTGACTATTGTGGGAAAATGTATCTGAGTCTGACATCACTCTTTTTTAATATCACTACAGCCAAACCCAGACAAAAATATTGATGCACCAACAGTAGGAACAGCAATTCTAAAATCTAGAGCTCTCTTCACAAACGGGTATTGGTATTGGATAGCTGTTGGGGCACTTGCAGGGTTTACAGTTGTCTTCAATTTGCTCTTTATGCTGACAATGACATACTTAAACCGTAAGTAATAACATCTTCTGTTTATTAGTTGTTTTCTACCTATCTGCCATCTCTGTACCATTAAAGCACTGGACTAAGAGCCGCACTACATATTTTGTCATTTAAATATTTTTTTATATATATATAATATAAGCACAGTCATGTCTGCTAAACTACTATATTGTATCCTTTTTCTTTCTAGCTGCCAGCAATGTGCAAAGTATTATACTTGACGATGCATCATCAAAAACTAAGAAGGGTCCAAAATCAGGCAATGAGCATTCACCAGGTGCCATGTCAATCACCTTTTTCATATTTATATTGTGTAGTGAAGTACAGATTTGGCTACAGTCCTTATTTGCAAAAGGAAACAATTATAACTAGGTGCATGTGAAATAGCATTGAACTCAGTGCTCAGTAAAGCATCTGTTGGCCTGCTCTTTTAGTAACTAAACACAAATATATATATATATATAGAGAGAGAGAGTTGGGCTACAGTCCTTCGTGAAGTAAAGCGAGTGTTTTACTTCACACTCATATTTTGCGATTTTAAAGTTCAAAACGTTGATCCAAACCGTTCAAATTGATCTCCATATTAAATTGTGCTTGGAGACCATATTTTACATTTTTTTTTGAATATTTATTACTAGTTTTTTCGAATTTTTAAAAATTCACTGATTTTTTATGGTCCACGATTTTCTGAAAAACAGTGATTTTAAAAAATTCCAAAAAAAATAGTAAAATATTTCTAAAAATTGTAAAATTTGGTCTCCAAGCACAATTTAATATGAAGATCAACTTGAACAGTTCAGATCGACATTTTGAACTTTGAAATTGAAGATATAGACGTGAAGTAAAACACTCGCTTTACTTCGCGAAGTACCGTAGCCCAACTCTATATATATATATATATATGAGTTGGCTACAGTGCTATGCATAACATAGAGGGCTTCCGTGCTACGGCTCAATATTTGAGTTTTCAAAATTCTAACGGTCGATCCGAACCGTTCAACATGATCTCCATATGAATATGTACTTGCAAACCAAATTTTACATTTTTTAGAATTTTTTTACTATTTTTTTAGATAGGTAGAAAAACACTTGATCTGAATGATACAGAATTTTCAGATCAAGTGATTTTCTACCTATCTAAAAAAATAGTAAAAAAATTCTAAAAAATGTAAAATTTGGTTTGCAAGTACATATTCATATGCATATCATGTTGAACGGTTCGGATCGACCGTTAGAATTTTGAAAACTCAAATATTGAGCTGTAGCACGGAGGCCCTCTATGCTATGCATAGCATATTAGCAATTTCCTATATATATAGGTTGGCTAACATCAAAACGTTTGTTCTGGAGCCGTGGTGCAACCAATTGGTTTTCCGATTTTCAACGTCCAAACGGTCGATCCAAACCGTTAGATGTGATCTCTATATTAAATGTGCGTAGAGACAAAATTTTACATTTTTTAGAATTTATTTACTATTTATAAAGTTTTAAAATCGCTGATTTTAATAAACATTGAAAAATTTTTGGATCATTCAAAACAACGATTTTAAAACTGGCTTAATAAATAGTAAAAAAATTTCAAAAAATGTAAAATTTGGTCTTCGAGTACATTTTAATACATATTGAATGTTGAACGGTTTGGATCGACTGTTTCGACTTTGAAAATGTAAAAACCGAAGCGTTTGTTCCACGGCCTAGGAACAAACGTTTTGATATTAGCCAACCTCTATATGTATATATATATATAAAGGCGAGTTCAGCAGGTGGTTGCAAAAAATTTGATCCTAATTCACAAAAATTTTCACAGGTAATGCAATTCACTCAGGAAACAAAGGAATGGTTCTTCCCTTCCAGCCGCTTTCACTTGCTTTTAGTCACTTAAACTACTATGTTGATATGCCTCGGGTAAGTTTTTTTTTCATGGAACAAAAGAAATAATGATATTTGAAAAGTTTCAGTTATACATGCAGATTGCGTATAAATAATAGTAATGTCTCATAAGTGAACAAAAAAAAGTTTCAAGAAAAGCTATAATGGGAACGTGAAAATGATTCAAATAAGTACCTATTCCAAATAATGATAGTAGTTTAAGTTATACACTCAGATTGCGTATAAATAATAGTAATGTCTCATAAGTGAACAAAAAAAAAGTTTCAAGAAAAGCAATTAGTACCTACTCCAAATGGTACTGGACCTGGCTAGTAGGATACAAGTTAGCTTAATACAATTGTATGTTTCTCCATCAATTGAACTACAAGAAGGCCAAATTATGATCAATTAAGTGTACATTTAAATATGAATCAAACAAAGGAGAATAGCAACAATCATTTCAAAAATTGATAATTTTTAATTGTGCTGTTTCTTCAGGAAATGAAGAATCAAGGGTTTGAGGATGATCGGCTCCAACTACTGTCTGATGTTAGTGGAGCATTTAGACCAGGTATCCTGACAGCATTGGTCGGTGTAAGTGGAGCAGGAAAGACTACACTAATGGATGTTCTTGCTGGAAGAAAAACAGGAGGTTATATTGAAGGAGAGATCAGCATTTCAGGGTACCCAAAAAAGCAAGAGACATTTGCACGCATTAGTGGTTACTGTGAGCAGAATGATATTCATTCACCCAATTTAACTGTCTATGAATCTTTAGTTTACTCAGCTTGGCTGCGTCTTTCACCAGAGATAAATGGCAGAACTCGAATGGTAGTTTCTATTCTTTTCTATGTTTACTTGGATTTAGGGTTTCAATTACTAATTTGAAGAAAATAGATCAAAACATCCTTTTGTTTTTCACCCTTACGTGGAGATAAAAGACAAGAGATCAATGGTGTTTTGCCTTTTTTTTCCTTTCACTTGGAATTATTGTTTTGACTTTATCAGTTATTTTTTCTTGTTTCTTAAATCAAGCTTAAATTGGCCAGGTGTTCAAGAAATAATTCAAGCTTCCTTTTTAACTCCCTTTTCTTATACCTCATTTGAAGACATGAATTATGATTCAGTAACCCCATTTTGGCCCTAACTTTTGAAGTAGCAATCTGATAAACAACCCTAACAAAAGAAATATCTGTTTAATATTGCAGATAGGAGAAAAAAAAAGTTGCAGCTTCTTGAAAACTTTTTCTTAAATTGAATGTTCTATTATTTGCAATAGATGTTCGTGGAAGAAATTATGGAGTTAGTTGAGCTAAATGCGCTGAGAGACTCTCTAGTGGGCCTACCAGGCATTGACGGTCTATCAACTGAACAGAGAAAAAGGTTAACCATTGCAGTTGAACTGGTTGCAAATCCTTCAATTGTTTTCATGGATGAACCGACATCTGGTCTAGATGCACGTGCTGCGGCTATTGTCATGCGGACTGTGCGAAACACTGTAAATACTGGACGTACTGTCGTGTGCACAATCCACCAACCAAGCATAGATATATTTGAATCTTTTGATGAGGTCAGTTGTTTCCTTCGTTTCTTTTTTTTTTTCAGAATATATTGCGATGTTCTTTAACAATAGGTCTGCTATTTTTCCATATAGCTTCTATTGATGAAGCTTGGAGGACAAGTTATTTATGCTGGAGAGCTCGGTCACTTCTCCCAGAAACTCATTGAGTATTTTGAGGTCTGTCAATATCTTTTTGTGGTCAGTTTTATCTTGTAACTAATTTTTGTAAAGGGATCGTATGGTGTTCATATGTAACATGACCAACTAAAATAAAGAACAGTACAGCGCATAGTAAAGATGTATTATCAGTTCAGAAAAGGCATGGAAGGAACAGCACAAAGTAAATGACAAGCGGCTTTGGGTGAATCTTAGGTGACACCTGAGATTAGCAGAAAACTTCATTCTTTCATTAAAACTTGGAAGAGAAATGATTTTGGCCTCCAAAGTAAACAGAATTCATATCACCTGAGATATCTCACCTTTTGAGTTGAATCCTGTCCTTCATTATATATTAACACGAATCTTAAAGGGGCCCTGTGCATTACAAGCTTGCATCAGATTGGTCCGGATTCTGATTGGACGGTCTTGATTCAACCTCAAACAGTGAGGTGATACAGAGGATCCGGACTCAAAGAATCATCACCAATTAACAGCTAAACTATCTGAAGCATACCTGTTTGTGTAGTGCACATGTTTCATGGGTAACATCTTTAATTTTACTATCCACCATTATGCCAATTTTTGATATAGCATACCTTGTTTGACCTGTTTAAATATTGGCCATGATTTGCGTAATGATCATTGTGAGTTCCCAACTGGGAGGTGATAATATTGAGCCTAACATTCCTTTTCTATTTGACATTCATCTAAATTTAGAAAAATGCAACAAAAAAATGCAGGCAATCCCTGGGATCCCAAAAATAAAACCAGACCAGAATCCTGCAACTTGGATGCTGGAGATTACCACCCGTGCTGTTGAAGCAGAACTTGGTGTCAACTTTGCTGAAGTTTATGCTCATTCTGCACTCTATCAGTGAGTTGATAATTTTTTCCTTAGACAATATGATCATTGGCTGACAACTCATTCTGCACTCTATCAGATAGTATAAAATAATTTATTACATCAGAGCACATAATCATTGGCTGACAACTCATCACATATAATTATTTTCTGCTTAAATTAACCACACCATAGACTGCAATTAAATTTCATACCATGGCTATATATTCAAATACCACTGCTAAAATTATGTATTTTCAATACAGGAAAATCCAAGATCTTATAAAAGAACTAAGCATCCCTGTCCCCGGCACAAAGGATCTTTCATTTCCAACAAAATACTCTCAGAACTTTACAACACAATGCATTGCCAACTTTTGGAAGCAGTATTGGTCGTTTTGGAGAAACCCCGGATATAACACAACCCGCATACTCATGACAATTTTGGTTGGTCTTCTATTTGGTACCATGTTTTGGAACAAAGGAGGAAAAACGTAAGAACTTGTTTTCATACTTCCTTTATTTTGGCATTTATACCTAACCCACCTTTTATATAATGCAACCAAGTAGAAGCATAGGAGCTTTAAAATTTCACCTCATCTTGTCAGTTTTACTGCCACTGGAGTTGTCCGTTCCTTTACCAGACTGGTAGGGTATGGACGTGGTTCCATTTCTTCAATTTCTGTTGAAAATTTCACCCTGATTCATCTAGAGCTTTATAGAAGATTTACTTCGGCCAAACAAAACAAAAAGAAACGACAAAGTGATCCCTTCATTGATTGAACTTAATTTCATTGTGTATTTTTTTCTATTTGGGTCTGAACAGGAGCGTAGAACAAGATTTACAGAACTTAGTAGGAGCAATTTATGCGGCGATTTTCTTCCTTGGAGCAAGTAATGCCACAGCAGTGCAGCCTGTAGTGAACATCGAGAGGACAGTGTTCTACCGAGAAAAGGCAGCTGGAATGTACTCTCCTTTGTCCTATGCCATTGCTCAAGTAATGATATTACCCTTTTGCTTCTCCTTTTCTGTTTTGGCAAACAAAAGGATGGTACTACACCGCATCCACTATAATATCATAGAATGCTGCTTAGATTCACCAAAAGTATCAAACATCAGATACTAAAAAAAATACTATCTTGAATTTGCTTTGTTCCAGTCATATCTGGTACCTTGTGCCATGTACACATGACTCAAGTGGCGACAGTTTATTTTTATTTTTATTTAATTATTAATCCATACTATTCCTGTCAAATAGCATGAGCAGAATTGCAGTCTTAACCAATTATAATTATATTCATCAAGTGATTGAATGTGCACTCAAAACTCGAGAGCCATACATTAATTCCTCTTCCCTCTCTGATTGCAGTTAGGCATTGAGATTGTATACAACCTGGTACAAGGGACAATATACACACTGCTTCTTTTCTCAATGATTGGTTTCAAGTGGGAAGCCTCCAGGTTCATCTACTTTCTCTTCTTCATTGCGATGTCCTTCAACATATTCACTCTATATGGAATGATGGCCGTATCCTTCACCCCAAATCATCACATTGCTGCCATTGTCTCGTCCTTTTTCTATGTTTTCTGGAATGCGTTCACTGGCTACATCATCCCCAGACCGGTAAGTGGTCACAACTCATTTGGTGGTTAAGGATTCACCAAAACAGGAATTCAGCTTCAAGGTTCATGTCAATACAGAAACTATTCATGCAAGAGCATATGCACTCTGTTGGAATTTAGGCAATGATTCCTTGGTACTCTGATGGAACCAAAGCCCAGAATAAGATCTAAGTCATACTTTTCAAACCCCGTTGGATTTATTGTAGATTCTAGAATGAAGCTCCAAGTTATCATGCCTGTATTCTAATCCCATTGCATATTACCAAGGTTATCGGCTATGCTGAAATTATAGGTCCATCTGTTTCATTAACGAAATAACCATCTTTTGCAGAGCATTCCTGTATGGTGGAGGTGGTACTACTGGGCTGATCCTGTTTCATGGTCCATTTATGGTGTAATAGCATCGCAGCTAGGCGACAAGGAGAACATGGTTGAGATTCCTGGAGCACAAAGTTTAACAGTCAAAGAGTACTTGAGTGAGAACCTAGGTTACCGGCACGACTTCCTGGGATACGTAGTCCTTGCTCACTTTGCTTTCATGATTGTGTTTTTGTTTGTGTTTGCTTATTCCATAAAATCCTTTAACTTCCAGAGGAGGTAGATATGATTTTAAAGACTTTTGGCTGTCAAATGAAAGTTCATAAATCTTTGCCTGGGTCTTAAGGTGTATCGATTTATGTGTACAGTGATCACTTAGTTGTATAATTTTTGTAATTCTTCATTCATGCTATTATACTAGTAGTTCAACAGAATAAATTTCTTTATGAAAGCCGGGTGCCATTTCTCCTTTTATTCCCAAAGTCCCACGCTAAAGAGGCCGTGTGGGTCGTAAACTGGTAAGGGAATCCGCTCTAGCTTAGTTTGGTGCCATGACTTCATATCTCGAACGGAGACAAATTGAGGAGGCATTAAGCCAATACTGTGCCATGAATCTAGTTTCCACGTGAATCGGGCTCTACATTGATCTATTTTGTGAGCGGCGTGTTGAATTGGACACATTACATCAACAGCATTCAGACATAGATGCTTCAGAGGTTTGTGTCTGTCAATTTCTCTGTTTCTTGGGGTACATTTCACATTGCGGTGTTCTAGGAACGTTCAAATATGTTCTGTTTGCTGGGAAGGTTTTAACGGCCATATTTTGTTCAGACCCCAATAAAATGAAAGAAATGTACGCACAAACTTCACTATGTTGACGTGTTAATAGCGAGCAATAAATTCAAAAAGATCTACAAAATAAAATGCTCCTAGAAACGAGTACAGACATCTAACTTTTCTATTCGCCAAATAAAGGAACGTCATGTTACATAAACTAACGAGATGAGTAGCTACAACTACCCCTAGCAGATTACAGCTGTGTCAATTCACAATGAGTGGACAAATTAGCATAAATAACTTTTACCCTCTTGCTTCTAGAGCTCTACATCTACTGTCCTGTCGGCTTATTTTTCCATGCCCAGTCTTGTGCAGCCTGAATCCCCTGGTAGCAATATAAAACACTTCAGATTAGGATATTTTCTGCAAAATGCCAATTACACCAAATCTCTGCAGCATATGAACACATGATATCAAAATTGAAGTCATAGAGAGAAAAAGTCAACATTCAACCCAACTTATCAAGCAACAGCTGACCAAATTGTCCCTACTTCTCAGTATGAACTTGTTCAAGCTTAATAGTTTGTAAATACAGCACTTGGAGCCCAACGACACAATCTGCCTTGCTCGTGCTAGCTTAACTCTTGACTTACATGGAAAAGGAATCATCGGAGTTTGGAGCACAATTGTCAGAATCGAGAATTAACAAACAGTAGGTTCTCATGGCAAACATCTCAAAAACCATCGGTTTACTTACAGATACAACAAATCTTGGTATTTTGTGAATAAACCCAAAAAAGTTTAAAGGCAATGTTGCAGTCTTGTTGTTAATACATGAAGCCTCAGACAGCTTTGTATCAGGGCTCGGAAAGGTTTTCATAGATACATGATCAAACCCCCAAAACAAAAAAATACTTGGTCTATCCCAACCAGCATGTTGAAGTTTTTTATGTATTCAAGGCCTATAACATACCAGGCTTTGCTGCAATCGACAATTCTTAAGGATCTACATAGTATGTGAATAAGTTACATCAGTTATGTCTACCTGCTGAATTCTGTTAGGGTCAACTGCAGGTCCAGCTGCTTGAAACTGGGCAAAGTTCATATCCTGTTGAGGAAGAGAACAATCATTGTAAGTGTGATTATCAAATGCATTTGATTAAATGTAGCAATACCAAAATCCATTGTCTTTTAAAAAATTACCTGTAAGCCTTGCTGGCCAGCTTGAAACTGAAAATAGAGACCAAGAAACAAGTTAGATAAAGATGAGAATACTTATACATCAACCAGAAATGCTTTAAAATGGCAATTTCCTATGAAGTCCCGTGTACTACAACAAGTAAAATTTTCATATACCCTGCTTTATTTTTAAATATATATATATACATATATATATAGAGAGAGAGAGAGAGAGAGGAGGGCTCAGGTACCCCAACATCTTTATCTTCAATTTCCAAGTCCAAACAAAAAATTTGAACCGCTCAACATGATATCCACGTTAAAATGTGCTTAGAGATCAAATTTCATATTTTTTTTGAAATTTTTTTACTATTTTAAGATAGGTACAAAATCACTGTTTTTCAGGAAATTGTGGACCATAAAAAAACAATGATTTTGTACCTATCTTAAAAAATAGTAAAAAATTTCCAAAAAATATAAAATTTGGTATCCAATCATATTTTAACGTGGATATCATGTTGAGAGATTCGGATCGTCTGTTTGAACTTTGAAATTGA
Source organism: Carex littledalei (assembly GCA_011114355.1). Classification (NCBI taxonomy): domain Eukaryota; kingdom Viridiplantae; phylum Streptophyta; class Magnoliopsida; order Poales; family Cyperaceae; genus Carex; species Carex littledalei. Next base: position 5,085,076 of record CM022097.1, read on the forward strand.
ATATAAAGATGTTGGGGTACGATTTGGGCATAAAGCAATGGGGCATTTGCGTACATGTGTGTACATATATATGTCTATACATGTATAGATGTATATATATATATATATATATATATATATATGGAGTAAGGCTACGGTGCTTTGCAAAGTAAAACCCCCTCTTTACTTCGGGCTACTTTTTGCATTTTGAAAATCCAAACAACCGATCTGAACCGTTCAACATGTTTTAAATGTTGAAATGTGCTTGGAGACCAAATTTTACATTTTTTGGAATTTTTTTACTATTTATTAAGCCACTTTGAAAATTGCTGATCCGGTGGTCCAGAAAATTTTACTGTTTTTTACTGTTCACCATTGGATCAGTGATTTTCAAAGTAGCTTAATAAATAGTAAAAAAATTCCAAAAAATGTAAAATTTGGTCTCCAAGCACATTTCAACATTTAGAACATGTTGAACGGTTCGGATCGGTTGTTTGAATTTTCAAAATGCAAAAAGTAGCCCGAAGTAAAGAGGGAGTTTTACTTTGCAAAGCACCGTAGCCTTACTCTATATGTATGTATGTATGTATATATATATATATAGAATCTGGCTAATATGCTACGCGTATATAAAGGCCCCTCCGTGCTACGGCTCACTTTTTGAGTTTTCAAAATCCTAACGGTCGATCCGAACCGTTCAACATGATCTCCATATGAATATGTACTTGCAAACCAAATTTTACATTTTTTAGAATTTTTTTACTATTTATTAAGCCACTTTGAAAATCGCTGATCCAATAGTCCAGAAAAGTTTACTGTTGTGTACAAATTAGTGTTTTTTCAAAGTAGCTTAATAAATAGTAAAAAAATTCTAAAAAAATGTAAAATTTGGTTTGCAAGTACATATTCATATGGAGATCATGTTGAACGGTTCGGATCGACCGTTAGGATTTTGAAAACTCAAAAAGTGAGCCGTAACACGGAGGGCCCTTATATACGCGTAGCACCGTAGCACTGTCCTATATATATATATGTATATATATATATGTATGTATGTATATGTGTGTGTGTGTGTGTGTGTGTGTATAGAGAGAGAGGTTGGCTAATATCAAAACATTTGTTCCGGAACCGTGGTGCAACCAATTAGTTTTCTGATTTTTTTCTGTTTTTCAAAGTCCAAATGGTCGAACCAAACCGTTGGATGTGATCTCTATATTAAAATGTGCTTGGAGACAAAATTTGACATCTTAAAAATTTTTTTTTACTATTTGTGAAGTCAGTTTTAAAATCGTTGATTTTAATAAACAGTGATTTTAAAACTGGCTTAATAAATAGTAAAAAATTCCAAAAAATGTAAAATTTGGTCTTCAAGCACATTTTAATACAGATTGAATGTTGAACGGTTTGGATTGACTATTTGGACTTTGAAATGTAAAAACCGAAGCGTTTGTTCCACGACCTAGGAACAAACGTTTTGATATTAGCCAACCTCTATATATATATAGAGAGAGAGAGAGAGAGTGATGCTACGATGCTTTGAGAAGTAAAGAGGATGTCATATCTCAATTTTCAAAGTTCAAATAATCGATCCGGATTTCTCAACACGATCTTCATATTGAAATGTGCTTGGAGACCAAATTTAACATTTTTTGGAAATTTTTTACTATTTTTTTTTTTTGTTGAAAATTAGTGTTTTTCTGAATTCTTTTTGTTATTTAATGAAAAGCTGTGATTTTCAAAAATTCTAAAAAAATGTAAAATTTGGTCTCCAAGCACATTTCAATATGAAAATCATGTTGAGATGTTCGGATCGACGGTTTGAAATATGTGTATATATCCCCGCTAAAGCAGACAAACCCATGCCCGAAAACTGCCTTTTTCTCACACACTCGTGGTAAGGAACCATTAAAGAAGAGTAGTAGGTCAAGCAGCTTCCAAATCTAACATTGGACAGGCATATGATACTAATTTCTCTTGCTGTGGTTACGCGATATTTCTTGCTATTTAAGATTTGCAAGGGTGGACAGAAAATTCACAAGGGGAATGGCATTTGGTGTACCCAAAGTTGTTCCATAAAACTTGAGTACCATTCTCAAAAATTAAATGGTCCGAACCCTACTCGCCATTGCCTCAGGAAGAATTCGTAGAAACACCTAATTGGTAACAACAACATGTGATTAAGATAGAAGACCTGAAGAGGAGGCTGCATGAGCTGCTGCTGCTTCATTTGGGGCTGAGAAGGCGGTTGGAGCTGCTGCATTGCCAGTTTATGCTGCTGTTGCTGTAGCAAGATCAGTTTCTGCTGCTCATACAGCACAAATTCCTCTGGCTTCTCCCACTTACAAAATAAAATAAAAACATTGATCATCAGTTTATTGTATATTGTGTGCTAGTATCGATAAGGTTTGTTTTAGTTTGGGCTATTTCAGAAAACCATAATCAAACACAAGCAAATAAAAACTGAAAGAACCCAAAAAGAAAAGGCATTAGGCTGTGATAGATTCCGTGAGAAATTATGTCAGATTATAAACAAGATCAAACATGCAAGACAAGATATAAAATCCGTAATCCTTGGTTTACCTTGCTTTCTTTTGTGTTGTTGTTATAATAGTACTTAAACCCTTCAGGAGAAGTGTGCTCTGTCCAGTTGCAGGTCAATGGGAGGGAAGGTGCAGTTGCTGGTAGCGGTGGTCCAGACATGACTGAAGCTTGGGAGCCAGCTGGAGTACTCGTTCCAGTCATTGCCTACACGGTAAAAAAAAAAACAGATTAAATTAAAATGAACAACAAAAATATTGGAACTGCTATTAAAGGGCAAAGTCTACTAAGTAATATCACAGTCACAGAGGCACTTTTTTTAGCAATCTTACAGCCAAATTAGCAATCAACTAAAACTCCAGTAATAATAGGAGAGTTGGCTTCCTCATTCCATGGTGTGAATTCACAATCTTCTCTCACCAAGCAATGAACAGAGATTTCCAATGTTACATAGGTTCCATTTGCAATAATTTGCAAACAAATGACATATAAAGTTTTTGCTTGAGTACATAAAGTTTTCCACAACAAACAAAGAGAATCTGTTGTTTCTTGGAGCAAGAAATTGTGATCAGAAGGAGAGTAAAACTTCCAATACCTGTTGTTTACCTCCCTGGGTGGCCTGCTGCTGCATCATCTGCAGCTGCTGCTGGAGTTGCATGATGGCCTGTTGAGAGGACTGGAAGCTTGACTGCAGTGCCTGCTGCTGCTGCTGCAGCATTAACTGTGGTACTTGCTGCTGGTGCTGCAGTTGAGGAAACTGCTGTTGCATTCCCAGGGGAGGTTGCAGAGGTGCCCCAGAGGGAGGAGCATTCTGTTGCATAAATGGTTGATTAGGCATCTGATTTCCTAGCCCAGGTATTGGAAGAGATGATGCACTTTGGCCAAATGAGTTAAGGCCGCCCGACTGTGGGACCTGATGTGGGCCTGACGTCTGCTGGATCGGTGGCTGGGAAAGGGATCCCTGCATTTGTTGAGGATTAGGTTGCGGCATAGTTGGGAAGTTTTGTTGAGCTGACACGAGGGGCTTCTGCATGGGAGACATTTGAGGGACTGCCATGCCAGGGCGAATCTGTGGCATTGATAAGTTGCCACCCTGTAAAAATGCATGAAAAACAGAAATAAATACAAATGTTGTAAATAACCGGACTAAAGGACTGCAGGTTGCCTGGTAGAAATAGAATACATACTGGTTGGTTCACAATTTTCTGATATCTGAGCTGATCATATGACTTGTGTCTCTTTCTGTGATTCTCTCTTTTTGGCATTACTTGATTATTAAATATTCCTTTCTCTGTTAATCTCTCGCATTGTCTAGCCATAATGTCGCACAAATATAAAATCAGCTCAGGTATCTCACACTTTACAAATACAAGATGACTACTTTATCCAATATTTTTCCATACCAGTTGTGCAGATGATGGAGCAGCTGAGTGATTTGGTAGAGATCCATTGCTCGGAAACATCGGCGGTGTAAACATATTTGCCTATCAACAACGCAGAAGTATTAAAATGTGCAAGAAACCCAAGTCCAATCAAACATGACAACATAAACGTAACATAACTGTTATCAAATAGCTTCTCGTAAATTTCTACAATGTTCGAAACTGATGATGCAAGACTTTAGAATTCATTATAAAAAAGGAGACATTATAGTTTACTACAGTGCCAATACATGTGTGCTATTTTTTTTATGAAAAAGAAAACTGTAGCATACAGAATCAGTAGATGAGGTCACAGGACCGCCTCTTCCAGCTGCATGATTGTCTGGTCCATAATTATTAAACTGGTTGCCTCCCAGAGCCTGTGGGCTTGGCGGACGCCATGGTTCATGAGGCCCTCGTCGGTCCCTTGGTTCATCAAGATTGGCTGTAGGCCTGATGAGAGATAAGTTGATTAGTTCACAATGAATAAAAAGCAATGTAATATCTTACTCAAGTAATAAGAGATAGGAATCAAAACAAGGTAAGAGTCAACCTGATAACTAAAGCTGTGTCAGAACGAGGACTGAAGCCAGGACCACCAAAAGCAGGTCCACCCCTGTTGGAAAAAATGGACTTCAAGAAATCAATGCTTCAATTGAAGAATGCAATTTGGAGCTTAATTTTACATAATGTATTCTAGTATGGTACAATTGCTGTAGAAATTAACATGCTGATACAAATCAGTAGTTGTTACTTTGCTCTTTCTTTGGTTAACATGTCTAAGAGGTATGGTGAACAATAGCTCATATCAATTGAACTGAACTATTTATCCAAGACTAATGCAACCAATTACCTTGATTCTCCCGGCCTTGGTCTCTTTGGATCAGCAAATCGTACAATTAGAGGCTGATCGCAGCCCTGGAATAACACAAGAAAAATTGTTAACTACTATTATAAATACAATGCTAGGATGCAGTGAATCAACACAAGTTTCTTACCCGCATAACAAAGATCCCATTTAGGTCACTCATTGCTGCTGTAGCTTGGTCCCGTGAAGCGAACTTAACAAATCCACAACCTATTAGTTTAACCATTGTAATACACAATAAAGAAAAATTAAACAAAGGACTAATGCAAAAAAAAGTTATTTACAGAAGGTGTAAAAGGGCAAACCTCTGCTCTGCTTCATCGCATCCCTCATGATGTAAACATCTTCCACATGACCATAAGGTGCAAATATCTAAAAAAAATATTAAATGTAATGTTAGTAACTAAACAAGGTTAAAACAAGATTAGTGAACATCTGATGTACAGTTCCTTTACCACCAAACCCTAAACCCCCATTCTCTCTCTCCCCTTTCATTTTTCTTTGATCCTTTTTGGTTTCTCTTGTACTTGTAACTTTTCCTTTAATTAGTACAACTTCTAGTAGGATCTTTGCCTACTTGTTCTAAAAGATAAACAAACATACAGACAAATAATACTACATAACAGAACAAAGGATTATCTTATATCAGATCTTCTGACGGCAAGTACACCTACAAATATCATAAATGAACTTACTTCATGAATCTCCTGCGGAGTTGCTTGTTTATTCATCGAAGCTACAAACAGCTTATTCTCAGCAGCCCCTTGAAATTGACCTTCAAAATACATAATAAATTGAGTAATTGGGCAAGAAGTGCTTATTTTCAACATCAGAATATAAAACAAAAAAAAACTATCATGAGGCAAAGTAGAACATATTAATACCATGTCGCTCCCTCTCACCATCAGCATATCTAACTTGAACAGGACCATGTTCCTGGCAAAAAAAAGAAAGAAAAATCATATAGCTACCTTGAGTAAAATAATACGTATGTAAAGACAGTACAAATAATATGTTCAAACAAGATAGATATGCAAGCCAAGCACTTACTCCAGGCAATGTATACTGGTTGTGAAGTGCTCTGATGGCTCTCTCAGCTTCCTCATGAGTGGTGTATTTGACAAAACAACATCCTGAAAAGCCATTGTCATACTATACATCACAAAAACTAACTAATTTCCTCTGCACTGATGCCATAGTCAGAGGTACAAGCATCATGAACAAGTAAAAATAAATGCACATACAAACTTAACACAATACTCAATATTGAAAATGTATGTCATAGAACAAAACCAGGGATGCTAAATTAAAAGAACAAAAAACTAAAGAACCATGCCAACACCCAGACATGCAAATTATACATGTGCAAATGCTCTCACCCAGATAATGCCAAAACAAAACCAGAATAGTTTCCTGTAGCATAAGCGAGAATGGACATCAAATAAATATCAAAATCGTGTGAGCTTGAACTAAAACTTCCAATTAGAAATTTACTTATGCCGGCCTGGGAACCCAACTAAGATCATCAAAAGCTTATATGGACATCCTAATTCCAACCAATTATCCACATTTAACAAAATAGCAGACGCTCAGCAAATAAAAGTTGCAGTTATGCCCATTCCAAGATATATCACCACAGATAAATCACATTCTCAGCACAAAATGTAAACTTCAGTTAAGAAACCCAGAATATAACAAGATAGATGCCTGCAATACATATGTTTCAGTAACAGATCATGAAGCACCGTATGCACATGAAAATTTGGATATATTGGTCATAACACAACAAGTCGGTTCCAAAACCTGCACTTCTATTTAGATTTTTGCAGCACGCTAGTACGTTGTTCGAAGAGGAAAGAAAGTGATAGTCCACATATGATTCAGCTCCATGCCAAACCATAACAAAAGGAAATCATATGTGAAACAACAACTGCATGCATTAAATAGAGAATAAGAGAAAGACGTTTGAAAGCAAGGATTTCATTCATACAATGACTGGACAAGCAATCAAAAGCTACCATCACAAGGAACGGTGCAACAAAAAAGCATTCATACTGGCAGTCGTTGTGCGTCCTAAAACTATTGCAGTCTAACCCATGAAAGTCGCATGATTATCGTGTCGGATATACAGACATTCAAAAAACAGTAGAGCCAACATAACCACAAAACTATGCATCATATTCCCATGATAATCACTAATTGCACATTCACATCAAGAAATGGATAAACAACATCAGATGAATCACAATCACATGAATCAAATCACCCCAGTTTATCATCTAAGCTGTTTCATAAATTGAGGTAACGACCAGACAAGAAAAGTTAAAGCTTAGCAACCAAAAAAAAGCATGCATGAGCACATCATTTAGCATTTTTATTACAAGGTCTATAGGACAAGATGTTTAAATTTTAAGTTTTAAACTATACAAATTAGTGGTTTGAGTGAAAATCTATTAAATTTCTCACAATCCTGTCTTGTGTGCTCAAGCACAGAAAGATCAGAAAGGAAGTGTAGGGAACCAAAATCAAGTGCTCCTCTTACCTCTTTAGGAGACCTGTAAAGGGAAGAAAGACGGAAAGGTGTGATGATATTATTGAAATAAAATCAATCTAAGCATACCTCTTTGTTCGCCGGTCTTTTTATCTTTGATGAATGCAACTTCAATCACATTACCATGTTCTTCAAATAATGGGCGAATCTGTAATGCCAAAATAAATACAAATTCTAGTGTCAAAATCGCACGCATTTGTACTGGGTCAAATACAACAATCAAGTGTTGACGTAGTACTCACATCTTCTTCAGTGGCTGTAGGTGGGACCGATCCAATAAAAAGTTTGACATAGCTGATCCTTCCTTCACGATCTGTGTATATTTAAATAAATAATGAACAGCTTAGCAAAAGTTTCCCGGGGAATACTCAGTGCGTGAGAAATTTAAGATGCAAAAGCAGTTTTTTCAGGCAGCGGATGGGGTGTTTCTTCGTTTTGGCTATGGAAATCGGCCTTAAGTAGCTATTTCAAAAGAAAACGAAAAAGACATCTGAAATACATGGTTCTGAGGCTTTATTAGCTCTACTTTCTCTAAAGGAGACCAACCCTTAACACCAAATGTAAGGTCTCTTCAGGAATTGTAATCTGTACATCAGAAATATGCAATATAGGGTTTATAGAAATTTTTCCCCAAATCTACGTTAATAGGGTTTACACAAACCACTCATCTTTTAAGGGAGAATAAGGTAAGAACCAAAACCAGGGTTCACGAATTACCTGGACTATCACCTCTGGAGGAAGAGAACCCGCCACGTCTGGGCGCCGGCATGGGGCCACCACTCATTGGGGGCCCATTAAAGCCTCCACCTGGACCACCACCACCAGAACCGCCCCTAAATCCTCCTTCATAATCATTCCCTCCGCGGTACGGATGGTACCGTCCGCCGCCGCCGGAGAACCCCTCGCCTCCGCCGCGGGAGTGGCGATGGTTACCGCCCTGTGTGGGGCTCCCCGACGACCACCGCGACTGCGTCCGGTTCCTGTCGCCGGAGCGCTCGCCCCGGTTTCTGTCCATAGGCTTTCTAGGGTTTCTTGTTGTTAGCTCTCAAAGTTCACGGAGAGACGAGAGAAAAGAAAAGAGGATTCCGAAGTAGACAAAAAGAGATGACGTCAAATTGAGAGGTAAGGGACAGACGGGAGACGATGCAGAGTGCCGGAAGGAGGCGAAGCTAGGGGTTTGAAGCAGGAGAGATTCTACAAGGTCGTTTTAAGAGATTTTAGAATTTTGCGGGGGACACCTTGGCAAAATAGGAAATTCAGATACATATGTTGTGAAGTGCCACGAAAGCGATGCCGATGCTTGGATAAATACTACGCGAGAACTATTTTGCAAATAAGTGGTCCGGTTTCAGCTTATATGGGCTTTACGACCGTTGGGAATTGGGACGGGAGCCCAGTAGAACTGCAGAAGAGCCCGATTTCAACTAGGTTTACCGTCTAGAATGGGCATGAACAATTTTTTAAATTAGAGGCAATTTCATGTATATTCCTCAAAAAATCTCGAAATTACTTATTTTCCTTCTAAAATTCATAAGATCATATTGTCCATCTAAATTCAAAAACTCACAGATTTATACAATTTATTGACTTTTCTATTAAAACTCATTTTAAATTTATAAAATACCCATTTGATCATTTACTAAAAAAAAATAAAAATGGTAGATTATATAAAAGAAATAATTGGTCGGTTGTGAGAGCAAATAATTAATTTTCTTACTCGTGACGCATACACAAGCGTATGCCTAAATGTCGTTGTGTATGTGTCACATGTAGAGAAATAAATTATGTCTTCGAAAACTGGCCGGTTAGAAGATGAAATATTTTCATATACAGACTGCATATTTTATTTTTTAATAAAGGATAAAATGGGTACTGTATAAATTTAAAATGACTTTTAATATAAAAGTCAATTTATTGGGTAAATTTGTGAGTTTTTAAAATTTAGATGGGTAAATATGATTTTATGAAGTTTAGAGGGGTAATGTGAAATTTCAAAATTATCAAGGGGTATAAATGAAATTCTCCCTTTAAATTATGTATTGTTGGAGTGACTTTTATCACTCTTATATAACGTTCTTTGAAGTATGACTTTTTTTTGGCATCAACTCTGATTTGCTGGATCAGTCAATTTATATTTCTTACCTTTAAATTTTATTCTTGCATTAGTTTAAATCACAACTATGCATTGAATATTGATCATGTTAACTTAATTAAAATTAACTCTATCGAATTTAAACATAATCACATCTAACCTGATTATAATGTAATCAGTTTTCTTCACAATATTACTATAACATGATAATAACAATAGAAGGAATATTTTAGTATTTACATACTATAATATATTTTTTATTCAAATTAAGATTTATTTTTTTATCCAGCTATTTCACTTAACATGGATCAAGGATCAAATTCTTAATCTTTTAAAAAAAATTGTTAGGGGTGACTAAAACATAAAATACACAATACGTAATGGCAAATAAGTATAAATACTTAAAGTGAAATTCTAACAACTAAATTACTAATAAACCTTTACCATTTTATGTTTGATGAAGAAGGGGAGGCAACCATGTAAATACTTAAAAAAAAAAAATCGACTAAATTTCAATATACATAATTACAATTTTAAAATCATAGTGGTGACTAAGCACTCCTACAGATAATTGTAGATCCAGTCCTACCTTATATTCTCATCGATGAATGAGCTCATATCGCGTGCTCTTTTAGTTATTAGAGGGGTAGTGGCGTAGGAGGTCAATTTGGGTCCGATGCCCATCGGACTCAAAGTGAGTTCGATGGGTTCGATGACCGTCCGATCTGCTTTAAGATTCGCTTCTGTAACTTTCGCGTTTGCTTTAAAATTTGTGCGCACGAATTTAAAGCAGATCGGACGGTCCCGAAACCCATCGGACCCAACCTGCTCTAAGTGGCGTAGTGCATTGGAGCATCTTTGCAGGAATAACGCGTTTGTGATTTTTGATAGTGAAGACACATAGGATCTACTTGATGACTTCTTGGATTGATCGTTTTTTCTCTCTTTGCATTTTAGGGAGGTTGGATGTTTATACGTTAGTTTGATATTTTGTATCTTTTGTTGCATAAACTCCTAGGCCAAAATATTCTTTTTTATTGTCTATCCTGAATTAGAAAAAAAAAATAGTCATGTATTTTCAAGCTACTGTTTATCTGTGGCAAACAAATTTACCTATCTGCGTCAAATTTATTTTCTTTCCAGCCCAACTCCTCATTTTCTTCTCAGTCAAATCCATTCTATTGCTTACCTGGCCCAATTCTCGAGTTTGCCACTGGTTTTATTTATTTTATCGAATAATAGTCATGTATCACCAAAAAAAAACATAAAAGAAGGTGATGACCTGAGGACCTTTTTTTCTTTAGCACTCCTAATCTTATTTCTCTTTCCTTTCTTAGTTCAGCTGGGTGAAAAGGAGGCAAACTACTAGTAGTTGATATTGTAAAGTATACAAAGCAAGTCTGTTCAGAAGCGGAACTAGAAAATCATAATAGAAGTGACTAAAATTTAAAATACACAATAAATGGTATGTGAGATTTAAACTTAATTCCTCACACTCACAATCTCTAACCACTAGACAACAAGTAAACATTTGATATTTTACAAAGAAGCTAAACTATATAAAAAGTTATAAAAAAATAAAATTCAATTAAATTTCAATACACATATTAAAATTTAGAAATCATAAGGGCGACTTAGCCACTCCGGACTAACCTTTAACCTTTAGATCCATCAAAAAATCTGGCGCCATTTCATTAACAAAAAATTAAAATCTTTCTTCCAAATGCCAAAAAGAAAAAAAAATAATAATGGTATTGATTTTTTATGAAATGACATTATTAGGTAAATTAGATAATTTGTACTTTATCTAAGAGTTTTTAGTCATCTAATTTAGTCGCATTCCTGATTTTTATTTGTTTTTATATTTCAGATCTTAAATTTCTAAAAATACATACATATCTACAAAATAATTAATAAATACAAATGCATATGTAAAAATATTAGTAATTAAAATAAACTCTGTCCCGTTGAATTTAAAATTAAGAATGAAATGAAAAGTCCAATACATATGTTATGGGACAAAACAATACAATATTGGTACCCGTGTGCATACAATTTGTCAATTCCTAAAGGATTTGGATTCATTTGTGATATCCGACCCGCTACCCACTGAATTTTATATATATCGGTGTGCTACTTAACCTTTTCCTTCGCACTGTTCCATTCCATCCATCCCTCCAAATTCCAAATACTTATCAAAAAATGAGAGACCCAGAACCCCAGCGAAAGACAGCGAGAGACGCAGCACCGAATCAAAGAGAGGATATTCCCTCGACCTACCCTTCAGTGACACAAGGTATAAGGAATCAAGAGCGAGAAGTAGACGAAGAAGACAAGGAGGAGATTTCAGTTGAGTCATATCCGATGCCTCCTTCCTACTTGCTTCCACACCTCGCCGCCGGTGGCTGCGGCGGCGCCGTCAGAGAAGGAGAGGACCAGCCTTTGGTGCCACCTCTCAATTTCGCGATGGTAGAACATGGCGTGTTTCGATCGGGATTCCCAGAAGCCAGCAACTTTCCCTTTCTCCAATCGCTTGGTCTCCGCTCTGTACTGTAAGAGGAAAATCTAAATTTTAGGATAAGTCAGCGAGTATTTCGAATAGAGCTTTTTTAGAAATTTTGCTTCTGATTTTGAAATTATACATTTCTTCTTTCTTCACCAGGTGTCTTTGTCCAGAGCCATACCCGGAGGAAAATTTGGAGTTTCTGAGGACTAATGGAATCAAGCTTTTCCAGTTCGGGATGGATGGTTCCAAGGTTAGAAAAAAATAATGCTGATAAAAAAATTATTATTCTAGTAATAATGTGTATTTTTCCCCATACGAGTGTACCATACGGAATTTTCTTGAATTCCGTGCTTAGCTTAACTTGCCGTTGCCGGGCTGTTTGGTGAGCTGCTTATCTCCGCTTGTTTATGATGTGGATTTGTTTCTACTGGATTCGGTTGATCTCTGGTGTCTTTTTCTCCCAAAAGTCTTTTCCACCACCACCACCACTTTTTCCTTGATCCAACTTGATCTAGTGGATAACATGACAAATCACCAAATACTTAGGCCTAAATTCTCTAGGTGTCAGAACAAAAAATTCTCTGAAATATATAAATGTGAAACCATCATTGTCAGATTCTTTTATGACCGCTTCAAGTCTTCAACCGAAGGTTGCTTCTCATACTTTAGTCTTCTTAATTTGTACCTAATCTATAATAATCATCATTTTCTGTGTTGCGTGTTGGCAAATAGAAAATTCTTAATTTAAACCTAATTTTCTGGCTACCTAGCAGTATGCGATGTGAAAAAAATTGCGGCTTCGTTTTTGTCTTACGCTTATATTGGAATTTTTGTTTATTTAACTTTAGAAGCCAGGATTAGTAGCAAATTAATAATATTTTAGAAATACTGTATTTAAACCTCTGATCTTAGAACTTTAAAGCCTCCCAGTGGTTTTCACAAATACTGATGGATCCCTGTTTCATATTTTCTTTTCAATTTTATCAGACTATTTTTCTTGTTTATTTAATAGTTTCATTCATGCATTGGTTCTGTGCAGTTCTAGACTTCTAGGACAGACCCTTACTGAATTGCATGCCAAATGAATTGATTACCTAATTTTACTTTTTTATAGGAGCCATTTGTTAACATTCCAGAGGATACCATAAGAGAAGCTCTCAAAGTTGTTCTTGGTATGCATATAGAATTAAATATCCGTGCTCCATTTTGTTTGTTTACTTACCTTATCATGTTGTTGTTGTTGTTCTACTTCTATGATATACATTTTCTTTCATTGCAGATACTAGACACCATCCGGTGCTCATTCATTGCAAGAGGGGAAAGGTAATAAATTATTTAATTACCTTCAGCTCCTTATTTATGCGCTTAATTATTTAGATAGGGGCACCGAAACTATTCAAGGCTTTGCAATGGAGTCCTCAATGGAGTCCTTGCACCTTACGATTAGAAATTTTAATGGCTGGTCTGTTCCTTCTTGCCTGAGAGATATTATTATTGTCAAATTGTCGTGAGCTTAACAAAACAACATTGGTCATTTGCTCTGTTTGATTAATTGAGTCATTGGGGTCTCAATTTTGTTTGCAAAATGAATCAGGCTGTGGTGCCTGCTGCAATCTGGCTCGCATGCAAAATAAAAAAGTTTTGACGCTCTTGTTAAATTATCTTATTGCATATTCCTAGAAAGAAAAATCAAAACTGGAAGCATCTCATATGCCCATCCAAAGGTTTAAATGTCAATACAGGGGCCACTTTGAATCTTTGGAAACAACGGGTGGCATACAAAGAATACTTCAGCATCTTAATTATGTGACATTTTTACAGTATGTCAAATGTTTATCTGTGCAATTTTACTAAAGGTGTCATCTTTTCTTTTGGTCTCTTTTATACAGCATCGAACCGGCTGTGTGGTGGGTTGTCTAAGAAAATTGCAGAAATGGTGCCTAACTTCGATTTTTGATGAGTACCAACGTTTTGCTGCTGCTAAGACCAGGATATCTGACCAGAGGTTTATTGAGATCTTTGATGTCACCTCCTTGAAACACTTAAATACTTCATTTACCTGCCTGGAGAAGTAAAAGCTCTTCAAGGCTTAAGTTTTATTCCAATTCTGCTTGTTTTTTCTTCTTTGCCTGTTTGAGTTCTGATAAGTAGAGGAGATAAAGTCCATAATATAGATCGACAGTTGTAGATGTGACTTCATTTGTTTGTTTGTTTTTTCTTATCGGCACGTCATATAGTAGTACATAAAGTTGGGATACATATAATAAGAAAGTGGCCTTCTAGTAGTTTTATATGTTTTTGAACCTCACGAGATTTTAAGAGATGGATATCTCGACTCCAAACATACTTATTAACCGACAGCAAAATAATGAATATATTCCTTAATTTTTTGGGGAGCATTCATGTATATCTTTCAAGAACCTCGAAATTAAGTATTTCCTCTGAAATTAATAATATTATATTTATCCTTCTAAATTTCACAATTTATCCAAAATATTGTCTTTTCTACTTAAATCCTTCTTAAAATTTTAAAGATTCCATTTACTCTTATTAAAAAAAATTAAAAATACGTAGTATGTGTAAGAGAACCATGGTATCTACATTTTAAAATTTAGGGAACAATCTTTAATACTTTGAAAATTTAGAATAAGAGTAAATGCATCATACGCACTATCCTTCTAAATTTCAAAATTTAGATATATGTAGGACAAATAATTAATTTCTCTAAATTATGATGCATACACAGTAACATTTAGATATATGTTTGTGTGTGCATCTCAATTAGAGGAAATGAACCATTATTTACAAATGTTGCATATTTTTTATTGTTTTAATAAAAAATAAAACATAAACTTTATAAATTTAAAATGAGTTTTTATAAATAAAAAAGACAATACATAAGGGAAAATGCGTATTTTAGAGATTTTTGAAGGATATATATAAAATTTCTCTTAATTTTGTTATCATATAATTTAGTCATTAGAAGATAGTGCTTTTGTTATCTCCTTTGTTTCGTGTTTTTGAAGTGATTTTGATGTTTTCAATGTTTGTAAAACATGAAGCTTATCTTAAAACTCGCGTTTGATAAATAGGATAAAGAAGGTTAAGCCGCTACAAACTTTTAGTTGTTAGAAAATTCAGCCACGTCTTTTGTTGATTGTGTTTTTTTCAAGAGTTTTGCTGAATTATATCTTCACAAGTTGTCGTTATTGTGATGACATAATGTTATAGATTGTGCTTCAAAAAAGAAGAGAGGGAAGGAAGGGGATAGAAAGGGTAATAAGAAGAACTATATTTTAAATCAGGATTGGGTAAAGAACGAAAGGAAATGGTGTTTAATTTTTGTGTTTTAATTTTCTCTCTGCCCTCCTCTTTCTTTGACTCTCCTTCAATATTTTAATTACTGATACAAATAAGCTTATTTGGCCAATTCAATCATCCCTCCCCTATCCTTCCTTTTCGTTTTTTTGTTTGTTTGTGAATTTTAGTCTAAATAATCAAATTAGACGCTGCATACTATTTGTGTACACCTTCGCTATGCTCTTTCCTCTCCTTTTAGTCTCCAATTAATCAATGTATTATTGCAAAGTGGGCCATTGTCGTTCACTTTATTTGACATATATTTTAGAGATATGATTTTTGTACTCTTTTTGCCTTTAATATTTATAAACCTTCGTACTCAATGAATAGGTTAGTTGCAAGCGCACAACCTATCGATTGTAGTATTTAGGTGTCGATCCGCAGGGAGATAGGGAAATACCAATTTTTAATAAAGAAAACTACTTTTAAAACTAAACTATAAAAGTAAAAGGGGGATTTTGTGTAATTTCGTTTTTAGTGAAAATTAAAGGTTCATAACAAAAAGCGATTAAAAGTCGTGTGTAAATCAAGTTTGAGAAGTCTAGGGGTATTCGGTCCACAATCCCTTGCTAATTCTATCTACTCGGTTTGTTTGAATTCATGTTTGATTTGATGAGGTTTCTAACCTAAAAGTATTAAAAAGGGTCACTGTCGTGAATTAATAACGTGCCTAGATAGTTTCGGACTTCACGGTCGTTCTTCACCCTAGCTATCTAGACCCATTAAGCTCTTGTTAGCATTTGGAACAAATATTGATACAAATACTTTGGGTGGATGGATTAATGTTTCTCGAATTCTTGAGCTGTCACTAACCTAGAGGGATATTTAAGTCACATGCTCCAAAGTATATATCAATATTTGTTCTAAGGTGTCCTGATTATGGGTTTGACTTCACGGTCGTTCTTCACCAAACCCTAACCCTAATTTCTATAGTTCTGGTTTGTATATCAAAGTACGGTCGCTTCTAATCCAAATCCTAAGGTATTTATGCTCATAATTTGGTACTCTCCTATCCCATCCTAACTACTTTGGTTCTTTCGAATCCAAAGCGGGACTTGTCCAATTCAAGTACTAAACTATGTAATTAGCACAAATGATAAATCACAGAAATTAACAATCAAATCCGATAAAACAATCATAATAAAAACAAATATCCGAATAAGATAGAATTAAACAAGTTCATGCATTGACCTAAACCCCTAGAGAGGAAATCTAGCCTCTCATGGAGAAGCAAGCATCCACAAGAAAATACAAGATAAACATGGTAAAAACTGAGAAAATACGTAAGAGAAAAGAATACAACCAATCTCCTAGTTCCTGCCCAAGTTCTTCCCTTGTCGCTCAAGCAAAACCTCGACTTCTCCTTCTCTTCCTTCGCAACTTTGATCACCGCCGGAAAGTGGAGCAGAATGACTTCAATTGAGCAATGATGAGCAGTGATGATTTCTCCTGTGGCCTCCTTAGCCTTATATAACATTTTCTGAACTTAGATTCGGCGCCCACTAAGTTAGTCATTTTCTGAACTTGGGGATCAAGTTGTTATATTTTCAGCACCCACTAAGCCTACTAACTTCTATATTTCTAATTCTGTGATTAATAACTTGGAGACCAAGTTATTCTAATTTTGGCGCCCACTAACTTTCCATATTTAGCAGTTTTTCAGGCTGATGCGGCCATTGATGCGGCTGTACAGAATTATACATTCCGAATTTGGATTTGTTTCCTTCATGAAAGTTGTAGATCTCTTTGTCCTGGTTCCGTCAAGCTTTGAATTACCCAAATTGGAGTTCGTATGACCAAGATATTGCTAAAATACGAACTGTGTGTCGCTGAGTGCGGGTGCACCCATCCGCACTCTGGGTCAGTGCGTCCGCACTGCGCTCGGACTTTTCTGTTTTCATCTCCTGATGGCTGAGTGCGGGTGGCTGACCCGCACTGGAGGTCAGTGTGTCCGCACTGGACTCTGTTTCCCCTGTTTTGCTCTGAAATTCAAACGGGCATAACTCATGATCCGTAACTCCGTTTTCAGTGTTCTACCACTTTTCGGAAAGCTTGCGAGAAGATCTACAATTTGCTCCATTTCCTGTAACTTAATAGACTTTGACAGTAACTTGATTCTTGGATATATTTCATTATATTATCTACTAAAATACAAGATATTTGGTGCTATTATGTGATAAAAACTAGATCGAATATGTATATAATTTAGGCCTATCAAATTCCCCCAAGCTTGAACCTTGCTTGTCCCCAAGCAACATCTAAACTTGGACTACAATTCGATCTCTTTGATATACCTTATATCAAGTATGTTTCTCAAATGAAAAATTTGTATGATCTTGGCAAAAATTAAAAATTCTCATGCAAACTTCCCAAATTTCAAGTTGAACCCTCAGATAATTATGACTCAACCCATAATTTGATTACTCTAACTTTTATTTCCTTAAAGGCTTTGAATTTGTGAACTTCGTTTTTCCAAATTTATTGAAAGACATGCCATTTTAAATGTAGAACTTTCAAATACCCCCAAGCTTGAATCAAACTTGGGTTAGAAAATCACGGACTTCGTGTGTTGATATATGCATATTCTTATTGTTTTGTTGCTTTTGATTTTCTCATTTTTAGCACTATTTTCCCCATCCTCATTTAAGCACCGGCTAGTTACAAGTAGTTAACTGTACCCAACCGTTCTAATTCAAGGGTGCTTTGCATGCTCTTAGTCTAACCCTTCCACTAACATGAATGTTAATTTTATCGGGAGACTAGCAGAGCAGGAGTGCTAAGGACTCATAACCATAAGTACGTCATGAAGCCGTAACATAGGTCATTGGAGTCACCTTTTATTTTCCAAAATTTTCAATTTTACCTAATTTCTCAACATTTATGCATATATCATGAATACACACATCCCTAAGTATTCCTTCATACTTATGGATATCCCAATCTTTCTAAATTTTAAAATTCCCAAATATAAATAGCTTCTCTAATAAATTTGAATTTCTAATGCCCCAATTTCATACACCTTTATTTCCACAAAGTTTTTCGCCAAATTATGTAGTCATTTCAAATTATTCCAAGGATTTACCGAAAATTATTCAAAATTTTGCATCAATACTTCTAATTTTTCCAATCACTCAAATTTATCAACAAAATGCATGACACAAAACTAGGTAAACATCCTAACAAGTCGGACTGGACCCTATTCAAGGTTAGGTAAAACCCTAGTTTTAAACAAAAAATTTAAACATGCCTAAACTAAATGCAAGATACAATTGTGAATTCAGTTTTTCATTTAATCCTCCCCCCAGCTTAAACAAAACATTGTTCTCAATGTGTCAATTCATACTAGAAGAGAAAAAAAAAAAATAGAAACTCACAAGATATTGCTCGGTTTAATGTCGGGAGCTCGACTTGTTGAGGCTCAGTTTGAAGGTGGTGGATCATCGAGGGCAATTGCCTCCTTTTCGATGATCGGTTCATCTTGAATGAAATGTTTGAGCCGCTGTCCATTGACTTTGAATGAATCCATTCTTTTCACTCCAGATTTCGAAGGTACCATGGTCGAAAACTCGTGACACTTGATATGGTCCTTCTTGAAAACTTCTTCCGATGTGTTTGTCGTGCCAATGCTTTGTCCTCTTTTCTTGGTTCAAGGCGGCATTGATTATGGTGGGATGTGTCTCATTTGGGCCAAGAGATTTGTATTTGAGGGTTGTTGGCAATGGTTTGAGTTCGACCTTCGGTGGCGTTGTGCATATTAAAACAACAAAAACTGGGCTCTGCAAAGTTTCGTGCGGGTGGTTGTTTTCGTCATTTTGAGTTATTTCTTTATCGATTTCTTCCATAATTTCATCCAGTTGTTCTCCTTCCTTCATTCTATCTAAATGATCATTAATTGTAGAGTCTAAAACATCTACCCTGCATATCGAATCATTGTCATTAGATGGGTATTGGGAATATTTAAAAACATTAAATTCAACATTTTCATCACCTACTCGGAAAGAAATCTTTCCATCACGCACATCTATGATTGCACCTGCTGTGGTTAGGAAATCACGTCCCAATAGAAGGGGAGTTTGTGTATCCTCTTCCATCTCCACCACAACAAAATCTACCGGTAAGAAAAATTTACCAATTTTGACAATTGCATCCTCCATAATTCCTACCGGGTATCTAACGGATCTATCCGCTAATTGGAGTGACATTTTTGTTGGTTTCAATTCTCCTAGACCTAGCCTTTCATAAACTGCTTTTGGCATTAAACATACACTAGCACCTAAATCACACAAACAACTATTGAATTCGGTCTCCCCAATTTTGCATGGAATAGTAAAACTACCGGGGTCCTTAAGTTTGGGAGGTAGTTTGGTCAAGAAAAGTGCACTACATTGCGCATTTAGGGAGATGGTTTCGACCTCTTCAAGTTTCTTTTTGTTTGACAATATTTCTTTGAGAAACTTGATATAGGTTGACATTTGTGCAATTGTCTCGATGAAAGGTATGGTAATGTTCAGTTTTTTTCAATTGTTCAATGAATTTGGCATATTGTTGGTCTAGTTTGTTCTTTACCAACCGTTGTGGAAAAAATAGGAACCTATGAGGAGGAACATACTTTGGAGTTTCAGATTTTTGTACCTTTGTTGAGTTAGAATTACCCGTTTTGTGACGCTCTTCCAGAGTTGTTGCAATTGGTGGATCAATTGGTGCGGCTGAAATCGGTTCAGATTGTGTGGATTGAGTGAGTCCTTGTGGTTGGATTGGTTCATCGTATTCCTTGCCACTCCTCAAAGTCACAGCATTTGCATACTCTCGTGGATTGATGTTGGGTTTGCCCGGAATTTCAGTATTTAAAAAAAAAAATATATATATGTTTTGCCTCCGGATGAAATTTTTTCGGTCCGATTGTTCTGTACAGATTGAATCTGATACAGATAACACTGTTGTAGTTGTATATTTCATTGCGATTTAAAATGAATGGATGGTCTAGATGCTTACTTCTTGTTTGGATGGAGAGTAGAGGAAGGGAGGGAATGGTAAAGAAATAATTTTTTCTCTTGATTGTGTTTGGTTGACAAAATTATGTCGGAGGTGAAGGATACATGAGGGAAAAAGTTTAACTTTGCATGATTATAATCAATAGAATCGATTTCACTTCCGATTTGAGGTATAACGGATGGAAAAATATTTTGTTGCAAATATTTTCAGAAAAAATGACACAAATGTCCAATTCTATATTTTACCTATATAATTCTCATTTAATTTTTTTTTTATCATAAACCTACGGCAGTCAACGAATTTCTCATAACCTTCAAAATTTTAATTAACCAAATAAAAAATAATTGGAGAAAGAGAAATTAAATTTATTTTCTCTCATTAATCATTTAAAAGTTTAAATATATTAATTTTTCTTTCTAATTCATTCCATTCTCTTTTATTCTTCACCTCCCCTCCCTTCCTCTACTCTCCATTCAAACAAGACGTTAAATCCATCGTATCTGTTCCAATCCGATAGAACTCAAAAACCTCCAAGGCAGATTCTGGTCGCTCCCCACCCCCTATTTTTTATTTTTATTTTCCATTATTTTCTCGTACCAGTTCTATTAATGCATTTGTAACTTTTTTAGTTACTAACCTCATTTTTAGTTCACAGATATATATCGTCTAAAAAAGCATCGGCTTTGTACCTGTAGGTTCACAAACAATATCGTCAAATAAAAAACGAGGTTGGAACTCAAGTAAGAGTGACCTATTTAAAGAAAAAGTTTGCAGTTTTATATATTTTTTAGGGTGAAATTTCACGTATATCTCTCAAAAACTTCAAAATTACATATTTTCCCCTCTAAACTTCAAAAACTCTCAAATTTACTCCTTTTTTAATCTTTTCTATTAAAACTCATTTTAAATTTATAAAATGTCAATTATGCCCTTCTCCTTCCCTTCTCTTCCCCTCCAACTCTCAACTTCATTAGAAATTATAAAATTGTACCACGTCTTAACTTTTCTTCCAGTCCTCAGTGCCTTCAATACCGACGTAGGCCTTCTGCCTCCACGCGGCATGTGCGCATGCACAGATCAGCATGAAACACATGGCATATACACCGTGTACGTGTCAATTGGCTCGGGGCGACTCTCCCATCGCTGCCCTGTGGAATACGGCCGCATAGTACTTCACTGGCTGAGGAAGCGAATACCGCTAACAGGTCCACAAGCTGCAGTACCAGGTACACCACGTAGCCGAGCGACTGTGCCATTTGTGATGTGGAGTTTTAGTCAGATTCTGTACCAGTAATTGATTTTTACAATGTAAGGGGTTCGTATGAAAATTTTATTTTTTTGAATAAAATGTATCAAGTCTAAATGTCTTTTTGTTTTGATAAACTAGGTAGAGACTACCTAGTATTTATTACAACCCACTAATCCATGCAAAAACATGCATGTCACCTACGCTACTAAACACACAAAATACATTCATCCCTGTTACATGCAACCTATGCCTTCTCTACGTTTCCTGCCACCACAATATTGCTTCCATAGGCTCCTCTCTTATCCTCATGACCAGCACCTCTGGTGGTATTGTGGTATTGTCTTCTCCCTAAATATTCTATCGTTTCGTTGCCTCCACAGATACCACACTCCACACTCCTGCCATGAAAACCGCCCTTCTTCTAGCTCTTACCTCTCGAGTACATCTAGCTGCTTTCAGGGGCGGAGCCAAATTTTCAAACTATGGGGGTCAAATACAAATGGGGTCAATCATATAAATTTTTCTTACAGAGAATGGGGTCAATTTAACAATACCATGACATTTTACACTAAATTATATAGAAAATCACACATAAATAAAAAAAATAAAAAATGGAGGTCAGTTGACCCCCATTGCTCTTCCTTACCTCCGCCCCTGGCTGCTTTCATTTCAAAACTGTACTATATATCCTCCAATGTAGCACATGCAGCAAAGGTGTGGTTGTGCGGATCAAGGGCAGCCCATACTCGTCGTGCATACGTGCAGGGGCGGATTTTCTATATAATTTAGAGTAAAATGTCACGGTACTGTATAATTAACTCTCATTCTCTGCAGAAAAATTGTATATGATTGACCCTCATAGTTCGAAAGTTTGGCTCTGCCCCTGCATATGTGTATGAAAATCAAGTCTTAATGTCATTTAGCTATCAAGCATTCGGCTTTGGTTCTTATCATATCTGATTTATTTCATTAATCATATATACAGGCACCTTTTTGCAAATTTAATACAAAATGACAATATCAATGAAACTTCTTCTGTTGAAAATGTTAGTTATAAAGTGGGAACAAATTAATGACAAAAAATTGGTCATTGCAAATAATTATTGCAAAATTTAATTATACGAAGCCGATCATTAACAATTGCATGTCAAAATATAGCATCAAACCTGAGTCCATGTGTGTGAAGAATGGATGCCGGTGTTGGAGGATGCTATCCCCTTAGATCAATATATGCCCATGGAGATGGTGCTGTACCAGCCCCAAGAGCCACACCCTCAGCCATGAAGAATGTCCCGGTCCCAGGACAATTTTTGTATCTAGAATATAACCTTAGCCTCATGTTGTGTGGCTTAGTTCTTACGAATTTATCATATTTTTGGAGTTTAGCAGTAGCTCAAACTTGGTTGAGTAACTTGCTTTTATGTTTACTTTTTGAATTGCATGGTTGTTTTGATCACCAGTATCGGGTGTGTGGTCTCACAACTACTCTTTGATAGTTCTTGTAATTATACTTTCCTATCAATGGAATGGGCTTTGCCTCTTTTAAAAAAAAGAAAAAGAAGGTGATGTGGCATAGAAAAACCGCAACGACTCAAGATCCGTCACCAATGCCGTGACGGTAAGAGTGGCAAGATAAATTGCTAGATATGCCTGGATGACCACAAGTAGGTGCCGAACAAGAGAGAGGCACGAACCGAGCCGCTTTATCAAAGTAATTAGTAGATGCAGCAGTACAATTTGGAATAAACCAGAGGCAACATGGGCTACTATCTGTGAAGATTTTCTTCCTAGAAATGGATCCACTCCTTCAGCAATGCCATAATTAGCAGCCGATATGTAGGCCTTAGAAGTGATCAACAGCCGCTCAATCATGTCTGGCATCAGAGATTATGTCATTGCTGTCGGTTTCGTCGAGCAATGATGGGTGGTCGGGTTTTTTTGGTTTTGTGATATCTTGTGTGCCTTGATTTTTGGTTGTTTTGCTTTGGTTTTAGAGATGGCGGTTTTAGTGGAGTTGATGAATTTTTTGTTAGAATATGTGGTGCTGTTGAGTTTTGAGAGCTTGATTTTTGTGCAGAGGCCGTGAAATTTGTTTTCTTCTCTGCTTCCTCCTTTAAAGTAAATTTTTTCTTAGGACTTTTTTAGCCTGAAATTAATTATCTTATCCAATCTCTCTTCCAAATTGAGTTTCTTCTTGGAAAGTTTAGAATTTGATATTATCTCGTCAGTTCTCTTGATACGGTCCGACCACGGAGATTCACAAAGACACTAGCTAGTTCAACTAAACATCACTCAAGAGGAGGAGGAGGAGAAGGGTGTAGTTGATATTTTATAAAGACGAGAGACTAAGAGGCTAAGGGAAGAGAAGGAGAAGGGTGTAGTTGATATTTTATAAGTTTAAAATGAATTTTAATAGAAAAGGTAATAAAATGGATATATTTGTGATTTTTTGAAGTTTAGAGGAGTAAATATAATATTATAAAAGAAGAGAAAATACTTAATTTTGAAGTTTTTGAGAGGTATACATGAAATTCTTTTTTTTTTTATTTCTTGGCTTTATATCATCAAATAATAAAAATGTAACTTTTCTTTGGAGCAAAATGTACGACTAGAGCTGCTAACTGCTAAACTCAAGTTTAGCTCATAGTTCAGTGGCTCGCTCATGTTCGGTTCAAATAATGTTTGGACTTGATTTCTGGCTAGCTTGAGTTCAAAATATTAGTCATTTGAGCTCATTTGAGCTCGATACGAAATAATTCGGCATGCAATTATATTATTCGATTTTATGGATGTAGGTGTAGCCATTAAAGTTTATGTATTTTTATTTATAAAATCAATATAAATATTAGTAATTAAATAATTTTTATTCAGATTTTTTTATATTTTAATTTATCAAGATAATATGAAATTAAGTACCAAAACATTTAATAATTGAGCTCAAATTAATCTAAACTCGATAACTAGATTGAATTTCAACTCGAACTTGATTTGACAAGTGTGAAATATAACATAATGATGATGAAGTAGAAAAAAGTAAAATAGGGAAAGTTCACAACTAAACCCCCTCCCCTTTTCTCTATTTTACAATAGAGTGAAATATAGCATAGTGATGTGGTAACGATTATTGTATCTCATATCGTGGTTTGTGTTTACAATAAACTCGAAATCCATCAATGAGAAAGATACACTGTCCAAACTGCAAACTAGAAAAATCATAAATAGATGTAGACTTAAATGCTATCGTACAGGAAACATTCAGGCAGACACATCCACTTCCTAATTCAATGTAGGCATTTATAAGCCAGCCGCCGCTGGACCATGTAATCCACCAACCGTTGTGTGTACCATCGTAGCACTAGCACATGTTATTTTCTCCGGACAGTGCCAGTTCCTCTCCAGTCCGTGCGTGTATCTAAGCCGTCCATCTAAGATCGTCCTGACTCACAGTATTAACTGCATTAGTAAGGGACCTATGAACCATCACATCTAATCTATCTAACAATTTTTAGTGGCACCCGTCTTCGTCTATCCTGTTTAGTACAAAACTGGAGAACAAAACAAAACCTTGTCCGACCCGAAGTGTGCCCCGAATTCATATCACCGACGGTACCGTAATAGGGAATCTTTTACAATTACTTGATCTGGACCGTTCTTTTTAACTTGGCACGAATCTCAAAGCCCAATGATACTGCCCCCTCAGTCAGCCCGAATCCCAAACCGGCTGAGAGTTAATCTCAACCGTAAATAGCTAATTGTAAAAGGGAATCTTTTACGGTACCGTCGAGGATATGGACTCAGTGTGCCCCGGCCAGTGTCAGAAACCGTAGTCCCACTCGTACAGTCTTTTTTCCCAGAGCGTTTCTCTCATCGTAAGCGATCCTCTCCGTCCATTACCCCTGATCCCTCACATCCATCCTTTATCACTTTTCCCCCTTTTGTCCTCCCTCTCTCCTTCCCTCCATGTGCTCCCTCCATCCTTTCCTGCCCGCCAACCCACTCTCCACTCAATGACTCCCCAATCTTCCTCCTCAGGCGAAACCCTAGACGTAATCCTCGTACACCTCCTCCCTCTCCTCCTCGCCGCCGCCACCTCCGTCAAGGCCCTCGTCAGCCGCTGGCGCCTCCTCCATTCTAAGCTCGTCCTTCTCCAAACCAGCCTCTCCGAAGCTTCTCTCGCACGAAACTCTCTCTCCAACCCTCTTTTCATAGACCTCGTCTTCTCCCTTCACTCCACTCTTCAAAAACTTCACACACTCTCCTCTCGCTGCCTCGACCCTTCCCTCCCCTCTGGCCGCCTTTTATTACAAAGCGATCTTGACATTGCTACCTCTTCCCTCACTCTCCACCTCCAAGACCTCTCCTTACTTCTCAAATCCGGCCTACTTTCCCACCAGCAGGACTCACCTCACGCCATTGTGCTGCCTGTCCCAGGCCCCACCGCCTCCAAAGCCGACATTGCGCTCTTCATCCGTGACGCCTTTGCGCGCCTCCAGATCGGCAACCTCGACATCAAATTGAAGGCGCTAGACTCCCTCCTTGATATTCTCCAGTCCGATCCGGCCAAACTTTCTCCAGTTGTCACTGCAGAAGGGGACGTCACTGTGCTTCTTCGCCTCCTTGACCTTTCCACCCATTCCCACTTAATTGACCGTGCTGCCTCCGTCGTTTCCCTCCTTACCACTTCCTCAGCCTCCTCCTGCCATGCAGTTTTCAATGAAGGTGGCCTCGGGCCTCTCCTACGCCTTATTGAGTCCGGCTCTGTCACTGCACGTCACCGTGCTGCTGCTGCTGTCGAGGCCATCACCGTCGATCCATCACGTGCATGGGCGATCTCGGCTTATGGTGGCATAACTGTGCTCATAAATGCATGTCGGTCCGGATCCGGATCTCCCAGCTCCCTCCAATCCCTCGTTGTTTCTTCCTTGAAAAATGTAGCTTCTCTAGAAGATGTTCGCATTGCCATTTTTGAGGAAGGAGGTATTCCTGTTCTTATTCGTCTTTTAACATCTGATAGCATGGATGCTCAGAAAAGTTCTGCTCTCTGCCTCTGGTCCCTTGCTTCGGCTGGAGGTGATGAAATGTGTGTTGCCATTATTCATGAATCTGGATTGTCACGTCTGCTCCAGTTGCTCTATTCAGCCTCTGATCAAGAGCTCCAAGAGAATGCCTTGCGCGCAATCCATGCCCTCTCGGTCCTCCCTACTGCTGCCAAGTCCCTCTCCTCTTCTCCTTTGTTCTTTTCACGTCTGTCAGAATTCATCTCCCGTGGCGGTATTAATAACTTCTCTTGCCAACAAATAGCGACTTCGCTAGTTGCGGTTCTCTCTCCTAGTGATGACATTAAGAAGTCAATGGTTCCTTGCATGTCGCCTCTTGTGAAGATGCTGGAGGTCTCCAAGCCAGTGGTTATGCAAGAAACAGCTTCGCGGGCGCTTGTCTCTCTTCTAGATGTCAAGTCAAATCGTAAGGAACTTGTTAAGGATGAGAAGAGTTTAACCAGACTTGTTAAGATGCTTGACCCATGCAATGATCAAATATCAAAACGGCCTGTGGTGGCAGTGGTGCTTGCTCTAACTAGCATTGGAGGCAATGGGGCTAGAAAGAGACTGATGGAGACTGGAGCTAGCCAGTTTTTACAACAGTTGGCAGAGTCAGAGGTGGCCGGTGCTAAGAAGGCTTTGCAGAGACTTTCTGGTAGCCGGCTTAAAAACTTGTTCTTGCTTGGCCGGAACTGATCTGAATTTCTACCCAGGGGTAAAAATTCTATATCAAGTCTAAAAAGTTTTGCTTTTCATTTCATAAATGAAAAATATAAAGTAACCTTTTAAAAAAATTGTGTTTGTAGATTATTACATCAGGTTTTGATGGTAATTATTATGCCAGGAGAAAAATTGTTTGTAAACAAAGGATAATTTAGATTATGGCAAGAAGCAACAAAAGGAGAGTCTCTACTACGAGTAGATAAAGACGGTATGAGTTGGGTACCGTGACAAAAGAGAAGCATGGATGCGGAGTTTTAGGAAGTATCCTTGTATAATGTTAATTTTTTTTTTCTTTTTTGTCTTATTTTAGAGTGTCTGTTTGGGCTTGCTTGGGAAGCAAATATTTGATTCAGCGTTTTGGATCGTTGTTCAGTTTATTAATTATTATTTGTATTAAAAAGAAAATAGTCTATGTCCCCATGCACATGTAGTTGCGGGGCGTAGCCATGGCGGAGCTCATGTGAGCCTTGTCACTATTTTGCTTGTGAGGTCGCTATTTAAGTTATGGCCAAGAGATTGAATTGTATTTACTTGCTGATTTTGACAGATTCTCAGTCTTTGACTTGTTTCTTCATGGTCTCACCACTCTAATTTATCCAGACGATGGTGGCTGCCAAAATAGGCATAGCCAAACTGTAACGAGTATAATTATTTTTTGTTGATCCAAGTACCTTTTACTGTGCTGGTGATTTAGTAGTTTGGGCTGTTAAATTATGTTTTTCTTTGGAGGATATAAATTGGTCTCACTCTCATGCAGTCTTACTAGATATGAACTTCTCATCCGATATACCAGTCTGTCTTTTTTGAATCTTATTATTTTTTTAGCATATTTTATGGTGGCGTTAGCTTTCTCATCAAAGAATTTCAGACGAAAAAGCAGCTCTGATTCTGTCTTAACTGTGTAATTAAAATTAACGTGATGATCCCACAATGCTTCATTTGAAGGAAGTCTGATTTGATGCTTGTAAGTTTCGGTGGCCCATTTGTCAGCGACTGCACAGTAAACTGTGAAAGTTACTGTTGTTATTAAGTTTATGGGTCCGTATAGGCGCTTTTCTTATGCTAATAATTTATACCAACTTTGCTCATAGTCCTGCCAGTGATAATTATTTCTCTGGGCCAGGTAGGACTGTATTTCATCATAAGCTGGGAGAATTGTTCGGCTGCATTCATGTCAGTGGCCATTTGGTGGGATTTTTATTATAAACCATAATTAAAAAAAAAAAAATTTAGGAAATCAAACATGATTACTTTTGTTTTTATAAAAACTATAAGAACCGAAATGCCATTTCGGTCTCCTTTTTTTTCCGGACTGAAATGACATTTCGGTCCCAATTTTTTTTTTTTTTTAGGATTTGCTTAATAAATAGCATTATTGTAAATTTAGTTAAGAAAACATTTACATTAACAAAGATGTGTAATTCTTACTTGCTAGGTTGTGCCAAAAAAATTAGAAATGAAATAGAGTAAATTCAAATTTCATCTAATATCCTTTATGGGAGATAAAAAAAATGATCCGGCTAAAAAGACATATTTAATTGTCTTTCGGTTTCAAATTCAATTTGACCTACATCCGATATGATATATGATACACAAGTGAGAAATCCAACATTATGCAAACCCTAAAAAAAAAGTTGGGACCGAAAGCCATTTCGGTCAGGGCTAAAAAAACACTGGACCGAAATGGCATTTCGGTCCCAGAGTATTACACCAAAGGCTACACGGCAAACTGTGAAACCAACAGGGACCAAATTGCCATTTTGGTCCCAAAAAAAAAAACTACCGGACCGAAATGGCAATTCGGTTCTTATGATTTTTGTTAAAAAAAGTAATCATGTTGGTTTGGTAAAAATATTTTTTCTAATTATGGTTTATAAAAAAATTCCATTTGATGTGTTATTCGTCTGATATTATAAATAATTTTACTACTGCTGCTGAAATGTTCTATTATGGAGCGGTCCTCCAACTGTATCTGATCGATAGCTGCCTATATATACCTATCCCCACATATTTTATTTCTGATTTTCTGTTGTCAAAAATCAAATCAGATTTGATCCATTGATCTAAAAATTAACGGCTTAGATATGTTTGAGACTTGCTTAATTTTGTCTAACCGACGAAAACAGGAGTAGCATTTTATTTTTTTATTAATAAAGGTTTATAAGTTTTATTAAAGTTGTCATAGCTAATGTGATTACTCATGTGACCGGTGGTTGGCGCCCAACATTTGCAACTGTCAAAATCGTCTTTACGATCCCTTTTTATCTACAGGTGGCTCGCAACTGGGATTTTGGAAACCAAGGGACCCATCTATGGATTTCAGAATCTAGCTGGGTAAAATAGAAACAGATAACTTTGGGCCTGAGAGGGGTCGAGGCACGACACACCTATGGGATTGGACCCATGCTTGTTTGGAGCTTCTATCTTCTCTATTGCTTTCGGCGGAATCCGGCTCAGAAAAACGGGCTCAGGTCTCTCTCAACTGGTTAATTAACCTGTGGATTGTGAAGAATTTGCTGAGTTGGGCGAGGTATAACGGCAGCTCCAGATCTAAGTAAGGCCTAATTTATATACAACGCTTACAATATAGCTAGTGACAGAAAAACAATCATCTTTTCACTTTCCACTATTCTTTCATTTTGGTTAATTGATTGATTGATCAATTTATTTACCGGGTAGTCCTGGCATTAATTCAATTTTTAGTACATTCATTTAATATTTTGAAATAATTTTTCAAATTGGAAAACTATAATTGTAAATGTGTCATTCGTTTCTTAAATAGCACGTGTGTCAAATTTAAATTGACTTAAAAAGATATTCAGTATGCCATGGGAGAATCTAAATCTGTTTAACAATAGAACTTAAATAATTTTATGTTACATGGCTAATTAAATTTCAAATAGACTCATATACTATACACATTTTATCTGAATAATGAAGTGCTCAACTGCGATCTTATTTTAAAATTTGAATAATAATTTTAATATAAAATAGATACATAAAAGAAATATTATTAGGGGGGATGGGGAATTCGTATCCTCTGTATTACTAGAGAGATGTTGTTATGTAGAGTGAGATAACTTGGACCGTTCTTTTAATTTTGCACGAATCTCAAAGCACAAATAATACTGACCCCTCCGCTATTTCGACTAGATATCATTTTTGAGTTAATCCGAAGTCGTAAAGCAGTGAATCCCACCGTGCGGTACAGAGGATACGCATCCGAGGGATGGGGTTGTGTGTTTCGTGTTGTCGCTCGGAGTGGGACTGCATTTATAGCCAGAGGCCCAGAAGCAAAAGAGCCATACCGTATGCAGAGCTCCATGAATTCCGAGTAACATCAAAGTGTCCGGATTCAATAAATGCAATCTACCTTTTTGTCGTGATTACTTATTTAATTGCCTCAACAAAAAAGATAAAAGGAGTCCCTCACAAATATATTTCAAAGTATATTTATATATAAAAAAATTGTAAAAAAAGCTTGAATTCCGAAGTAATTATGGAATTATACTTAACTGCACAAATAATCTGTAAACTATACATTTGTACTAATATTAACATACTTTTTTTTTTTATAAAATAATTAAAAATTTATATTTTCCGCCGAATTTTTGCCAACACTACTAGATTTTGATTGATAAGTTAGAGCCGTTTGGTGTCCGAATTTTTTGGAATTAAGTGAAGGAACTCTTTGAAAGAAAATAGTTGATTACAAATGCAATACAGTGGAAGAAGATGCTTCCGAAAGATTTAAATTCTTACAAGTCTTTTTAAAAATATGTCATTCATTTATATTGTTTTTCTAATTTTAATCATTAGTTTTTTTATAAATTATTTTCTTTATGAAATAAAAATGATGATGATTCTCATAGTTCATAGTTCATAGCCCTGTGTCAAAATTCTTGCAAACGGTTTAAATTAACATTACCATTTAAATTTATTAAATTTTAAATATGTTCGCACAAATCTCAATGCGCAGACCAGGATGATCTAAAGTTGTCCTTCTTTGGTTAAAACTCAATTCCTTATCATATTGGACAGCGGAGTAAATCAAATGAGATTGGACGACATAATAGGAGTAGAACTAGGGTGTTTCTAAGTTCACAAAACCTCTTCGTGAACTCAACTCTACCTTACGTGTGATGCATCTACATGCAAAAATTTTAAATTTTTAAATTAATTTTGTATAGAGTCAAGTGATAAAAAAACATTTAAAAAATGAATGCATTAAAATTAATTTATAAATCTTTTAATTTTGACCGCTTGACTTTATACTAAATTAATTCGAAAGTTAAAATTTTTTGTATGTAGACACATTATTCGTAAGGTAGACGGATTTTAATGATTCGGATTCATCAATGGAAGTCAGTCCAATAGGTTTTAGCTTGGTGAACTTGGGAACACCCTAGTTCTACTAACATAATAGTGCCATCCAAATATTAACAGAAGCAGACTTGAAATCTTACTGCCATCTCTTCTAAACATGCCAGCACCTGAGCTCCTACTTTTGCGATATTTGGTTATCAATCATATTGAAACATACACTTACGAAAAGAAGTATAAAATATAGTCACTCTTTATTGCCAGACTAGTTCATGAATCCGTGACAAATATAGCATCATAAACTATATACACAGAGGAGCTCTTATAATTAGTAGACACAAATTTCTTCTAGTAGTACCCAATAACGGACATATATGCACACATAAAAACAATTAACATAGTCAGAACACAGCTTTAACTTAAAAGAGAGCTACCCTCCTTAATGAGCACAAAAATACTGCCACCATCACCTCTCGAGATCCGCAATTCCTCGTCAAGGTATGTGGTTAGCAGCCACGACTGTGCCTTATTGTTGTTAATTGGGATCTTCAATGGCGGTTGTCCTGAAATAGTCCTGGCAACAGATGAGGCAGCATCCTGGATTGAGGTGAATATTCCCTTGAAGGGTGAGAGGTCGATGTTTTGTCCCAAGAACTCAAACTTTTCAGGAAGTACAATAGAGTCTGTCAGCTGAGGGGTGCCGACGATACCCTCTTCAAACTTGATCTGAAAAAAAATTCGAACGACAACTTAGTTTGAAAATTTTAAAAAAGTGCAACAGTAGATTCATGTAGTACCGAGTTGAATATACTACTTAAGTTAGCCAATTTGATTTAAGAAAATATTGCAGCATAAAACTCTTAAGAATATCGTTGTTATGGATATAGTTCCAAGACCTATTCCTGAAGCCCTCAAATCTGTTTCAATTGCATTCAACTGAACCCGTGAATTCCAACATCAAACATCCCCAAATTGTCCAGTTGCAGTACTGAAAGTACCCCAATAAACTATTAAGCACAATTGTCTACTAGCAGGTAATAGAATGATATGTTGAAACCTATACAGGTTGCTACTTTCGCAATAATGCCTCCCCCTTCTCATAGAAGTTAAAAACCCTGTCAGCACTGTACCAGTGTCATACATACCGTCTGTGGCTGGTACTTCTATGTACTGGGTACTTAAAGAGGAAGCAGTACCTGAACTCGTTTAGGGCTTCGAATTTCAAACTTGGCATTGGTTGTGACCGAGGTTGTGGCAAGCGGTCCAGCAAATGATACCGAGTTTTGAACTGTGAATGCCTCCGAATCGATAGTTTGTGAAATCTCTTCCACCTTCACCAATTGGGGGAGCCTCCTCGACCCAAATAATGTTAATAGCTGCGAGAAAGATGTATACCTGCAAATATTGATATAAATATTTTTAATAAGAAATCTTGCAGGGACCTAAGAGCAATTTGGATCCCTTTTGTGAGCCTGATTGTGGTGTTTTGATACTTCTATGTCGAGGCATAATATAGTTAGAGCGTGATTGAAGTTGAAGCAAAAGTTTCAACATGCTAGCTTTGATACAGATTGCACAGAAAGCACTGTACAACAAGTTCTATTGGGCCCAATAAACTTACGAATTCGGATCCCATGCATTAACCCAATTTTTGAGTTTTGATCCAAACCGTCCAAGATGCTCTAACACGAATCTTAAAGGGCCTGGACCCCACAAATAATACTGGCCCCCTGCGTTACCACCGAATAGGCACCGGACACGTCTAAACTCAAAAATTGGGTTACTTTAGGGGATCCGGACTCTAAACTTACACCGTAAACCAAGAATAACTGAAATCCAGTGTTGAACCATAATTGAGTAAAACTAGAGCGTTCTTGAGCTCACCAAGCTCTTGTGAGCTCAACTC
Organism: Carex littledalei; assembly: GCA_011114355.1. NCBI lineage: Eukaryota > Viridiplantae > Streptophyta > Magnoliopsida > Poales > Cyperaceae > Carex > Carex littledalei. The sequence continues at coordinate 5,118,623 of CM022097.1, forward strand.
CAAAACCTATTAGATTTCAAACGACGAATCCAAACAGTTGAAACCGATATACTTCACGAGCGATACGTTTACATGCAAAATTTATAAATTTTTGAATTAATTTAGTATAAAGTCAAGCTATCAAAAAAAGGTTTATAAATTAATTTTAATACATTCGTGTTTCATTACTTTTTTACCATTGAACTTCATAATAAACTAACTCAAAGATTTATAAATATTGCATGTAAATGCATCACTCGTAAAGTAGATTGATTTCAACGGTTTGGATTGTTGTTTGAAATCAATTTGTTAGATTTTGAGTTTAAGCTCATCAGAAAAACTTGATGAGCTTAAGAACACTCTAGCTCTACTCACCATAATTTGAATGTTTGATGACTGTCCTTCTGATTGAAATATAGGTTATTCTGGAAACAATAAACTCAGGGGCAAATAAGAAAAGTATCTCTATTCTTGTCACTAGACAACAAGTTTGTTCCTTCGGATTTAGCTACTCTCGAATGTTTGAGTTCCAAACATAAATCTAACACGAAACTGTCCAAATCTACTTGTTTGCCCTCCATGGACAGAGGTCTCTCCGATTCGGCAATTCCTCTTAGAGAGAAAAAAAAAATAGAACAAACAAAAAGGAAAAGCTATGCGCTTACGCAAGGATCCATTTCCCGTTGAGGAGGGGGAGAGCCTCAGTAGGTGCAGGGGTCGGATTCTTTGCCTCGAGCTGAGTGATCAGCTCCACTATCTCAGCTCTTGTCTCGCTTGATGCATTCAGGCCCCTATCAGTCCCGTACAGCAACTCCTTCAATTTATTCTTCAGCTCATCAGTCTCAGTCACCACTACCGCCTCCTCTGGCTCCGCCACGGCCACGTCACCGCCACCTGTAGTTGGTTCCTTCCCCCACTCGTCATCATCTGTCGTCGCGAAGGGGATGAACAGCGGAGTTGAGCGCTTGAATTGGATGGTCAAGGATGGGAAGGACGGAGGCTGAGAGGTGGAGAAGGAAGAGATCAGGGATGACCGGTGACGGTGGGTCCCAGAGGTCAGAGGAGAAGTGGGCAGTCTTAGGGAGAGGGAGTTAAGAGAGGCGGATCCGGACATGGTTTCCTTTGACTTGAGAGCTGAATTACTGAAATCAGGGGTTTCTGGTTTCTGTCAAGAGAGGAAGCCTGGAAGTAGAGAACGACTCGTCTAGGAAATCAATAGTACTGGTTCACGGTTCACCCAATTCCCAAACTTATAAAATATAAAATAGTGAAACACAGAAATGAATTCACGTTTCTAGAAGGATTCTAGAAAATTCTTGAGGAAGCAACCCTTTGTACTGGAACCATGGAACTACGGCACTATGGTAGTTATGGACTTATGGTCCACTATGCTTCCAGCCACTAGTTACTGGACTTGTTATTTGTGCTGCGTGGCCGATCAATTTTGTGGGAAAGGGGAGGACACACGAGGATTACAAGTGGACCGTGGATTGTCTGGTTTATTATTTTATTTTTAATTTAGTATTTGGATTTTGGAGTTTCCTTGGGCTAGCAGCCTAGTGCTAAGAGCTTCCGTGTATGAACGAATGACTTTGGAGGAATGCTTGTTGTGTGAGCGGTGTTGGTTTGTATTGGGAACACTATCCAAAAGGGGCAGGAGATATGATGTGTCATGTTTGAGCGGTGTTGGTTTGTATTGAGAACCCTATACACGAAAGGGGCAGGAGATATTTTGCGCTTTCAATCTAGAAACTTCTTTCGAGCATTTTCCTCTTCACGTCTTTGCTCTTTTCCATTCTTAATTTCTTATGTTGATTTTCTCAAATATTTTGTGGACTTTATGGTTCTAATTGTGCTATTTAATTTTTGGGTTAATTTTTTCGTATATTATCTTATTTCTTATATACTTTTCAATACTTAAATATATCAAATTTATATCTCACTTCCTAAAATTCTTTCTTTTTACCTATTAGACAATAATTCTGAAACTTATTGTAGTTAAATTATATAGAATTATTGATTTATCATGGGTAAAAAGATAAAAGACAAGAATACCCTTTCCCATTATTGATTATCCTCGTTCTTCTCATTTTCCCGCTTCTCCTATCGTTCTTGCTCTCCCATGTTGCGCTCTCTCTTGTGCGTCCTTGGTTTTCTTGTCGTCATTGCCCTTACAAGCCTTTTCGCTCTGATATTTTCCGTCATTACAAGCTTGTTTTTTTCCCTCCAGCCATGTTCTTGATATCTATTGTATGTTACAACATTGTTCTCGCTCTCTACAGTACGAGTACCAAACAAATTCTATCTTCATCCGTGTTTCTTTTCTCTATTGATTTTGATATTACACGATTCAGGTTTGCCCTTTAAAATTATTTCTAGAGATATCTTATAAAAACTATAGTTTCATAAAAGAAAACTAAAAAAACAAATGAAAATAAAGAGTTTAGACATATCTTCGCTAAAACTTGGTGAAAATGAAGGTATACAACACAAACTCGTTGAATCTCATAGATTCGGCTTGTCAATCTCACTGGTAAGAAAAATCAAGGAAGATCAGAAAAAGTTACTGTACTTAGCCGCCTTGTGTTAAGCGTTGAGCTCCTGGTTTTTGACTTTAAACCATTTCGTAGCAATTCTTTCAAATTTATCATCAATTGTAAAAGCTGAACAATAAATCATGGTGCCAGTTGAGGATTGTGAGGTTGGAGGCACAGTAATTTCAAGAATGGACAGTAGAGTTTTTTTTATCTCTTTTCTGGAAAAAAAAACAAGAATTGAAAATTTTAAGGCATTGCAAAGTTGGAAATTAGGGAGGAGTAAGAGCATCGAAAAGATAATTCATTATGAGCAGGCAATATGAAATTGATATCAAAATCCTTTCGAAGCTTTTTCCCAGTCAAGTTAGTAAGAAGAGTTCTTAAGTTTATACAGAAAGAGTAAGGGCATAATGGACAAAAATAGATTAGACATTACTTAGTAATAGATAATTAACTTTATAGATAAATAGAAAAGAATAACCTAGTTGAGAGATATATTAGATATAATAAAGAGTACAAGAGTAAATAGAAAACTGAATAAGTTTTGAAAGATAAATAATAAATTAACCCTTAATTTGTTAAGAAAAAAATAAAAAATATATTATTATGTGATGTTATTAGAGTCGAAAAATCACATTTAAATAATTATTTCATAGATAATATTTTTATAGGAAAATTAAAACACTTGCGACAATAAAAAAATCAAAATTTAAGACTGGACATTTTCAACATCGCCTTTTATCTAAAGAAACAAAATCATTAACTAATATTTGGATGAGATAATCAAAGTCTCTGTGTTGCAAACTTAATTCATGTGTTTTAATACTTTGGAAAAAAAAAAACACTTCACTTGAGCAGTATTTTTTCCAGCCATGCATACACAGACACACAGGCAGTCTACATTTTGTGGAACCACTCATTTGGTATGAAATGGTCGCAACATCTTATTTGACTATCGCACCAGTCCGTACCAGTATCAAACTAGACACCCTGCGACCAAAGTGAAACAAGAAAAAACAGAACAACCAAACCAAGACATGTCTACATGTCATGCTAAGAGGGCAAGGTGCTTGAGCTGTCGGATTTTCGTGCTCAAATTGAGATGGTGGAGCTGTCAATTTTCTTGTTCGTAGCACAAAACGTCCTGGGAGAGAGCAAAGCGAGATAGAAATATCCAAGGTTTCCTAACTTAAAAAACATAAAAAAAACCACAGCACAAACGACAATAACACCAACACCATATCAAAAAAGAAAGGTATACTTGTTGTACACAGACGGGAAACCACTCGTCCTTCCGTCACTGAAGAGGAGAAGACACCCGCAATTGATCCGTTACTTCAGTCTGAAACCCATCGCAATAAAGTCATGAGACAAAGCAGTGCGGCAGGAGAAATCACCATGGTTTCTTTTCTTTTTGCACCGCTTTTCTGAAGCGGCGCCTCTCTTTATAATTTTGCCATCCAATATTTGTGCAACATAAAAAATGAGTTTTATACATTCAAATATAAAATGATGTTATACAGAATATACACTATAAAATAGAAGACATAATACTTTTCTATTTAGAATCAATCAATTCAAAAAATTGTACAACAATTTCATCTTCTCTCTCCTCCGCCCCCTCTCCGATTTTACAAGATTTTGATCAGGATACACAACAAAATAATAGATCATATACAAATAGCTAATTGGGTTCAAACCCATTAGCTAATCGGGAGCGAAGGCAAACAGCTGCAGTAGTCAGTAGAGGAGACGAACAGCAGTGAAGCGGAGTCGCGCTGTTTCTTTGTGTCGCTGCTTTTTTTTTTTAACAGAACAAAGTTGTTTTTCTTTTTTCTTTGGTTTGCGCTGACAGAGGGAACTGTGATGTTTTTCTTTTAATTTTTTGTTTTGCGTTGACAGAATGGGCGACAGAACAAAAAGAAGTTGGAAATGGGCGAGCCGCACACATAAAAAATGAAATTGAATGGGCTGCACACAAAAAACAGTTTGAATAGGTTGTGGGTTTATAGTAGGACATTTATTTTTCCAGGATGTGGTAAGAGCTCAAAATGTAGTACCTTGAACTATTTTTGAATATCTATGATAGAGCAGTTCCCCACCCTTGAATGTACGTGAGTTTGATCCTGTTTGGAGTTGCCCACCCTTGAATGTACGTGAGTCTGATCCTGTTTGGAGCAGGTGAACAATCTCGGTCAGATCCAGTAAAATCGTTGTTCACCTTCACTCTCCTTTCCCTTTTATTTACCTTGTAAACTTCTTCCGTTTTCTATTTGCCCTTATATTTTTTATTATATTCAATATATACTCTCAACTCTCGATTTTATCTTTCTATTTACCTACAGAGTTAATTATTCGCAATTAATTATTGTCTAATTTATTTTTTCTCATCATGCCCTTATCCTTTTCCTGTGATTTAAATTGATGTGTTCTTTAGTATTGCAATCTCCCATCAAAATTGAACTCCATCACACCTTGTGAATTGTCTTTTATCTACAAACACGTCTTTATCTTTGATAACTACTAGTCACTCAATTACGAAGCCTCAAAATGTTAAAAAATGTACCTGAAAGGTGTAGCGAGCGAATGGTATATTTTTTAATAAAGGCAAACAAGAATAATTACAATGTTCAACACCTCTTATCAGAGACCAGCACCGAAGAATCATTTATATATTCTTTAATAAAGGAAAAATGAATAATGTGCAGAACAGAATCCGAAACAGTTCAACACCTCTTTTCGGACTGTTCCATGATCAGAGAGCTTTGTTCAGTGGTATTCAGAGTCTGAAGTGGGATCAGTGATGCTGGGAGTTCTGAGAAATACATCGACAAAATATTGGCAGCTCATCCTAGGTACATAATTGGATAAGAAGGTGAATTTACTGTTACTAATTTCTCAATTTGTATTTTGGAGAGAGAGATGTCAGATGTGTCAAAAAATTTCAAGATGAATAGAAGAACCTAGATGAGCTGTTCGAGCAGATACAAACACGAAGGAGATACATGCAGTAAAGTCAGGTGAAGACATATGGAGCATAGGAGAATTGGCCTAGCATTGAAATTTGAAAGTGATGAATCATTGGAAGCGTTTTATTTTCTTTTCAAAATTTTGTTTTACTCTGCTTTACTTATGAGACTCATCACCTACGAGTCATTGTTTCAACTGCTCCATGCCTCCTTTAAATTAAAAACATAATTTGAGTCCTCATATATACAAGACTGCATTCTTAAACTTTATATCTCACCGAACTATTTAACAGAATACTAAATTAAAGCGAAAAAACAAAGGAGATCACAAGAGAGCACGGGAAAAAAGAGGAGAGATCAACTTTAAAAAAATATAAAAATAGAAAAGGGTATTTTTTTATTTTAATTGGAGATTTGACTATAGTTAATTTCATAGTTATTGTGTAATGGGTACAAGAGAAGAATTTTAGGAGTTAAGAGATAAATTATTGTGTAATAGGTAAAAGAGAAGAATTTTAGGAGTTAAGAGATAAATTAGATAAATTGTAGTGTTAAGAGGTATATAGAAAATTAAAAAAGTTTGCAAGAGTGTACAAGAAAATAATTATTTCTCTAATGATCAATTTGTGGAGCACAACCTATTAAATCCAAGTTACTTTTTTAGTTTTTATTAGAGCATCACTATTCCTGATATTATTAGAGTTTCTAATATGACGTGGGAGTTTCTATTTCGATTTCAGAGACGTAGAATAGTTTCTTATTTAGAAACTATGCATGAAATTTTTTTATTAAGAAGTTATTTATAAACTCCACGCAAAAATATGAAAATTCAGAAACTTTTGAGGTTTTAGTTTTAAAAAGTGATTAACAGTTAAAAGAATTTTTCTCACTACACGTTGAGCTTTATATTTCTGACCGCACATGATTCTGTTGAAAAATTTAATAAGATGAAGATAAAAGAGAGAGTGTGTCGGCAGCTCTTTTTTTTTTTTTTTTTTTGAGGGAAAAGCCCGTAGCCCCGTAGGCAGTGTCGGCAGCTTTACTTAATTAATACATGGGACGGACAATTATTGCAACTTTTTTGTTGGCAGAAAAGCCCTTAGGCTAATTTTTGCAATTTTACAGAAAAGAATTCAAGAGAAGAATACAGGCAAGCCGGTTGTCCCAACTGGGTCAGCCCAATTAGAATTCTCAAACTGGGCTTAGTTATTGCAGGAAATGTCTAACAAGAGCCCAAAAGACTTCCTCGTCTTTCTCAGTCTGTACTTTGTAGAAGTGTAAAACCCATGCGAATGATTCTCAAACGGATAGATCCCTGAACCCGCCATGGACATGGGAACTGCAAAACTCGACGTGCGTGACCTCCTCTCTACAGCCGGCGATCTCGACCCGTCATCGCCTCTCTCGGCGCCTGATCTTCGCCTTCTCATTGACCGCCTTCAAATCCATTCATCCCGTATCAAAGGGCGCGCGCGCGCTTACCTCCTGTCTCATCGCCACGACCTCGCCTCCGCTCTTTCTCGCGCCGCAGACGCGTCGTCCGCCACTTCCTCGCTTTCCGATTCCCTCTCTACCGCGCTCCAGCTCCTCACCGACCGCCCTCTGGACCTCGAGATTCGTGCCTTGGCCGATCAGATTGTTGCCACGAGGCGAGAGCTGCGGGAGAGAAAGGAGGCACTTGGCATAGTGACTGAGATCTCGCGGTTTCTTGATCGGATCCGGTTTGTGCGAGAGGGGACCCGATCAGAGAGAGTGGTTGATGCGGCCAAAACTGTATGCGAGTTGAAAAGTACGTTCATTGTTCTTAAGAAAGGGGATGACGAACCTCTGGTTTTTGACATGCTCAGGAATGAGTGGAGAGAGTGCTTTGATGAGGTCAGTTATTTGATTTGTTCTCTCATGTCCATTCTTCTTGCGATATTTTAATTTTTATTGTGAATTATTAAATTCTAAGTTGAAATGTTGAATTGGTGTAGTTACAAGGTGTTCTTGCGAAGAATGTGGAGGATTGTGTTAAATACAATGAGGAGAAAAAGAAGTTAATAATTAGTTCACGTGGCTGTAAAGTAGAACTCTCTGTTGCTTTACAAGCTCTCGAGGTTAGTTTTATGGTCGTATATATTGTTATTGTATGAGGGTAGGTGTATGCATTTACCAGTTATAATTTGAGCTGTTTAAGTGATTAAAATGTACATTATAGATTTCATGTCTGTTTATTTGGGTTTCCTAATTGGTTTTCTGCATAGTTAGGCATTATTGATTTGTAGTTCCTTTATAGCGGTTATCTTAGCTTCGTTTTGTTTCATCTGAAAACGCAATATATGCGTTTGATTGACAAGACTGTGCCAGCTGTTTTTTAGACTTTTTTGCCTGCTAGTTCAAAAGAAATTAAAAAAAAAAGAAAACGAAAATTACTGTGCCAGCTGAGCCAGGTACTGAGGCCTTTCTGATAACAGTTGGTATATCTAAATATGCTACCTAAATCTGTTGCTCTTATGCCCATTTCTCCGTCATAAATTTCTTAGTGTACTAGTTGTGAAAATGGCTTTCTCGAAAGTGCCGAGCAAAGTTAACTTCCTCCGAAATTTGTTGTAAAATCATTCTCAGGGTCCCTATAAATCCTTTTACCATTTTAAAAAAGAAACTGATCTTTACAACTCTCGCCGTTCATGGGTGGCAAACCTAAAGCCAAGCATTGCATATGGCATTTTTACACCCCCCAATGTTGATGTTTTGGCCTTTTTAGTAAGCTCAGATATAGGATTATTATGCCCAAAAATATCTGATAGTCAATGAAAAGGTAGTAATAGACTTGAGGTTATTGTTGCATGTAGTTCTGAGAGAAGGTCCATTTGTAATTTTATCATTCGCAAGACATAACTTTTGAGGAAAGGAGTTGTCTATCTTTATTTGGATACAACAGAGTTGGCCTTTCTTTCACTATTCTGAATTCCAGTGAGCATTAGTATATATTGGTATCGGACTTGAGTTGGTTTTGTTGAAAACTTTGCATATATAATTTAAATTTAAACCCAACATTTTGTTCATATCTGTATGATACTTATATGATGCAAATGAAAGCTAGTATGATTTATTTATAGTTTATATTGAATTATTTGAAATTTTCAATTGTCTGAATTTGATAACATTTGAGGCATTATCACATTGCACCTGAAAATTGCAGAATATTTGATTATTAATGTATATATATCTAAAAGAGCATGTAAAATGTGGTTTGTGGCTTTGGAGCCTTTTCGATTCATATAATAAATGTTTCAAAGTGACTCGATCCCTTTAGATAATTACTCTATTGATGTTTTCGACAGATTCTTGATGTGTTGGACTATGGAATGGCAAAAGTTGCTAATTTGATTATCAAGCATGTTATTGCTCCGGTGATAACTAACATCTCAACTTCAGTTACTGAAGTTGTTAGTGAGGATGCTACTGAAAAAGGGGAGTCCATACTGCAAGTTGTTTCATCTGAAACTAAGGTAATTATTTTTATACAACCTCCTAGTCATCTGTGCTTGGCTAGGGAACTGAAAGAAATGTGCAAATAAACAAAAATGGGCAACAACTTCGGTTTAAATTTCAATTGCCAGCTGGGATGCGGGGTTCTCGTTTTTGCATTGAACTTCATCAGACCGAAATTATATGAGAAAGGGTCATTTTAAGCTTAAGGGTGTCTGTGTTTGATGTTGGCTTGCCTGACCAAATTCTCTTCCCATTAAATCTTGTAAAGCAGAAAGAAAGATTCCACCAATAACAATTCATTAATTTTAACAAGGTTCTCTCTGTGCAAGGAGATGGTGGGATAGACCAGCTTTTGCCAGGGGCAGCTTTAACACCCATAATAACATAGTACATCACCTAAGTAAGATGTATTTGTCACAAGCTATGGTAAAAAACAATGCTGTCTGTTGTCAGACCTATTGAAGTATAAGTGTATTGAAAACCTAACAACAAACTTATGAGATAATTTGTGTTATGTTTAGACTTGAATAAGCTGTAAGATTGATACCTTGATTCATTTTTTAAAGCTCAAACCCATAATAAGGTTGATATTCAAGCAGTGAGTGCCTTTATTTTATAAACTTTTAACGTGTGAGCTACCTTCATTTAAGTTCATGTTTTCTTTTGATGATAAAAAGCTATTCTAACACTTCTTTTGATAATCTTTTTGTAGCACTACAAGGATGGTTCCGTCTTGTATTCAAGGATCATCAACATCTTGAAATTTATTAACAAATCCATCTGCCTTAATAAAGGTACTTGGATGCAGTGCTTTGCAAAAATGACATGGTCAACAATAACCGACCTTATCATAACTAATTTCCTTTCAAAGGTTTGTTTAAAGTTCATTACATGTTTAATTGATATTTAAAAGCCACCTCAGGAAAGCATAAGCCAGATTCTTGTTCTTTCAGGCTATTCCTGATGTCCCATCAAAGCTGATTGATTTTCAAGATATTATGAGAAATACTGCTGAGTTTGAGGAGGCTCTGAGAAAAATGCATTTCATCTCTGGTGATAATAAAGACCGAAAATTGAGCCAGTATGTAGATAACGTAGAAGTACACTTTGCTTCTAAGAAGAGAAATGAGCTCTTGGTTAAGGCTAGAAGTATACTCAAAGACTTTAGCTATGCTGATCCTCCTGTGAGTTTACTGCATTGCTTCTCAGATTCATTAATTATGCTGCAGCAGTTTCAGCAGTGTACTTGTCAAATGTCGAAAGCATTTTTATTGTAGCTTGTGCTTATTTGTAGATGTCGCAAAGAAGCTGGTTGGGTTTGGTTCTGGTCTTGGGTCTTTCAAGGTGTCAGTCAATTTCGGGTCTTGGGTCCCTACCATATCTCAATTTTGTTGGATTAATTTTTGTTATGGTCATTGTATGTTCTTGTGATTCGGGTTTGGGTTAGTTGGATTATGGGTTCCAGTCTGTCATTTTTGGGTATTATGTTAGATTCTGATGAAATTGATTTGAAGTTGAGGTTGAGGCATTTTTTATTTGGGCATGATCAGGTTACTTTTATCAGGTCGAAGTGTGTTTTGGGTCAGGTCAGTCTGCTTAGTGGTTGCTTGGGTTCAGTTCAGTTAGCTCAGAATTGCTATGTAGTTAATGGGCAGTTGATCTTGGTTCCTTTTGGCTGTGTTAAGGGTCACTGATTTTCACAAATATATAAAGAAGTGAGTCCTTGTACAGATTAAGCAGGTTTATTGGTTTTTTTTTTTAGGTTAGACTCTTCTAGATACACTTTAGAATTAGGTCATTGTATGCTTAATTATGAGAGTGCTGGAGTTCTTGGTTAATACAGAATTGTTGCTGCTATCTTCGGTTAATCTGAATGTCATCTTTTCATCTATTACTGTAAAATTTAATAGTACTAAATTGTATGGCAGGAATCTGGCACATCTGATTACGTGGTGGATATACTTTTGCAACAAGATCGGTGTTTTGTGTCCAAATCTGCCTTCCAGCTCATGAACCTGGTGCATGAGGCTCTAAGGGTATGCTGGTTTGCAAGAAAGAGTATATCTTTGTTGTAATCTGAAAGTTCTCCTTTTTTAATTCTGGAGTTCTCAAGATTTAATTTTTAAACTTCAGTGCAGGATGCTTGTTTGTCTTCTGCCAGAGTTGCAAAGGAATATTACAATGCTTCCAGGGATGTTTTACACTTGTACAAGGCTATCGTGCCAGCTAAGGTATACAGAGCAAAGATACATTTCCTTGGACAAAATGAATTTTGGCATTAAAATTCTCTGAAAAAACATATACAACAGATTTTGATGTTTGTAGTTCTGAACTATTAAGTCTTACTTTGCTACATTTATCTGAGGTTTTGTAGTATTAACCATCTAAAACAATTTTTCTTTGAGATTTGAGACTATATACACTACTGATCATAGGTGCCGAAATCCTAAGCCCTACATCCTTGGCTTTGTGACTCCGGTTGGGTTTTATTTCTAGCCTACCTTAACTTGTTTGGGAATAAAGGCTTGGTTGTTGTCGGTTGTTGTTGTATTTGAGACTTTGTAGTACTTTAAGTACTAGTTTGCTGCATTATAATGGAAGAAATCTAAATTTATACTGTGTTATGTTATTAGGTATTGAGATGTGGTATTTATAATTTGGACTTTGTGAAACTATAAAAATAGATTTTTCAAAAAAAAAATACTGCTATTTTGATTTATCTTCTGCTTTATTTCACTTGCACGATAATCCGTTAAGTGACTACCCTGCCCTTGAATGCCACTAAACACTGATTTTTTTAATAAGAAACTACCATAAAATTCATTGCAAAAGGTAACAGTTGGTACTGACAATACGTTCTACTTGTTGTACAGTATTAAAAAGAAATATTAATAACAGCAATTCAAATTAGCTGCAGTGTTATTTTGTTGGGGCATCTAATATAGCGCAACAATTTTTCTCTTTTAATTGTACACTTGAAGCTAGAGAAGCAGCTAAGTAGCATCACCCAAGTGGCAATCATTGTCCATAACGACTTCTACTATTTGTCCCAGGAAGTTCTTGGACTTGCTTTTCAGGTACATTTTTTATTTATTATTTTTCTAAGTTCTCAATATTTCTTGGCCAATATTTAGCTGAAAAAATCCCGAGATAAGAAACAAGGAAACTAATATTTTTCCAAGAAAATGTTTGTTGTGCTTTAATTTCAAGAATATGAACTGAAGCGAACACAAAGCCCCAAAATGAGGCAATTAATGCCCTAACTGAACTAGAACAGCCCAAACTAACTATGAATGAGAGAGAACTTATAAAAGAATCAACTGATGTTATATTCTTTGGTTCAGTACCGTGCAGATTTTCCAAGTGGCCTCCAAAACCATGCCACTTTTGTTGACCTGGCCCCAAATTTGTATGAGATTTCAGAGGACATATTGCAAAGGCAGATTCAACTTGTTCTTTCTTTCTTAAAAGAGGTATTTTCCCTTTTTAACTTTTGGTTATCTGCTATCTAGAATTCCATCTCTTTTTATCAAAACACCTGTAGTCCTGACAAACCTAACCTTACTCATGTACAATAGAGATTTAAGTCCAACTAAAATGATGCTGAAATTAGTGGTTGCGTGCTGTTCTTATAAGTTCAGTATCCAAGAGTGTATCCTGGTCTTATGTAAACCAGGCCCAATCTATATTTTTGTTTGTCTGATGCATTAGCAATTGAATTTCTCTTCTTGTCATAACATATTACATCATTTGCATAACTTAGTTGTATGCTTGTTCCCCTGGGATACTGGGACTGTCCTTGAATAGATTGAATGACATTCAAGTTGATGTTATTACAGGCTATAGATTGTGCTGACGGCTTTCAGAACACACACCTATCACTCCAGTACGAATCGGCGAAGTTCAGCATAGAGCAGGTGTCTTGGTTATTCTAATTAAGTTGCAAAATAGTCTTGAAGCAGATCTGTTTGCTTTATTTCTGATGCTCTTTCTCTTTAGATTGTGTTCAACTTAGAGAAGGTGCGTATAATGTGGGAACCATGCATGGCTGCGTCTACCTACAGGAGATGTATGCATACAATATTGGATTTTGTGTTCTCTAAAATCACAGCTGACATGCTTGCACTGGACGATATTGCTGCAGAAGAAACATTGCAGGTCTTTATTTTTTATTTTTTTTATTTTCTGTGTAAAAGAAGTATCATACTTAGGGTTCAACTGCACCATGATTTTGTGCTCCAATATACTCCACATCCTTTATCTCTGTTTTCAAAGTCCGAACAGTCGATCTGAACCGCTCAACATGATCTTCATAATAAAATATTATTGGAGACCAAATTTTATATTTTTTAGAATTTTTTTTTACTATTTTTTTAGATAGGTCAAAATCACTGTTTTAAGGAGAATCTGGACCATCCGAAAAAGTGATATTGTACCCATGTAAAAAAATAGTAAAAAAATTCTAAAAAATATAAAATTTGGTATTCAAGAATATTTTATTACGAAGATCATGTTGAGCGGTTCGGATCGACAGTTCGGACTTTGAAAACGGAGATAAAAGATGTGGAGCATATTGGAGCACAAAATCATGGTGCATTTGAACCACCCTCCTTTTTTCTATATATCTACCGATGAAACCTTGCAAAATCAGCAGATCTTTATCAGAATTATTCATTATTAATATGGCGGAATATTGGGAGCTGTATTTCAGCTAACTTGATCTTATTTTATGGTTTCTCTGTTTCTCTATCTGGAATCAGAATAGTAATAGCTGAATAGGAGGTGTGGTCTATAGTTTTGAATTGAAAGCTTGTGATGATCAACTATTAATACGTGCAATTGCAGTTACAAAGTTTGATTCACTTGGCGCTTGAAAACATGACCTCTTTGTTTGGATCTCTCACCACAGCAGTTGATGAGATGATACCATCTCTAAGGAAGCTGCGCAAATTAGCAGGTGCGTTCTCAGAACGTCCGCTGCCAGTCTGGCATCATCAATGAACTGTAGTTGGTGCTAGATATACCGGTGCTATTATTGTGTGGTTCATGCTTCAAAGTACCTTATCTTTTTTATGTTTGTGTGTGCGGAGGAAGGTTGGGACGGTTCTAGTTGAGTTAAAGACATTTGTTGCTTTCTTCAAATATATATAGATGTATGGTCCTTCCAAGTTACAAGCAGTCCTTTATCTTGAGGTTAGAATTATTCAGTATGGCCCTTATAAGCCATTTTTGTGATTTTGGTCCTTTAGGATTTTTTAGGACCAACAAATGTCTGATAATATATTATTACACATTTCTTAAAAAACTTTTAGCATGAATAGATGTGATGTTTTTCTCTTTAGAAAGCAAATGGGCACTTCATTTACAAATAGATACTTATTTGCTATGTGAGGACCAAAACTTGTACCAGCTTCAATTACTAATGCATCAGACAGTTATTATTTACAGGACCAAAATTTTAGTAAAATTTAATACAATTTGCAGCAATTGTCTGAACATGGAAGGACCATTTGTTTTATGTTCACTTTTGCTTTTGTTGAAACTGGTACAAGTGTTGCAATCCTTGGCTTGTGATTTGGACTCATTTGACCATTTTATTAATGAAGATTTTGACTCATTTGAGATTTTTTCTATTGTTGTAGATTTGTTTGATATGTCACTGAAATCCATCACTTTGGCATGGGAAAACGGTGAACTGTTTCTGTGTGGCTTTACATCCTCTGAGGTACATTTTCGGAGTCATTTGTTTTGTTATCTGCATTAGTTGGCTTATGTCCTGTATGCCCAGCCCAACAAGCCTTAGTTGATGACTTCAAAAAAATGAAAGAAAAGAAATAGCAGGAAAAATAATGAACATGCACCTTACAATGGTGAATGCCAGTTCATGCTGCTACTGTACTTGAAGCAAAACAGTAATAAAAAGTCGGAACCAGAAATGCCAATCCTGAATTGGATAGAATTTTTTTCGAAGACCACAATCTCTTTGAAGTCTGGTGTGGGTTCCTGTTTGCTGTTGAAATTCACTTGTTATATAACTTGTCTTGAAGGAATCATTGTACCAGGACAATTTGAAATTGTATCTTTGTTCTTATTGATGATTTCCAAGTTCTTTTATTGATCTTTTGTCTCCTTTTTTTACTTGTTCTCGTGGCTGATAACATTTTTTAAATCTTGAGCAATGTGCAGGTAGAGAGTTTCGTCAAAGCAATTTTTGCAGATTCAAATCTAAGGAATGAATGTTTGTTGAGGATTGAAGAATTTACTTTTACATAGTTGGAATTATGAAAGAAATAGTGAGTTTTGGATGATTGGCTGATTTTTTTTTTCCTATCAGAATTTATTGCAACCTGGCACGTTTGAGGATGTAAATTAGTGGGCTGGAATATAATCTTATTCTTAATTAAACCAAAGCACATTGAATTTTGGGAGGTTGAAATGATAATTTGTAGTATAAATATAGTATAATTCTTCAAACAACTAAGAAATTTAATTAGATTTATAATCTTTCTTCTTTCTTTTTTGGGTGGGTGGGAGGCTGGACTGTAGTCCTCCCAGCCCCCTGTCCCTGTAAAGCTCAACTCCTGAATTTGTACATGAGTATTGCTTTGGCATCACCATCGTTTATTTAAAGACAGCAGCAATAGTCATACTTTGCACGATATTTGGAATGATCATTTTCTGGAGTTATTGCATATATATGGCTTGTTTCATATCAGCAATATATCAGACTCCGAATTTGCTACATAGTTTGTGGGGGGAAGAAAGGTGGTCAAAGGGTATGGTCGCCTTTAGCAGATGTTGAATGTAATGCTGACATCGGCATTAGGGTTTTTTTTTTCTTCTGTAATTTTGCTTTTCTTCTTTATTTGCAAAAATGGAGTAACGAAAGTAAGATTAAACAGAGTTGATGAAATTCATATCATTTCGTATTTTATCCACTATCTTATCATTTTTCTCTCATCTTCTTCAATCCCCCTACATGGCTGGTTGGAAAGACGACCTTTGGAGGCCGAAGACACTTGAACTGGTATTCACATCAGTCCAAGTGTCTTCGGACATCAATTATGAACAATGTTCTAAATAGTTAGTTATATAGTTTTTTTGGACCATAAAAGCTAAACTATGAGATAAAAGTGCGCTAATTTAGCTACGACCTCTATAGTTGTAATAGTTGACTGCTATTACCGCTACGCGCTATTGCTACCGCTATGCTACATGGGCTTCTGTGCTTATTCTTGATGCTACATGGTCTGCTATGATAAGTATGCTCAACCGAACTATGTGCTTTTGTTTCTATTTGTGATTTAGTCTCTCATTCTATATCGGAAAATATTCAAATATTAATTCTTCCTTTTGCTTGCTTTTCGTCTAGTATTCACTTGTAAAATTATTGTCGTTCGTTTCATTAAAAGCTGATTTTGATTATTATAATATATAAAATATTCAAGCAGGTATATTAACTTCATTTCACTTGTAAAATTAATTGCTATTCGTCTATTATAATCTGTAATACTATATAGTATGAACTATTAAATAATGTTACCTTGCAGATCTCTTTTTTTCTTCTTATTTGCATGATTGAAAAAATATAGACTTAAATTAGTTGTCATTTAGTTGTTATCTCAATTCTCCAATATTAATCATATTGATAATTAGTAGAAATATAGAATATAAATTTTGAAAAGAAATAAAACGCTATGTATGATAGCTTCCGTTATAGCTACGCTATTCGCAATAGTTTTTTTTCTCCCCGCTAAGCCGCTATGAATATGAAAAAAATAATCTCCTAGAAAGTAACAAACGAACTTCATAAAAAATAAGAAGGGCGAGAAAAGATGCTTGTTGGTGGGGACAAAATCATACTTTCAAGTTATATTGATTAAACGTGTACAAAGATCAATCATATAAAAATTTCATACTGTGGAGGCTAATTTTATATAATAGCCATAACATTTTGTTCTAAACCGTATAGAAACTCATGCATGATCAGTACAGATTTTTTGAAAATAAATAGGGATCAATTCATTATATTTGAATCTGCCTCTGCTTGTTGGACATGAAAGGACACAAGCACCAGATAAAATTAGGTGGGAGATAAATCTGAAGGACAAGGTAGGGATAACGAAATAATTTATCTTGAATTTCTACCTCAAAATCTTTTGTTTAGTCTTTTATTTTTCATAAAAAAAAAAAGAGGAAAACTGTTTGCATTCCAAAACACATAATACAATATTAGCTTCAACCAGACGTCTCATCACCAAAATCCTCAGGTAGGCAAAGCAATCAACGTATGAAATTTGAGATTTACTTATTTTTGGACAATTGTGCAGGGAGACTGAAGTCATAATATATTGGAGACTGTTATCAATATAGGTAAATAATGCCATCAATTGTTGGGAAAGAAAGTGCAAGTACCGAAAAACTAGAATTAAACCTGTGATCCTCTTCTCTGTACATATTTAGAAAGCAAATTAAATAGAACCAATTTAATCCTCACTTTCGGTGGTGCTCTCTATCTATAATACACAACCCAGAACAACCAAAGCCACTAAACCAGTTCAAACTCATTAAAACCACACCAACCTGATTGACTCCTCTCCGGTACAAATACCTCACGCTGGTACACACTTCCAGAAAACAAAACAGTTTAATTAGACTTACCACCAAAAAGCATTTAGCATTGTAAGCAATGTCAGTTAAAGGCATTAAGTACCTTCACTTGGCCGGGCTGTTAATGCTGACGTTCACACTTGAGGTTGCGGCAGTTGAAGTATCATGTGGTGATGCTGTCAATTCTCTGATTCCATGCGGGCCATTTCTGATCGGGGCAGGACAAGCACAGCCGGGCGAAAGATGCTGCCAGAGTGCACAGGAGCTGAAGCGCATGGCAACCACGACTGCCACGCGCCGATCACTGTGCCGGTGCCTTGAGCAAGCTGGTCCTTCATTCGGTGTCAATCCTGAGCAAGCACGCAAGCTCCTATCCCTGTGCAAACTCGATCTCAACATCCCCATCAGCGCTACTTACAACTGCAACTTGTTGTCTTTCTCTCTCTTAATCAGACATAAATGCAAAAATAGTAAATCAAATAGACATCACCGAGATAAAAAAAAAAAAAAAACATGTGCAATTGTTCCAGTTGATTAGTATTTGGATCGTCATCTTTACAACACTGCAAATAGATACATCATAATTGTGTAAAATGTTTGGTTTCAACACTTCCCAGCCAACATGAACTGAAAAAAAGAAAGACAAAACATGATTAAATTAAGAAGACCTGAAAAGTAATGTACGTATACTTTGATTTAGTGAATACTCGCAGTGTATAAAATTAGTAAGAATTAATGGGACGTTGAATTTTTCGAGTAATTATCGCTTTAGAAATATTAATACTTTTTTTTTTCTTGTTTTGTGTTTTCAGGATACCCTAAAAGCACTTCAAAACTTGGTCTCAAAAGAGAGAACTGCTAAGGTGCGAGGAGTAGAATCAATATTATAGCTCGAATTTCAATTTCTTTCTTGTGCTTCTACTTTGTGTGCTTCTAGATGCAATTAATTGCTGTCACTATCATATCGCCTTGATTATATATATATATATATCAATAAATTTATATACATCCGTATCGACCGTATTCTCATCTGTGTTTCAAATAACGTACGTATTAATTGAGCTGAGACAAAACATATACATATTTTCTTGTTGGATTGTTGGATTGCTCAAAACTTTTGATATTGTGGTCAGCATCGATTTCAATTAATAGGTCAATTACTTGTAAAAGCCTACTGCATTGACGTATTACTGAGATTTGTTTTATAAAACTAAAGTACTAATATAATTAACACGTACGTGTACTGAGCTTGTCAAGAATTAAACAGAAAAGAACTACCGTAGGCAACTTAAATTGTTTCTTTTGGACATTTTTACAAACACCGTCATGCAAACTGACATAAGCATTTCAAATCAATGACAAGTTTCTTTTTTCTCTGTTGGGATTGTTCGTACATTAGATGGGTTTGAGCCAATTTGTCAAACACATTCCGAATGATTTTTATTAATTAAAAAAAAATCAACAGACAACTTGTTTGATTGTTTAGCCTTAATAAAAAAAATATATATTTAAAGCTGTTGCGTGCAACTAAGACGGACGGCCAATATATGCGCAATTTTTTTGCGGCCTAAATAGAAACCGAAGGATTTAGATCTAATTAAGTTCTGATTTATTATGACACAAATTTCAGAGCGGGGCTCATATTTTAAATAGGTTCTACGGTGATTTTGGTTCGTTTAAGAATATTTTACACGGTCAGATACTGCAGAGGATATTCACTCGGCTGCGGATTTTTTTTTTAAAACAGAATTAAAAAAATATTTTTACCAAACCAACATGATTACTTTTTTTTTTTACAAAAACCATAAGAACCGAATTGCCAATTCGGTCCGCTTGATTTTTTTTTTTTGGACCGAATTGCCAATTCGGTCCATGTTGATTTCACAAATTTTCAGAAAGGCAGCCACAAAAAATCCGGAAAAGACTCCGGACCGAATTGACAATTCGGTCCCAACTTTTTTTTTTTTTTTTAGGGTTTGCTTAATAAATTGCATTATTGAAATAGAGTAAATCAAATTTCATTTAATATCCTCTATGGGAGATAAAAAAAAGTGACCCGGCTAAAATTCTATCTAGTTTATTCGTTTTAAAATTTCAATTGACCACATTATTATTTTATTAAAGAATCTAATTTATCAAATTATTATTTCAATTGACCAATCCTAATTTAAATTGTTCTTAACATGTGATGTGATAAAATTCTTATAATTGTTAAAAATAGGAATATGAAATTTTAAAACGAAAAAACTAGATAGAATGTCTATGTTAAAAAAAAATGTAAATTAAAAATATTTTATAAAATAAGTTAATACTATGTATTTTAATAATTTTTTAAATGATCTATATGTTGGAAAGATTTCACGTGTAAGCTAATGTTATGCTTTTTTATTATTTAAGCAAATAAAATTTTACGGTATAATTTTTAATTCTAATCAGTTATACACAAAAAATGTAAAAATAATTCAAAATGTGAATGAAATTATAGTTGTATTTTTCTATTTAAACAAAGAATAAAGAAAAGTAAATAGGGAGAAGTGGGAGGGAAGAAGAGAGGAGAAAAATGGGGTCCACAAGGGCATTTTGTTAAGAATTTTGAGAGGAAGGTATTTTGTTCTATGTTGAAAAAAGAGGGCACAATGTAAAATTTCCCTATTTAATTGTCTTTCGGTTTCAAATTCAATTTGACCTACATTCGATATGATATATGATACACAAGTGAGAAATTCAACCAACAATTCGGTCCCTAGGCATTACACAAATGGCAATACATTTTCTGTGAAAATTTGTGAAATCAACATGAACCGAATTGCCAATTCGGTCCAAAAATAAATAAAAATCAAGCGGACCGAATTGGCAATTCGGTTCTTATGATTTTTGTAAAAAAAAAAAAAGTAATCATGTTGGTTTGGTAAAAATATTTTTTTTAATTATGTTTTTTTTTTTAAAATCCCTCGGCTGCAAGGGCTGTATAGAAAGAAATTACAATATGTACAATCCGTTCAATCCAATCTATTTTTTTTTACCAAATTAGAATGTGATTGGTTTGAATACGGATTTGAACTTTGACTAACCTTTTATAGGTAAGATTATAAATTTGATCTTCAAAAATCCATCTTAACTCGATCCCCCCGTTTGCTATATTATACTATGTTTTTCATAATTATTTATGCCTTTAATTAATACTCAACATAATAAAATAAATTATTCATATATGAAAATCAATGAATGACAAACGTATTGTTTATTTAGGCAAAGGATTGAAATTTAAGCTTAGGAAGATAATTGAGAGACATAATGTAGAAGTTAACCTTTGAATTTTAGTCAATGTTATCAAACTATTTTTGTTTGATTGAATATAAATGTTATATGTCGTTATTTTGTCATTAATATAAAGTTGCATTAAGATTGCTATCTTAGCTAATTAAAAAAAATAAGCATTTTTATTTGATCCATTTGTTAGTGCTCAACTATCTTTATGCTCTGTATTTAGCATTTATCTTTTTAAAGTTGCAAAATTGTTAATTTGTTAAATATATTAAAAATAACAAAAAAATTGTAGAGATTTCAATCAAATTATAATCCGTGTAAAAAAACTCATGTAAAAGATTAGATGAATTGGGTGAATTTATGGGTAAATAGTATTGAATGAATTTCCAACCCAGTAAATATAGTCAGGTTGGGTTAAAAGTTTTAGAAAAAATCGGTAGAAAGTGAGGTGAGAGTGAATCAGAAGGTATATGAAACAGTACACTGATGTTTCCGTAATAATTTTCTTTTCTGTAATTGAGCTATCATTTATTCGAGATTTAAGAAAGGTATACAAAACAGTACACCTTTGGCAATTTCTACGGTAGTCAATCTGAACTAGAGGTCCTGATAATGAGTTACACTTGTGTATACTACAAGTCTATGCATTACACTACCCATCTTAATTTATCGACATTTAACATAACAACCAAGATCTTTGTTATGAGTTATGACAATAACAATCGTACAAAAGAGCGCCTGATCAATCGACAGCCATTAAATGATTTCTATCTCAAGTGAAATTAGGCTGGAAAGTCTCAAGCCTGGGTTCCGTCAAGTCAACCGCCTCATCTTCCGGGGAATGCCAGATGTGTGAACCCGAACTCAGCTTGATCAGCCTCTCAACAAACTGTGAGGGAAGATCGGTAGCAAGACGGGGGTCAAACTCTGAGTCATTTTGGTCCTCCCTCTCAGAGGAAGAGGTCAAAGGGGAGGGGGGGCACTGCAGATGCATCTGTATTTGCATTTGGTTACTCCATCTTTCAGATGTAACAGAAGAAGCTGCTTGGATCAGCATTTCTCTTCTTGCGAGTGAATCCACCCGTGGCGTGTTTGTCCCTGTTACGCTCCTCCTGTTGCCATGTGACGTGTTCTGTATTTTTATAAACATCGGGTCAATGTAAATTTGATGAAACTCATGCTTCTGGCACCTGTACTAATATAGGACAAAATAAAGCAATAGAAGAAAAGGATATATAGCAATTTACCATGAAAAGGCTAGTGGGTAGCTTTCCCCTATTGGTTTTGTCGGGGTCGATTGTGGAAAGGATCTGAACAACTTCTGACATAGTAGGTCTCGACTCTGGGTCCCACTGTAAGCATTCTCTGGCTAGGTGTGCCATTATTTGCATTTGTTCTTCAGAAAAATTTCCTTTCAAGAGGGGGTCCGGTAATTCTGTCAACACTAGCTTTCTATCACGCAATCGTGGAGTTGCCTACAATTATTTATCCCAAGCAATTTAGAATGCTAATGTCACAATTTCTTTCGATTGGCTTTGAAAAATGAAGTAAATCACGGACCGCAAAAGTTCGTACTGGTTTCCGTCAACACATCAGGTGTTACCAAAATGGCTTAGAGACATCTCTTATCTTTGAACACAGTACCCGCAAAAATTTTCCATTTCTAAGTGTTCCAACATTCTAGGACCAATTTTAATTGATATATTGTTTTTTTTTGCTCCAACACAAAGAAACCTTCCAGAAGCATCAAGACTGAAGACGGGTGAAAAGTAAAATACTTAAGGTAGAGAAAGAAATTGCTTTTATTTTCCTTTATTACCCAGAGGACTAGGCTCTCATCAGCTTTATTAGGAGATTTGTGAATAGGAGGTCGGCCAGTGATCAACTCAAGCAAGACTACCCCAAAACTAAAAACATCTGATTTGAGGGATGCCTTCCCCACAATGGCATACTCTGGCGCAAAGTAACCAAATGTACCCAGCATCCTTGCTGGCGAACTTGAACAGCTAGCCATGTTTTCATCATTTAACAGCCGCTTAGCCATGCCAAGATCTGTTATCTGCAATATCATATAGAGTTCCTAGCTTATCACATAAATAATAATGGCCTCTCACAAAGTTCTTATCTAGCTTGTATGATTGTATCTGTTGGTTCATAAAGCTTCAATTCTTACTAAGTTAAATATTGACAATTCATCTTAGATGATCATAAATAGTCCTTACTTCAGGGTTCAAGTTGTAAAATTTAGGTGGAAAAAGTGGGAAAAGGGAGCTCAGTTTAATTACAGTTTAAGAAAAGAAAAAAGTACACCCATGGTGTAGGGAAGAGAGGGTACTAAGTTAAAGCCACCAGTTAGCTTCTATGTTATCAAACTTTCATCAAGCCAACAACCACGTCACAAAATATTGGCAATGCTGGTATCCAGGATTAATTTGAACAATATATGAGTTTAGGATCAATTATAACATTGTATGAATTCTAATGGACCCCAATTCTACAAAATAGTGAACAGTCTAAAAGACATGGATAGCAGTAGGGACTTGATTTTTTATTTCTTAATAAAGGGGTATTTTAGGAACAATGAAGAGGAGGCATTTAAGTAGTTCACATATATTAATGAATAAATTTATCTTAACCAATGAATATAACTGCAAAAGCATGATATTAAGAATAGTAATTCTAATAATACCTTAGCATGAAAATTGTCATCCAGAAGAATATTGGTTGACTTGATATCACGGTGTAGAATTCTTGGTGCGGCCGCTTCATGCAGATATTCCAATCCCCTGGCAGCACCCAATGCAATGGCCACCCTTGTTTTCCATTCCATCATTCTCATTCCAATTCCCCTGTCTCCCTCTTCTTTGTTGATCATCCCCTGTGCTTTGTTAAGACATTCCCTTAGGTTCCCGTTCGACATGTATTCAAGCACCAATAGTCTCTCTGACTGACGGCCGTGATTCTCTGAGCAGTATCCCAGCAACGGCACTACGTGTCGGTGATTTAATCGTGATATTAGCTCTATCTGTAGAATGAAATCTTATTAATATATTTTGGTGTATCTTTTTGCGAACAATGTAACCGAATAATTGTTTTCTTATTTGAAAGAGGTACATAATTGGAAACCAGAATCCCCCATCCATAGTATTTGTTAAAGTCCTGTAGACAAATAAAACATAGTTAAGGAAAGGCAGGCATATTACCAGAAATCCTAAATCCTACCTCAGACAAGAACTCAAAATCAGCCTCACTCCCTACAGGTAAGAGTTTCTTCATGGCCACCATTCTACCGTCAGAGAGCTGGCCACGGTAAACTGTACTGGTACCGCCAACACCTATTATATTTTCATCTGAGAACTTGTTTGTCGCCTGGTCCAGTTCTCCATATGAAAATCGAACAATTATCCCAGGCAAGTCTCCTCTCACGTCTCCAAACATTCTTGATACCTGTCGTACCAGTGCTACATCGTAGCAGAAATATTAAAATATCTTTCTCAATCACAATGCAAGACACATCATGAATGGATGTATACACCATATGAAATATCCAAACACAAGACTCCCATTACAATAGTTTTCCAGTTGGAGTGCTTTACATTGAGTTGTCAGTGGAGGCCCCAAAACTGAGACCAACTTGAGTCAAAATTGCACAATACCGAGTTTTAATTGAGGCTCAATCACACCATTCAGGGTAAAAAAAAAATGAGGCCAGGTTGAGTCTTAGTTACGGACAAAGTTGCATTAGAAAGGTCTATTCTAGTGTAAACTGATTCTTAATTGAGCCATGATTTCACAATGAAGGATGAATGGATGCTAAACTGAGCATTAATTGAGGCATATATGAAGTAGCAGAGGCAATTGAGATTTAGATGAGGCAGAATTGTGCCTCCAAGAGCATATCACTTAACTGTGTCCAAAATTACTTAAGGCACTTTGCATGGTGAGGTATTAATTCAGCCTAAATTTTGAGTCTAAAAAATAGCATAAAAAGAAAATACAAAAAACTACCAACTTTTGAATAAATTGAAGTGGAAGCCAGTTTTAACAGCAGAGCCTGAGAGAGAAGACGAATGGTGGCTAATCAAGTTGGAGCGGCTACTCCAACTGGTGTACTTGTCAGAAGTATGGACATGGGAATTCAGCTGGAAGTGTGGCAGCAACCGATCCTTTCTGTACAAGTAGAAAGTGACGGATCCCAGCACAGCTATAATGGCTGTCAGAGTTGCACACAGGATAACAATTATAAGAATTCCTTTGTTTGATAACTGCTCCTTATAGCCGCTGGTTTCACTGCCTCCACTTGTAACTGGACCAGAATTAAAAGTGCTGTTTTGTAAATCATTATGATTTAGAAAGAGTCATATTTATGGCAGAAGAAATTGTAGTAATGCATCAGCCCAATTTGACTAAGACCAAGCATAGACTGTTATGCCAAGTTAGTGAGTCAGATCTGGACTTGGCAATTTCAGGGGCCACTTTATTTTGTTTTTCATCAAAATATGAAAGCAAGATTACAAAACACATTCACTGACCTGGCTTAGCCAAATCTTAAGGGTTCAGGATAATAATTCAGGCCTGGGTTGTGTCAGTCCTAATTATTTGTTTTAAAATGTTCAACTCAGGTCATCCAACCATGTAGAATTGGTCAAGTGCATGGTAAATTAAATTGCATACTTAGCCCTAGATAATATGGCTCATGGTTAACAATTAATAAACTGAATTGGGTGGTTCTGTGGAGTCCTCAGTCCTAAAAATCAGGCAAGAGTGTAATGTTATAGATATTGCTGAAAGAGGAGTTACCAGAAGTGCAGTTGCAGGAACTGAAGCAGTTGAGATCATGCATGTTACTTGTTGGCTGTGATCCACAGGTGCAGTTCCATACTCCATTTCTTTCATCTACACCCCAATAAACAAATTTAAAAACAAATAAACAAAATATTTACTTCGTGAGGATGAAAATGAAAAAAAATTAGCTCAGTATTCTTTTCTGTTTGAGTGAAAAGGAACCAAAATTAATATTTCTCAATAATCTACTACATGAGCAATGCAAGTTTAGATTCACGTCATCCAGAAAATAATTGAATTTTGTTAAAAAAATAATGGTCACCAAAATCTGTCAAAGTTACATTAGAATATTGGTATTTCTGCTGCTAGACTAACATTTTCTGTGTTTGTTCTTTATAAGAAAAAAGGATGTTGATTACTATATTTAGCTTCTGGTAGTCATAAGAGTTGTAAGTTGCATACCATGAATGCATTGACAAGAGGAAGAACAATTATTGTTAGATGTAGAAGAATCATTGTTTGATGAAACACCGGTACATGTACATGCCCAATTTAATGCATCTGCGCAACCTGCACAAAACCTTATTTGTTGAATATACATCATTTATGTTAGAGAAAAGTAAATGCGGCACAAAATGGCATCAATGATGACAACAACCTTTTTGCTCTTGTGTCTCCTTGGTTTTTTTCCTACTAATTCCATATTCTGAAAAATTACTTTTACTTGCATTATATTCTCTTTTTTGAAAAGCTTGGCAGTGGCTGCCAAGTTGAGAATTATATTTTCTCAATAGTATTTTCCAATTGCATACCAGAAAGTGTACAAGGTGGCACTTTTGTATTTTGTATGTTACTTTTCAGTTTCTCCATGCATATGTAATGCTGCAATACTAGAGTATTGAACTGGACAATGGTATATAAATTGAGAAATTAGAAAGATGGAAAATGAAGTACATACCCGTGGGAAGAAAAATTAGCCCAAAAATGCAGCTGACAGAAATTAGGGCTACTTTAAGATGAAGATCCATGTTGCTTCAAAGGTGTTTAAACCATTAGACCTGCATATTAAGTATCTGTCATCTGGCATGCCCTATACATCCTGAAAAACAGCAAAAGAGATAAAATGAGATTTCCATATTGGCACATTCGATTTATAAAAAAATTGTGGATAGTAATTTAAAAACACTCTCTCAGAACTTAATCTTGGTAGAGATGCAAGGATGAGAAAAAAAGACCCTGAAAGACTAAGCAACGTAAAACCACCTTGCAATTTAAAAAATTAAAAAGTGCCAGAAAAGAGCATATAATATTTAGGGAAAAGAGACCTGTACACTTTATTTATTAAACAGAAAGCTAATCTCACTAAAAGAAAATAAGTACGTGCTAAGCATAAGGGTAATATCATAATTTATTAAATATGAAAAATACTCCCATTAGTTTATTGCCTATGGCCATCTAAGTCAACATCCACAAATCAAAGAAAAAGAAAACAAGATAAATAATCAGTACAAAGTAAGAAGCACAATAAACAATGCGTATTTTATTTTTTTGTATAGAGTGGTTATACCAACAGTTGTCACATAAATAACAACAATACAATTTTTAAAATGAATGTACTAATTAGCTCACAGAAGCATGTGATTACGTTTTCAACGTAAAAGAAAATAGAGACGGGAGCATGAAACATGATTAAGCTCTCTCTCATTAAGATTTTATACAAAAGAACGCTCAATCTTCAAGTCTCAATGCTATACAAATATCAGAAACTAAGCCAAATATGTAAAAAGAAATCAATAGCAAAGTAAACAACGAAGTTTTAATGAAGAGAACACTTAATGCATACCGCCATTTGTAATGAAGGAACTCTCCTTCTCTCACGCTCACACATGCCCAAATATCAAAACGAAACTAGCAGAGAGTAATAAGTAGCTCACCTATCTTGTTAGTTGAGAGAAATTAATCTAATTATTGATTAGGCCCCACAATATTTCAGATAAATTCCCTAGAGAGAGAAATGGTTTGAAAATTTATGCTGATACCGACCCCTTCCCAAAGAATGTTAAACCAGAACACAGCTGAAAAGTTCAAATTTATAGCTAAAAGAGGAGAAACAAGACATCTTAATCATTATCAAAATATACAATTTGGAAGCTTGACACGGACACCTGACCATCCGCCCTATATTCTCTAGTATGTGCCAGAAAGAATAAAAAATAAAATAACTTAAAACATAAAAGATTAAAATCAGGGTCCTTATTTGTAAAAGGCAC
The DNA here is from genome assembly GCA_011114355.1 of Carex littledalei. NCBI lineage: Eukaryota > Viridiplantae > Streptophyta > Magnoliopsida > Poales > Cyperaceae > Carex > Carex littledalei. The sequence goes on from CM022097.1 coordinate 5,146,517, forward strand.
TCTATTGCAATGTAGAACTATTGCATGTTTCTCAATCAACAAAGCACAAAGTCGAGGAACAGAATTCACAATCCGACATAAATTTGCAAATAAAGAACTTCATTCAAGAACTAAAGAGTTGAGAACGGTCACCTGGGCAATCGCGCAGCAAGAACCGGTGGGGGTTCTTTTGCAATTGTTTGCTTTCCAGGGTTTGAAACAAAAACGGGTAGTAAGGTTTGGAGCCAACGGCAGTAGAGTAGAGACTTGGATTAAAAAGGAAGCTTGGTGCAGGGTAGAACGTCGAGTAAAAGGTAATTTTCTCCATGTCACCGTGATTTTCTCTCACATTGTCTTTTTTTGAAATATTCGGAATTTTGCGTACTGCCTCCAAAAACATCCTAAATTACACCTTTACTCCCAAACCATTTTTTGCCTTGTTGGGCTGTGGAGTCCGCATCCTCTGAGGTAACAGAATATTTTTGTTTATGATCCGGACCGTCGATCATAATCCGGGCAATCCGGCCCGAGGTGGATTGTAGGAGTTCGTTTAATATTCGTGCGGATTCTAATCGGACGGTTCAGAACTAAACAGAAATGTTCTGTTACCTTAGGTGATATGAATTCTGGGCTGTGCCGGTTAATGTTGGTTCATTCTACCCGACAATTTTATTAATATCCAAAGTTAAAGAAATTAATAAATATACCCAGCTCAGCTGGGTTTTGTTAAAAATGTCCAAACCGGCCATTAAATTGCCGATTCCTTTTGTTTCCACCACTGGCTATTTAATGGTCGGGTTCTTAATTTTTTATTTTTTTATTTTTTTTGTTGTTTTAGGGTTTAAGGTTTATCTATTATACCAAAGATAATTAGCATAATCATGATAATTTATTTTATTTTAGTATAATTTAGCGTAATTTAGTTTAATTTAGCATAATTCTGATAATTTATTTTATTTTAGTATAATTTAGCGTAATTTAGTTAATTTAGTATAAGTTAGTGACGAAAAAAGATCTAAAAAAATATATGAATAGTACCATAAAAGCACACATAAAAAAGAACCACAACATAAGATAATCCAAACATAAAACACCAAAAATAGTATACCAAATATAAACAGTACAAAACAATCACCGCTGGAACGGAGAGGGGGACCATCGCTCAGGTGCCTGTCCTCTGTTATCTCGAACCGGCCAGACTCTCCCTGGAGGTGTGGCCTCTCTGCTCATCCACACTGCGGTATCCCAGACTGACTCATCCTCACCCCTAAACACTGGCGGGGTGTAGAGAAGATGGATGCAGCCAACTCAGTCACAAAGTCAGGCTGAGTCTGAGACCTGCTACCACTGGCCTCTCTCTCTCATATCGTGGTGCTCGCGGTGGCGGCAGGTCGGCCGGATCCTCGTAGTACCCAAAGTCATCGAGACTGAAAGCTAACAATTCGTCCTCTATAGGAAAGGACTCCAGATCGAGGTGGTGGCGGCATCTCGGCCGGACCCTACAATCATACAAATAATTAAGTAAATTTGATCTGAATGAAGAAATTTGTACTAACCTGACAGCTAATGAAATATGACATACCGGAGGCTGAACCGAACGTCCCTGCGCGTCATAGAATGTCTGCCAACCAGTCACGGACAATACCCAACGATGGTAGTCCCACTCTGGCTGCTAATAGGGGGGAGATGGCATTGCAGGACCTAAAACCAGGGGCACGTCAGGCTCGGCTGGATCTATCTGACGCCAATTGATGTTCTCTCCGGCGTCTCGCAGCATGGTGATGAGCTGTCCACCGTGCCCGACATCCTCAACAAAATTAGCATGGGTCTTGAGGAATATATACCCAATATATCTCCAGCCCCTCTTTCCCAGCATCTTGATCCCATGCGCGCAACCTTTAAGCGTAACCAAAAGCTGCAAAAAAATTATTTTGTTAGATCAAACCTTGCTAAACTAATCAGTTAGGAAAAAACTATGTAGTTTTAGATGCATTACCTGGCGAGCCCATTTGCGACCGTTGGGGCTGTAACTCTCATTTTCCTGGATCTTGTCGCGTAAGTAGGCACCGTAATCACCCTGCAAATATGCAGATGCCATGCAGACTGGCAAGTACCAAGACTCATACCTCAATAGGGGATGTCCCGGGGTCTGTGTGAGCTCATCTGGCATATGCCACATATCGAGATGCTCTGGAGCCTCCGCCCTAGTGTAGTACTCCTCAAAATGCATCCTCCAGTCGAGATCAAGATGTGATAAGTGGCTAGTCCTGTAAGGAACACGTTAGTTGCAATACAAAGCTATCAAGTAATATGGGATAATAGATAATAAAATATGACTTACTTGTGCATGTTTTTTATGATGAACCTCGGCAAATCTGGATCTGCGGGAATCAACGGCGCATGTCCAAACTGACGGAGTACCCGATCTGGATAGTGGTGCTCCACTATCCAGAAGCATACGAATGGACCTCTGTAGTACCATATCTCTCGCTGCTCCAGAAAATCCCCGGCAACTGCTCACTCTCATAGAATTCCTCGTACGGTGTCCACTCAATCTGCTCTGCAGCCAAACTCTGCAACTATGAACGAACTGGCCTGATACCCAAGGTACTACCGTAGCCCTGATCCAGGTAGTGGTGAGTACCGTGCCACTTCTTGGCGTATGCCGGGCATCTGAGATTATCGGGCTCTCCTCATGTCGGAGGCTCATTCGGGATAGGCCGGCCCACCGATTGACGTGACCATAACCAATGCTGCAGCAAAAGTACCGGCCCATACATTTGCTTCTTCTTCTTCTTCTGCATTTTCAAAAATTTTAGCCGTTAGGATATTTAGATTGGTCGATTAAATAATTAAATAAGAAAAGAGTTAGAAACTTATCTTACAACTACGGCACATGTGGGAGTACAGATAGGCTATGACAGCCCCACCCCAGTTGTAAAATGACGGGCGCTAAAGGTCTGTCAGCAGCGGGAGATACATCATCAAGACACAATCACCGCTGAAATCAGCAAACATGACAGAACCAAATAGGTTCATCACAAAGTCCCGTGTATATATGCAATACAAGGCAGTTAATAAAATGTTTTTTGAAATAATATAAAGTCAATAACAAATATAATACAAACAATTTATAGGTATTACCTCTGAATCTCCTCATCGGTGGAATCTGCTGTCAGACTCGCGATGAAGTGCTGTCGCAACTTGGTCATCCTCATATGGAACTTAGACCTCCCACGATCAGCAATGAGAGAGTGAGGATCAGCTCCCAACAACTCATCGATCTGATCAGCAAACCCAGCACTGTCAGATACGCCACCAACGGGTGTGCCACTGATAGGCAAACCCCAAAGGGCACTCACATCATGGAGTGTCACCGTCATCTCTCCGAATGGTAAGTTAAACGTGTGCGTCTCGGGATGCCATCGCTCCACCAAACCTGCAATAAGAGATGAATTGATGATTCCACTCTCACTCCGCAAGATGTCCACAATACTGTAGAGGCCCAGATTGATGAGGTACTGGTCAATCACCTCGTAGTACTACATGTGAACGCACCGCAACTTCACATCTAAAAGAAACTTTGTCCTGCGTTGAAAAAAGTAATCCACATAGTGTTAACACAACCAAATTTAAACTCAACAAAATTTAAAAAAGAGCTAAAAAAAGATACGTACCTCACGAGAAGCCAGTGAGACTCGGTGCTCGCGGTGGGGCAACCATAGGAGAGGACTGAAATGCTCCGTGCTATGAGGGTCGATCGGCTCGTCAACAACAGGTGGTACTGGACGAGTCCTAGGCCGTTCTCTAGCCATCCTAATGTCTAATGTTCGCTGGTTAGCGCAACGCAAGTTTCGGTACGCTTGAGGGCGTACCTTTTAAAACCGCGTTTACACTCCACGAGTAAGGGTTGCAAGTGCACAACCCCTATCGAGTAGTATAATCGGGTATCGATCCACAGGGACGGGCAATTACTAGGTTAGAATCTACCTAACTCAATTAAAAACTAGAAGTGGTAAAGATTTGTTTGGTATTTAATTTCCTAAAAAGGTCAATTCAAACAATTCAAACAATTCAGGAAGATGTAATAAAATGCTAGAAGAAATGTAAATTGTGTTTTGATTATGGATAAAAGGCGTTTCCAGGGTTTCAGACTTCATCTGTGATCTGCCTCTAGTGGTACGGCTAGGCCGTACTTCACTTGGTAAGGCAAGGCCGTACCACCCTGGTAAGACCCGTACTGGCTTCCCAGAACAGAGCTTACCAGTTCGAGTTGATGCATTTCCTTGCTGGTACCTTGTGCTAAACTCTTTAGAAAGGTTCAATTGACCATACCTAAGGTTCCTAAGCCTCAACTGTCGTTTGTTGGATCAAGATCTAGGTTGGAATGCAATTGATTGCCTTTTAGGGATTTCTACACCTCAACTCTCGTGTGTTGGTACAGACCTACCCTAGCTGGTTGATTGGAGACCTAAGGCATCCTCTAATCTGTCGATTATAGGAGAATTCAACCTCTCGGCTTCAATTCGAACTATTCTACCCTAAGCACTTGATTTGGATGAAAGATTGAGATGATCACATGACCTTGATAGGTTCGATCTAAACCTAGAGGTTCATCATACACAATCACAGCAAACAAAGCAAGAGATAGCAAAGAAATCACAATCAATCAATCAAAAGAGTTCATACAAGATACAAGTCAAAGAAAGTCAAAACAAATCAAGAATCCATCTCTAAACCCTAGAAACTGAAATAACTACTCACAGCACATGATCTGATCTAAAAATACAATAAAAGGGATAGAGAAAGCCATGGATTGAAGGGATCGAGAGGAGGAAGCTTGATCCGTCGAGTTTCGCCTCTTCCTCTTCCTTCCTTCTTGCTCCTAGCTCCTTAGCTCTCTTTCTCTCTCTTACTGTGCTCTCAAATAGATCTGGAATGGAATGGATGTCGAAATTGGAGAGTTCCCCGCTTTAAATAGCCTCTGCCAAAATTTGAATCTGTCAGGCCGCCTTTATGTACGGCCCGTACCAAATTGGTACGGCCTGGCCGTACCAGGCGTGGTGAGACTGTAGATCTTCTCGCTAGCTTTCCAAAAAGTGGTCATACGCTCAAAACGGAGTTACGAGTCAAAAGTTATGACTGTTTTAAGTTCGGTGCTGAAATTTCTGGATCTGACGCAGGTCGCGTGGGGGAAGTCAGAACTCTGCCTGCTTTGCTTGTTTTCGCCTATTTCCAGCAAATCAACCACAAAACTGCAGCAGTACCATATTCTATTGATTTTCAATGTAAACTATGCAATTTAGTGGTCGAAAACATAAGGTCTGGTCTGAAAATAGGTCGAAATAATAGATGAAATATGGACATATCATCTAAGTAAACCCTAAACCCTAAAAAGGGCTAAAATAGGCTAATTAGGTAAAATATGCTAAAATAGGCTTAATTATGCTAAAATAGGCTAAAATAGGCCAAATTGCGGTTAAAATAGCCTAAAATATGCCAAAATATGCTAAAATATGCTAAAATAGGCTACAATAGGCTAATTTTGGTAAAATATGCTAAAATAGGCCAAAATAGGCTAAAATATCCTAATTATGCTAAATTGCACTAAATTACGCTTAATTATCCTAATTATGGTAAAAAATGCTAAAATACGCTAAAATATGCTCAACTATGCTAATTATACTAAATTACGATAAAGACGCTACATTAATTTAAATTTAGCTAATTACTCTAAATTATACTAAATTAAATAATTAAAACTAACTACAACGGATTTAACACTAATTACAACTAAATTATATTAATTTTGGTACATTACTAACAAATTCTAACATTTTACAACAATTTTGCACTAAAAATGAATTTTAAAAAAATTAGAAAGACTTACTTGCAAATCTGAAAAGAGATGGAGAAATCTGAAAGAAAGAACTCAAACGAGGATAGATAGTGTGAAATTTGATAGAATGAATTTTGAGAAAAACGGCTAACCCTCCATACATACATACATACATACATACATATATATGCCAAAACTGGCCATTTAATAGCCGGTGGTGAATTAAAATGAGTACCGGCCATTTTAATGGTCAGTTTGAACATTTTTAACAAAAATCCAGCTGAGCTGGATATATTTATTAATTTAAATATAACTTTGGATATTAATAAAAATGTCGGTCATTCTACCTACGGGTCTTTTCCTCACAAAAAAAAAAAATGTGGGTTCATTCTTGGGGTATGTAAAATAATAAATGAACAAACTCACCGATATTTTAGATTTTTATAATGGTGGGAACAAACTCACCGATATTTTAGATTTTTTTATTGAAATCACAGAACATTATTGTTTGGTACCAACCATCTGGTACCTTTTACGGAATAAAAAACAAGAAGACAACATCAACGTACAGCCAACAAAACTCAACATAATTCCTAAAAAGTAAAAACCATAAAGAGATTCCTAACTAGATATATCTATAAAAATCTTTTCCAGAATCTCTTCCCATCTCCTTAGCGGATGTCATATTGTCATTCATAACGGGTCCACACTCAAACAATGTATTGGAGCCACCTCTTGCTCCTCTGTTGTTGTACCTATTGGCATCTGACCTGCCAAACCTTTTAGCATCAAATGGTAACATTAGACTAAGCTTAAAATATGATTCATCACCTGTGTTTTAGGGTTTAGGGTTTAGGACTTTGCGCTCCATGAATAAAAAAAACTATTCTGTCAAAATCTTGACCCCAGTTTCACTCCCCTAATAAGTTTCACTAATGATATATCCTTAAGTGATGTACAACTTTCAAAAATTCACAGATCATTTATTATTGTAATGCTAAAATTAAATCCATTATGATACGCTATTCAAGTCCACAATTCTGATGCAATTGGACATGTAAGAAAAAGGCTCCCGTTGTGCCAAATAATTGGAGAACGACCTAGATAAATTGTTAATAACCAAATCGAATTTAGAACGCTACAACATTATTTATGGTCTAATGAATATTTAAACTATGGAATAAGAGCTTTTAGGAGTTCAGCAGCAAACCGGAGCACAGGAATATGACGACTTTTTGAATATTTCTAAAAGGCTTCTTACCCTTTTCCATAAACAATCTCAAAAAAATGTACACAATAGGTAAGTGCGCATTAGTGTAACTTTCAGATGTGAAATGAGCAACAATCAAACTTGCATTTTAAATGATTCAAAAAACAAGTCTCGAAAATCAAGACAACTTTCAAACACGTTTTGATTTGGTCGAAACTACGTAATAGCTATCAACAATTATGTTTTAAACTGCAATAGACAATCATGCGTCTATACTTGTATGTATGATGATGTTTGAGATTAAACTTGAGAACCTTGGTTATGAAAAGCTCAATGAACTAAGAGATTTATTTTTACTTTCAAAAGAGCTTTAAAATCCTAAATTAGAAATATTACGAAAGTGTCTCGAATGTTAAAACAATGCACAAAACGAGTGTATTTTGAAAGCAGAAATTTTTGCGACGATTCTTCCATAGTAATCTCTTCTCTTGTTAAGTATGTAGATGTCTGGATCTGCTAAAATTTTTTAATTGGTCATGATTTCTTTTTATTTTTTTAATATCATTTAATAAAATTTTAGATTAATTAATAATTGATTGGTCATGTCTTCATTACTTTCCAATTCACTTTAATATTATTTATAATATTGTTGAATAATTTTTCTTTTCATTTTCATTGCTTGGTTATAACAATTATGACACAATAGCTGCTATATCTAACCGTTGTAATAGTCAGATTTAGCTATATATTCTTTTAGTTGTTATTATTAATTCAAAAACTAACGTAACAATCCACAATAGTTATGTTGGTAAGTTGTCGTTATATATTTAATTTTCTTAGAGCAAATTGATATGTGATGGTCATGGACCATAACTGCTACACAATAAAAAATTGTTATAAGATGACTTTTTTTTCTGAAAATTATGCAAAGCAAAAAAGTTATGTTGATAAGTGGTACTCGTTATATATTTAATTCATTTATAACGTTATATTGTTATCAAACCATGTATATTCAATTATTTTGGGGGAAATGCAAATTGCTCTGAGGAAGGTATAAAAAAGTTGATCATTATACAAGTGAGCTTTTAACATTTATATTTGATAAGTAATTAAAGAGTAATAGCCTCAAATAATCATTCAGAAGTATTTCAAACTTAACCTGAAGCATATTTGCACAATCTTGAAATCTTGAACTTTTTGTCTAGGATTTTTACAATTTTAGCTTTGAAGTTCTTCACATTTTACAAATCTAAAATAAAACTTCAAAAAAATATTAAATTTACACAATATTATTTTGAGATTGTCAAATCAAGTTCGATTAGAACAAAAATATCTACAATATCAATCAATGTCTAAATTAAAGTTTCAGTTTTATTAGAACAAAAATATCTACAATCAATCAATGTCTAATTAAAATTTCAGTTTTTTTTTTTTCCCTTTCACAGAGAACTTGTTTATGACTGTTAAATTTAATAATAGTGAGAGTTCTCTGTGAAAGGAAAAGAAATATATGATACTTATTATTTCCTGAAAAATATTAAATAGGGCGAACTTAACGCTGATGGGTTTTAATTTTTCATGACAAATGATGTCGCATTATTTAAGGTGAATAAAGACAGGTGATGTTCCATAACACAAGTCACGCGAAATCACAGATATAATAAATGACATTTTTTATGTGCTCGCAGGATGCATTTAGTAGGAGACTAGGAATTAATACTTTGGTTACTCGACCGCTATTTACCGTGGGAATTTCAGATTTTACTGTTTTGGATCGCCAGATCATAAACCTTTCATCTTACACAAGATTTTAGCTCGAATGGAAGCTTTAAATAATGTGCATTTTAATGGAAACTTCACCAGGGTATAAAACAAAGGCATTGTCTTTTCTAATTTTAATTTTTTTATATTGAAACATGGCCCGGCTACATTAATTGTTTTTTACTAGGCATCTAGATCCAATGGAAGTTGTTGTGAGGTCTCTCTTATAATGAATTTTTTCTTTTGTAGGTAACCTTATCATGGACCTCCACGTTGACATTCCACTTGATGCTATCAATCAGGAAATAAAATCATATATAAATATTACTTTTAGAAAACGCAACGTATTATTCACTGTTATATGTACTTTAACAACCTAATTTTATATTTAGGTTTTGTTCACATGTCGAAAATCTCATGAAAATAAATGTAATCTTAGGTTAACTGAGACAAAAATTTCATGACCCGATCGGATGATGCTTTATATGGAATGAGATTTAATTTTTTATTTTTCTCTCGTTCAAGTGTAAATTATATGGAAAAATAATATCAAATTGGAGCTATTTTTTTCTCACAGCGGAACCAATGGTATTCTCTCTTCTATTTTTTTCCCTATATCTTTAGTTTATGTTTTCTGCAAACAGTGTGAGAATTTAATCTTAATGGGGCCGTTCGACAACAAAGAATTAAATTCTCCTTAAGGCTTAATCGGCTCTCTTTAACTTCTTTAGCCGCTTAATCTTGCCAAACACCGGTTTTTTAGCGCTGATTAAGATCACCCCCTTTAGCTTCCTTTTGCCCGGACCTTAAGGCACCTCTACCATTTTCTTTAGCTTCCTTAGCTTTTATCCACGGATAAGACAACCGAACATTAATTCCTTAGCACTCCTTAAACTCTTAATTTTTCACTCTTAATCTCTTGTTGCCGAACGCCCCAGCAACTAAATAAAATCATAGTTTGAGATATTATAAAATGACATCCAATATTTGAGTTGTATCATTATGAATTCATATGCTTTAAAATATTTGGTACCAAGCTTATCCCATTTTGTTGACTCCTTTCAATTTGAGTTCCTATATTCTGTTACAACTAGATTAACTTAATAATTGTCAGTTTAATTTATAGTATTTGTCGTCATATAAAAATGAATTCAGAATATTTGATAAACATCAACAATTTTTAGTATAAGAAATATGAAAATACATATTTGTATTTTATTGCAAGTTTACAAATTACGAGCAAAAGCCTCGTCATTGAATTATAATTAATAAGTATTGTTGTGTTATTGTTTAATTCATTTTATTTAATCATATTAATAATTATTAATAATAATAATTGTATTAATATCAAGCATTTAAAAAAATAGAATTTCCACAATTATTTCTACAGTACAATCAAACAATCATTTCAACAAAATTAGATTTTTCACAATTATTCTAACAGTGCAACCGAACAGTTATTTCAGCACAAATTCATAAATATCTTAGTGCATATTCATAAGTATGAAATCACGCAAATTTCCGTACTCACAAAATCTCATGTCATATAATGTTGTGACAATCGAACATGTCCAATAAATACATAATTACATACTAGTATCGTGCCCGTGCATTGCAACGGGGACATATTATAAAATTGAATAGAATATGAAGAGACCTTTTTGTTTGACATTCACACAAAATTAAGAAAAATATATATTTAAATGAAAATAAAAGACACAAATGAAAAAAAAAAGAGATCCAAATAATAAATAACAATAAAAGAAACAACAACAAATAAAAAAAACGGATCAAATATAACATGAAAAAATTCTTGAAGTATCATTATACGATTTAATATCTAATTTTCTCCACAAACAAGACACGTCATTAAACGATTTAGAGGAGAAATGATATGTAAAGAAACAAAATTGGGAAAGATATAATTAATGATTCAAATAAGGATTTTCTCTACAGATATATTTTTTATAGAAATTATTTTAATAATAGTAATTTCTCTACACGAAAATTCTTGATATTCTTCATTTTCTCTCCAGATCGGAAATATATGATTGTTTCCATCAGCACAAAATCTGCTCTTCATCTATTCACAAAGATACAATAGCCCTAAACAAAATTCGGAAAGATATGATTGTTTCCATTTTCATTGTCGAAAATATAGAGGAAGAGGAAAAATGAAACGAAGGAAACGGAGAAATAAGGAAATAATTTAATTGCAGGAATCAGAGATAGCTGTAAGGAGAAATAAGCCGAAATTTTTATTTTTAACATTTTAAATAAATTAATTAATAAAATAACCATCGTTTCTGGTCAATTCTATATTTAACACGGCCGCAGAACACCGGAGCGGACCCATTTGGGGGAGGCCGCAGTATGCCGGAGCGGACCCCCATATGGGGCCGCAGAATGCCGGAGCGGACCCGGGTCCGCAGAATACCGGAGCGGACCCTAGTCTTCATCTCCCGAAAATGACAGCAACATTTCATTCCACACTCTCACACCTTCTCTCTCCTGAGTTAGCTCTGATCTGTAAGTTTTTTCTCTCTTCTTTTAAATTTTTTATTTTTATTTCAGTAGATTAATAATTTAATTAGAATAATTAATTTAGCAATAATTTAATTAGAATAATTAATTTAAATTAATTAATTTAGTTAATTTTTAATTGTAGGTTTCTTCTGTATTGAATTGAAAAATGGCTCTTATGGTATCCATCTACACCGGTGGGGATGTATTAACAGGTCCTAATGGGGTTTACTACAGTATTGGACCCGTTACTGTGATCCCGGTATTGCCAGGTACGGATTATTTGGGACTTAAATCAAGTATATGTGGGAATTTGGGGTTGGATCAGGGTCAGTATGACCTTAAAATTGATGCCAAAATTAGCATGCCGACTAGTTCGGCACAAACCTGGTTCCAACTATTTCCAATTCAGAATGAGGGAGTCTGGCAGGTATTGTATAACCAAACCATGAGTTTTTCTGGGGGTGCATACAAGATAATTGACCTATATGTGGAGGTTACCAGAGCCCGGCGTTCGAACCCAGTTCAGAGGTTAATCCAGGGTCGTAGTTGGGGTAACTCATCCGGCTCTAGTCCATCCCCTGTCCAAATTGACCAACCGTCCAGTAGTCGGGCCCCAGTTCAGAGGGACCGACCCTCCCGTCGGGCCCCATCCCAGACTGACCACCCTTCATCTAGTCGGACCGCTCATTGGGGTCAAACTTGTAATCCGGATGAATCTGATGAAGAAGTGGATCCGGAAATACTAGAGGCAGAGGAGAATTGGGGTCATATTGATCCTGAGGGTATGAGCGATTATTCTGACCAGGAAGATACCGGGCCTGTGCTCGGACTATCAAGGAAATTCAAGATGGATAGCGGGTTTCAGATAATGGATCGCGGGGTTCAGCACCCGATTCATGCTTTCAACGACACATCAGGGTTTATGGAAGCCAATTCGGGTTTGTTTGGAAGTAGAGCAGATTTTGAGAATGAATTGTCCGAGGGACAAACATATGACTCAAAGGAGGATATGAAGAGCGCAATTGCCAGGTTTCACATCCTTTGCAACAAAGAGTTAATACCTACGCACAGTGACCGCACAAGAATGAGGTTCAAGTGCAAGGACAGTTACTGTGGGTGGTACATACTCGCAAGGGCCACCGGTTATGGAACACAATGGCGTGTCTCCAAATGCCCAACACAACATTCATGCCACGCGGATGCGACAAGAACAGATCACGCCCAGTTGTCAGCTGCTATGGTTGCCGAGTGTATATCCGCTCACATGAGGAACGATGTCGACTTGAGTATTCAGGCTGTCCGAATTGCTGTTGCTGAAAAGTACAACGGTCAGATACCGGCGTACAACAAACTATGGTGTGGCCGTGAGTTGGCAATAGCCCGTCAATTTGGCAGTTGGGAGGGGTCATACGCTCTTGTAGTTCCATTGTTGGAGGCAATGAAAAGAAGCAACCCAGGTACTACATTGTTCCTTCAATTTTTACGTTATTTCATTATCAATCAAAAATTGAACTTATTTTTTTAAATTTATTGACAGAAACATTGTTTGAGGTGACCTCATATCCCACTGGTGAACCTGGACCATGGAGGTATTTTCATAGGGCGGCTTGGGCATTTGGACCGTGCATAGCTGCTTTTCAACATATCATACCGGTCATCACAGTTGATGCATGTTTCCTGTCAGGCCGGTATAAAGGTAACTAATTTGGTTGTTTTCACTTTATTTATTTTAGTTGATTTCGGCTCTTACAAAATGGGTTTTAACCATAGGCAAGCTGTTGATTGCAACCGGGTACGATGCTGAAAATCAGCTCCTCCCGTTGGCTTTTTCACTGGTAGAATCAGAGAGTTATGACGATTGTGCGTGGTTCATGAAATGGTTGCGCCGTAATGTAATCCGCTCCAGATTCATGTGTGTCATCACTGATAGGGGAAAGGGTATCAAGAAGGTGTTCAGACAAGATGATATGGGGTGGAACGAGGAGGATGAGGATCAATGTGTTCACCGTCTTTGTGCTACTCACATAGCCGAGAACATGAAGAAAAACGGTTGCAGTGATAAGGCAATCCGTTTTTTTAGAATATGTGTGGCTAAGAGGAAGATGAGGAGGTACGAGCAAGGAATGCAAGCAATGGGGCAGGCATGTGACATTGCCCTCAATTGGCTGGACGGTGTGGGTAAGTATTTGGATTAAGATGAGAACGAGTGCCCCAAACCATGGAAGATATTCCAAGCACTGGACGGTGGTTACCGTTGGGGCATCATGACTACAAACGGGTCTGAGTCGCTTAATAAGGTCTTCAAGTCCTCTCGTAGGCTACCGGTTGCAGCAATAATTGAAGACACATTTTACAAATGTATGACATGGTTTGCACAAAGGAGGGCCAAAGCGGAATGAGAAGTCAGTCAAGGTCAGCAATTCTCGTGTCGTGTGCATAAGGTACTTTTATTTGTAGTTATTTCTTCATAATTTTTAATGAAGTTTGTTAAAAAAATATCTGACTTCTTCATTATTTTTTAATTTTTCGTAGCTGATCAACAAACGGTTCGAGAGGTCCGATAAAATGAAGACGCTGGGGGGCTTTGGAAACAACAACGAGTTCGAGGTAACCGCCACACAGGAGAGAGTTCACGCTTTCATACCTGACGATTCTGGTCGGTTTACCAAGGCCAATTACAAATACACGGTGATAATCGGGGATGATCACACGGTAACTTGCACATGCCAGAAGCCTCAATTGGAGAGAATACCGTGCTCTCATGTTCTGTCCGTGTGTCGTCTCCGAGGCATCGACCCTAGCGTATTTGTAAGTCACTATTATCACATCCATACACTGATCAACACATGGAGCGCACAATGGCATGTTTATGGAAATCAGTCGGAATGGCCTCCACACGATGGCCCGGTCCTTGTTCCAGAGAAAAAAAATATTGCTGTGGGCAGAAGACAGCACAACAGAATTCCGATGTGGATGGATGTTCTGCATAATAGGAGAAGAGGACACCAAGCCGGCCGAGATACGCAAGAAAGACAAAACAGAGCTGCTCGGGCTGCACGAGATTGAGAGTTAATGTTGTTTTTCTAATTGTACTTGTAAAACTATTGTTTATTTTCGGTTAATTAGACGTATTTGTAATTTCCGATAACATTCGCATGTTCTATTGTATGCTTCTTTATATGGCTCCTTGTTCTATTGTAATGTTTCTTTTGATCAAACAAACGACGAACAACAATTTCAGATTAAACGACATTTCAAATATAAGTAATTATACACAACTTCCAGACAAACGTTACATTTTTGATAAAAATTTCCAAAACAAAACCATAATCAAATTCAGAATCAGAAAAAAAAAAAGACCAGGGTCCGCTCCGGCATAGTGCGGCCCCATATGGGGGTCCGCTCCGGCATTCTGCGGCGGCCCCCAAATGGGTCCGCTCCGGTGTTCTGCGGCCGTGTTAAATATGGAATTGACCAGAAACGGTGGTTATTTTATTAATTTAATTCTTTAAAATGTTAAAAATAAAAATTTCGGAGAAATAAGGAAACAGATTGCTAGGGATACATTCAATTTTAATTATGACAAACCATGTAGCAGCCTATGTGACAAGTATGTTTTTAACTAAATTTAGACTTCTACACATAAAATAGATGTATTTAATCAAAAGAAGACAGATTCAATTCGAAAATTTATCTTTCAATCTCAGTCGTTGGCGGATCAGGACAACTACGTGTATCATATAAGAATAGAGATAAACAAACTAAGTAATTACTGTGCTTTTCTACCTTTGAGCTGAGCCCGTACGTAGTTTCACCGGATTAATCATTAAATAATTTATTTATCTTAAATTAATTATATAAAAATTCATCATAGTAGCTTCAAGATAAATTTATCCCAAATATTAAATAGACATTTGCACCTTTCTCTTTAATAAATGAAGACTAGCTTTCCTTGTCAACGTTACGCATTGACTGTGACTAAACGGATCAATTATTTCCCAAACTATCTTTTGATGCGATATATACGAGAAGAGTTTAAATAGTTTATGTCTTTCACACCTCATCCTATCTCTTACTTTTTTTTTCTATATATTTCAAAGTCCGGACAGTCGATGTAAACCGATTAACATGATATTCATATTAAAATGTACTTGGAGATCAAATTTTATAATTTTTAGAAATATTTTATTTTTGTTTTTAAATAGATACAAAATCATTATTTTTGGATATTCATATTAGTATGAAATTTAAGTTGATCGGTTCGGATTGACTGTTTGAACTTTGAAATTGAAAATCTTGGTGCAAACTAAATAGTGAAGGCTTCCGCTATAAATATAGGGAAAATTAAAACAAGGATTGCCAAAATTTAAAGCAATTATGGACCCCTTTAAATAGACCACCTACCAACTGACAATGTTAAGTGTGTCTCAAATTTCCATGAGGCATTTAACATGTCTCTTCATTGTCAAGAGTAACAGTTTCGTTTTATTTACAGGTAGCAGTAAAATACTTAGTTGTTACCTGTGAGCAAATTAATTGATTTGTTAATTAAATAATTTTGCACCAATCCATCTATTTAGAATTAACTATTCAATAGTTCCTCCTCAGGATCCAATCCGCTTCTTTTCTTTTGAGAAAATTAAAAAGGACTCTCATATTTTCCTTTTCTTTGTATTTCTTTTCTTTTAGAGAGAAACAGAGAAGAGAAAAGGAGAATAGGAGAGGGTGCTTCTTTTTTAAAAAGAAAAAAAAAAGGATGGCTTTGGATCCTCCTCTGAGCAGAAAGGATGAAAAACCACAATATTCCTCGATAAAAGAAAATCAATAAATGAATTTATTTTAGTTGTTATTCATATCAAAATCAAGGATGACTTTTTGGACAAAATAAAAACTTATTTTTTATTATATGAGACATAATTTATATTCAATTTTGTTCAAAACATATTTTATACATTTGGCTAAACTATTAATACCCTAACTATAAAATTAATTTGCTAAACTATTTAAAATTGAGTGACTTGTGCACCAAAAGAGATGGAATAAAGGAGGAGAACTAAAAAAAAGGACAAAAAAAATTACGGTGGTGGACAGATGGGAGGAATCCGTATATCATCCGATCCGCATTAAGATATGTGCGCACGAAAATTAAAGCACATAAGTACGGATTTTAAATCAGGACCCACACATTTTAATGCAGATCGGACGGTGATTTAGCCCATCGAACCAAAGTAGGTCCGATAGGCATCGACATTGGACCTACTCTTCTGGTTACCTGACGTACAATTAGAAAATTCAGACCGTTATTTAATTCTAACACGAATCTCAGTGCATACCTCCTATATCTACAAACACTAAGGGCCTTTTCGGCGCCTCCAATTCTCTTGGGTTTTCTTAGGCAAATTACAATTGTTATTATTTTTTCCCATGAAGGAGACTCGTTTTATTTTCCATTTTAATAACCAAGGAAATTTTGTTTTCATTCCTCTGTGTTGATTTTTGTAGGAAATATACTATCTAGTCGGACCTCCGTTTTTTTTCCCAAGAACTAAAAACTAAAACATACAAGAGAAAATATATTTTGACAGCAAGCTAGCTGATAGCTAGCGCCTCTTTGATTTTTATCAAAGGTTTAAATAGCGTTTATCGCGTCATAGTGAAACGGCGCTATAGCGCGCTATATGGCCATAGCGTCATAGCTTTTTTGGTCCGAAAACGCTATAGCGCGCTATTTAGAACATTGATTTTTATGCTTTATTTTAAATTTTAAATTTTAAATTCGATGTGTTGTCAAGCTCACTTTGAATTTCGTTTTTTTTCTTTTCTTTAATTTGAGTTGGAATATGTTCTAAGAACTAGAAATTAGAGCGATGCGATAGTGTAGAATATGTTCTAATAATTACTCCATTTGTTTAAATTAATGAAGTTTAAACTGAAATTAATACTTGTTTAAATTCACTCAGATCTAATTAATACTTGTTTAATTAATTAAACTGAAATTAACTTGTACAATCAAGCACTCAGTTAAACAAACACAATTTAATAATACAAAGGCTAAAATTAATTAAACCAAGCACAATTTAATAATACAAGAAATTATTAAACAAGCATAATTAAACTAGCAACACTTAATTTTAATAGATTAGTATTAATACACTTAATATAGTTTAATTGTAGTATTACATCTTCTATAAAAAGAAAAACAAACCATCATCTTAACAAATTTTTCATGCATTTGCCGAACACCTATATTCTAAAATTTGCCATGAGTTAAATAACTTTGGTTTTGACAAATTAAAATTTTCATTCTCATATTAAAAATTCTCATTCTCACCAAATTCTCATGCAGCTGAACGGACCCTAAATTTCTCTAATTGTACCCTCATATTATATATACGTGAATTGCAGATGAGAGGAAGCCTTCCCCGCTAGGCGCTAGATATAGAAAATTCCTTCTTTCTTTCAGCTAGGACATGAAAAAGAAGTCAATGCCCACCAGACTAACCACATTGTAACCTAGCATTTTTTTTTTTCTAAAGCGTGACAAGACGAGCAACCTAACCTATTCTAAAACCAATCTACCATGTAGCTTCGTTTACTTCACTCTAAAAAATTATTATTTCCTTTTTGTTGAAAACTTGACAGTGGCTGTCAAGGTACTTCACTCTGTAATTAAAACCCGCAATTAGATATTGATGATGTGAATCCAATCTATCAATCATCTTAGATCAAATGAGTTACATCTGAAAGCAAGATTCTGATTTTAATTTTACGCGCAGACCATCTAAGAACATGATTTAATTAATTTTAATAGCCACTTAAATCAATAATTATTATTATCATTATCATCTTACAAACTCGTAGTTCTAGGCTTGAGCCTTGAATATCCTATAATCCTATACATTAAATGCTCCTCGTGCGTCGTAAAACAAAATTCCATGTCACATGGGACCAGCTTCAAGCTTTCCTTTGCAATTTTGTTAATTGTTATTCTATACTGGAAAGAGATCTGAGATAATGAGTGTACAGTGTACCCTTCACATAGACTTCATTTCCCTCAAATTTTTTTTATTATTTCAAATGGAACAGTTTGACCGAAAATAAACCGGATCAAATTTATGTTGAACAACTTGTCTGAATAACAACAGTGGGTCGATCTAGTTCATTTGTTGTAGATCGGATGATCCAAAGTAGTGGGGTCTAACTTCTAAAAAAGTAACGGATACAGACGGTTCCATGTAAGTTACTAAAATAAGAAGTAGCATTTGGTTTAGTGGCAAAGACAAAAAAAAAAATCTGAAATAACAGAAACTTGTTATTCCGATCCCAACTGTTGATTTTCATTGAGATTCGCACATTAAAATATTTTTTTTGTTGAGATTCGTGCATGGAAACATTTGAACGGTTGGGATCGGAATAACAGGAGATTTATTTCTCAAAGGCAATGATCTCCGTGTGGGAGATCACAGAAATCCATAAGAGACAATTATTTGTGAATATTAAATAGTTGGGTGGCTTGATCTCTAACTTTTACTCGAAAAAAAAAAATTACTCCAATATAATAATAAAAATTATAATAGTTTTTTAGATGTGCTCTCAGTTCGAGTAATTTTTTTAATGTAATGTCTCATATCCTGTCGGATGGCTTATTTTTGAACTTTTCTCCATTAATGTGGGATGTTGTTCTGTCATCTTCTTTCAATGAAGGTCACCGCTATCCAAACACAGAGATAGTGATTGTTATCAAATTAAATACCCCACTCAAGTTTAAGACTGCAAGATAGCAGCATTTTCAAACCAATAAGAGAGGTAAGATACCAGTCAAGATGCCAACTCGACAAAGATCACATGCCTAAGCAAGCGAACTCACACTAACTATATTGTTGAATATCCATTATAACAGTTTTCAGAATGGATGGACCTCCTACGGAAAATAGAAACTGTCTTTTTTTTTCCCTTTAGGAATATCCTATAGATTAAATTCATGGAAAAAGGGCACTGCTTGTAATGCAGCTGGGAGGATATGGACTCAAAACAGAAGCTGTAAAATAAACATTATTTATTTAAGATCTCATAGCAATAATTTCTTTCTCTAAATCCCGTTCAGGGATTTAATGAAAAACAGAATCCTATATGACAGGATCTGCATTATTTACTACTATGCTCTGCAAAATAGCACTACACCTCTAAGAAAGCACAGTCACACACCACTACAAAAACTAACAAGTCAATAATCAAGCTGACAGGAGTGAGCAAGCTATTGCAAAAATGGTCTCTCTTTTTTCAAGTCTAAGCAGAAATTTCTTCTTTCCAGTTCAAGCTTTAGTGGGAAGACTGGCTTTTGAAGGATGGGGAAGCCATAATAGTTAAGACCTCGGTGACAGATGCCATGCAACTCAGAGCTGCCTTTAGAATATCCTGTGAGCACCCTGGCTTGACTATGCTTCTCACCTGTAATTAACAAAACAACAATGTTTTGTCTTGTTAACAACCCAATTATTGCACCCTATATTTATTAATGCTTACTGCGGTGTTAGGATTTTGTTTGCTAACTCATCCTTCGACAAACTATTAATTGGTTGGGGAATCAAGTGGCAACTAATCTAATAGGATTTTTAATTCAAAAATGTTCTCATAGGATTTTACAATCCAAAACTTCTCTAATTAGCAGGTAGAGAGGTAGCTTTAGTAGTTCCTAATACTTCCTCATGATATAGATCCATCATCTACGAGCAGTATTATTTGGCATGCAACAATACCAAACATGATCAATATCACCTTAGCTCCTCTTTATCTAATTTCTCCAAAAATAAAAAAAACTAAGAAAAAACACTGGAGCTATATGTCATTTATAAGGCATTTATGTAGACTGGATAATTAAGAAGGGCAAAATTTAAAGGTAATTTATATAGTAGGGTATTAAATTTCTGGTTAATGCTTTCCAGGGCTGTAAATAAATATTTCCAGCCTTATTTTTGCCTTCATATCTCCACCAATCAATGAGGAGCCTCCAGTCTTAGAGGTATCAAATACTATATGGAAGGAATTTCTGTATAAACCACCACTAAATATAACTTCTCTATAGAGAGGTTACTAATGCTTCAGAATACGACAGAAATCAACACCAAATGGCACTAGTTGATCTTGTGTCCTTAAGACAGTATTGTTGGGGCTTTAATTAGTATAAGAAATTTGCAAAGGGAACCCTCAACTTGCCCCCTTTGGTTTTGGTCTCTGGCAAATCTGAGGTCTTGTTTGGTAATGGTTTTTAAAAAAAAAATTACAAGGAACAAAGTGCTATGAAATTGCTGAATGAGACCAACAATAGAAGGAACAACTTACTTGTTCGATATATTGTTGAAGCTTCTTGATGCGGCCCATATAATCCTGATCCTCTACTGAGAGTGAAATCGTTGGCCGATCTGCACCTGGCCCCTCAAACTGAAGTGGACCCGGATTTCTGTACATGTCCTCAAGCAGTAGGGTCGCAGCCTTCTCTCTCCATACTCTAATGATAATATATTTCATATCATTTCATTATAAATATATGAATTGCTTCTTTGAGAAGTATAAAACCTTTGAAAAGTATGGTTTATCTTTTCCATGTCTGTCATTTTCATATGAAACATATTATTTCCATTAAAAATATCTACTGCTAGTTTCCATTTTTGGGACAATGGTAGGACAATTCCTGCCATACCCTGCAGTTGAAAACTCAAGACAAACTAACTCAATAAATATTGGATATTATTTTATTTATTGTTGCCTATTTTAACATAATTTTATCTTCTCAAATAATTTCCAAGATTTGCTAATATGTGTCCCACCTAAAAGCAAAGGTTTTATCTACTCTAATTTGTATTCTTAATGTTCCCCTCGAGTATGGAGGTCTGTTCATAGACCGTGTTGTGCGAATATTAATGGGATAAAATTTCTTTAGTAAAAGACTAACAGGATTAATTTGAACCTCTAGCACTGACAAAAAAAAACAGCCGTTTACTAAACACTCTAGCTGATAGAGACTAAAGATTTTGTGATTTGATATATTATTTAACTAACCAGCAGCAGCAGCAAGTCAACAATAAAACAGTAAATAAATGAAAAAATGGAAAATAATACAGACTCATAAGCTTTTCCCCTTAGATCAACAGAAGCAGGATGAATTGCAGGTTTTCCAACTGGAATGCCTCCAGGACCACGAGTGTACTTCTTCACACTCAACATAGCCTACATTTTTACCAAAATTTCAACTTTAGAGAATAGTAAATATGCTTAAGCTAATTCAAGGTGGTAAGGTTGAAACTTACTGTAAACGGGGCAGCACCACATTTCCAATGATTGACTGAATTCTTCAAGTTAGTTACAGTTGCTATGTATCCATTTAAACCTGCCGCTAGTATGTGACGGCATATATTACCCAGTACCTATTTTGTATTATGATAAAACGCCAATTAATACCAATGAATTTTAAATTGGATCTGAGTAGCATATTATGGGTGACAACCTGTCAGGAGACACTAGACCAATCTCGGTCTAGGACTGTTCTTTTTTCCATTTTGTATACTTATTTCAGCAGCTAATATAAAGAAATTAAAAAAAAACATGAATTACCTGCAATTATGTCCATTTTACTCAGTATAACACTTTTTTTTGTCTAACATACTCTGATTTATACAATCCACATTTTTATCATGCCATTTTGATGTGGCTTTTAAACTAGTATATCTTTTGCATACTGACATTCCTTGAGGATTTGTTATATGGCCATTATCAGTTCTTTCGTATTAATTTTCTAATTTTTATTGAAGAAGCAAGGACGAGGTAGAGAGGGAGGGGTTTGGACATACATAGCCATAATCACAATCAAATTTTGAAGGCAACGAGCCACGAGCCTGGTAGCCGAAAAAGTGACACACTGCATTGAATTTCTTCCCTTTATAAGTTCCCTCTTTCTGACAAAAAAAAATGATAGCCTCAGTAGGAGGTGTTGGTTAAGTAAGAAAGAAAAACTATAAAATACAGAATAGAACAAAAAGGAGGGAAAGATAAAAGAAAAATACAGTTCTCTTCTCCATTTCTTCTTCAACCAGATGGGCTAGAAGTTTCTCCGTCTCAATCTGACAAAATGCAGTCGTATGGATCATGCTCTTAAAAGAAATAAACCAAGGAAAACATAAGGAATAACAGGAAGAGACGTATACCTGAGAGAGTTGTGCTGAGTTATCAGATTCTGGGCGTAGTAGTAACTGTGCAGCAAAGCAAATATGATCAGAACTGTGTTTATCAGGATATTACTACAAAAATGTATGACTTATTTACATAAAGAAACCAACACTCCCCCCTCCCAACCCCTAACATGCACACAAACCACCAAATAAATGAACATAACGGAGCCTTACAAACCCAAATAAGCACTTGATGACGATATTGATGGATTTCTGATGTAGTGATTGGTTGTAAAACTTGAAGTTTTTGTGCATAAGATATAAAAGAAACAATATATATGAACAGAACTAGAGAATACCTCTTTTCTGATGAAGTGAGGGAGGAACTCAAACAAAGCACTAGCCCACGGTGACAGATGCAATGATATTTTCTCTGCAGGAATGCCGTTGCTATGAAGCCCATTTATTTCCTTCATAACAAAAAGATAAGTATCAAGGGAGCCGGTCAATGAAAACAAATACACAGTCCTTTTCAAGAACTTAGACAAATAAGCAAATATCATAAAGCTGCAGTTGCAATTGTCAGTCACTTAAAATAAGGCTTAATGGCACGAAAGTATAAAAAAGCTCGCTGATAAAGCGAGTATTTCTGAACAGAACTTCTTGAGTAGTCTAAATAATCAACCTACAAAAAGAGTACAGTTTGAGCATCTCCTAATAATCTATCTACAAAATGAAATCCAAAAAAAGAAAGAAACTATAATAAACACGGTTTTGGCAGACAAAGCACTATAGTCTAAGAGATTTCTTCAGAAACTGGTGATAGTCGCAGAAAACAAATTGAAAAATTAAACAGAAGAGTGATTGTACCTGAAGGAGGGCATACATCTCTGGAATACTTTCAACAATTCCTTCTGGTATGAGAATAACACCATGATACTTATCTGGGCATAAAATAAGAAAAAAAGAAATCATATACCAGAAAGTTAAGTAGTATCTTATCCTGATCATATACCAAGTAAAGCTTCCTAGATTCTGAAACCTTGTTATCACAGCAGTCAGAATCGTCAGATATGACAGTACTGGACATGCCATACCAGACAACTTTAATTTGCAAAACCTTGTTTAAGCACTACTAATATGGACCATCCAACTGTCATGAATATGCCAGCTTTGAGTCACTGCAATAGTATGGTATGGCTAGAAACAACAGGAGAGGGCAGAGCGAGTACCTTGAACAGCACGAGCTTGAACAGCATCACAGATCTGCTTAGTTATGTCAAAAAGGGTGAGTTTTGACAGTGCCACTTCCTCACCCAATATCAGCTGAAACCCAATAAATACAAAAGGGCAAGTTCATGTCTAACCTTCCAGAAACCACAAAATATCAGATAAGCCCTCTAAAAGTGAGAAACTATTAAACATAAACATGCCATTAACTCTGAGATATAGCATATCATCGTGCAAAGGTAAACATGATACTTATCATTCTGCCTTGAATGCCAAGGGCAAGTAACTAGAAACATGCAGTTGAACAACTTGATGTTGCACGTTATCAAAATTATTGAACACCCCACGAGGCCCTCTCGTTGAAATAGAAACTTCCATCAATAATAGAAAGCCCCTCCAATATTGTCAAGATGTGTACTTTTCCAAAAATATCAAACACCAAAAGCCCCTCCAAAATGAAAAATGTCATATAGATTCCCAGGAAACAAAAATAACTTGATGCTCTTCTCATGTCTAATTTGTTCACAAATATCCACAAAGCACACGTTCAAATAGAAATTTTCATCAATAAATGAAAAAAAAATACATGTACTAGCCCACATTTCTTTTTTCTCAAGTAAAAATAGAATATTTGAAATAATAAATAGAAAGAATAGAACAAACCATGTTAGGGTGGGACTGTAGAGCACATTCCAAGGCCACATTGGAAGCCTGACGACCCATCAACCGAACAAAGTAGTAGTACTGTAAACCAAATTACATTCGTACATTATTTAATTATAAATAGAACAATCAGTATTGGAAAATTTTATACCATGCTAGGAAAGGGTGCATTGACAAGCAATAAGGAATGCTGCTCACACCCCTCATTGCCAAGTTCTTCAAAAAGCAAATGCTTAAAACCCCCTTATTAAAGCAATTAGCAAGGAGGGCTGTTTGGTAACCTTTCAAGAAATGGGGAATAAAGACACCTAAGGTGAACAGTACGTTTAATCTGAGGGTACACACAAAATTTCCACATGGTAAGTCGAAAATATTTCAAAGTTCTAAGATTTCACAAGGACTCACACATAAATGGAACAGCAACATATAAGCATGCATGTCTGGCATTAGGCATATATAATGGAAGATGGATAGTAATAATACCTTTCCTGCGGAAAGGGCATCAGTGCATATGTTGCTAATTTGTTGTGAATTGACCTGAAAGAAGAATTTCAACATTTAAACTCATAAGAAAGTGGAAATTTCTGGTAGATTTTCCATTTTTCTAAAAAAAAATTGATTACTGCTCTCATCAATGCAAAAGAACAAACAAAACTGAGTTAGACTTGGTCAACATGCACCTAAGCTAAATTTAGCTGTAATTTACACTATTTCTGACCCTCCAGCAGCTTTGGATTCTGAGATCCAAATTTAATTGTTTATTCCAATTAACAGTTTAAATACACCACTTGTCACTATGATTTCAACCAGCATGCCCTGATTATTTATTAAATTAAAAATGAAGACGTGCAAAAGAGGAAGATGAGTTGAACTGAACCAAGGTACAAGGAAAAATGGAAAAAAAGAAAAGAAAAGTAGAACCTTGCAAACTGTGTCAAACCCAACATTGGTCTCAACAAATTGATTCTTCAGATCTCCATAGAATGTCACTGGCACGCCCACCACCTATTCAATATTCAATTAGGTAATGTTTTGCAAGTTATTTGACACAAATGGTGTTTATGTAATTTTCTATAATCTCCAAAAAGAAATGTGGAGAGAGAAAACACAGCATGTACCTTAGTACTACAGTTACATTCAGCAAAGGTCTCAGCTAGCTGAGCTGCATCTGAGTTTGATGTGGCACCTTCAATCAAAAGCAAGTGAATAATATAAATGAATAAATAAATAGACGGAAACCCCCAAATATTAAATTGTGACAAAAGGTTGCAAATATGCTACCTCCAATAATAACAAGGCCATCCAACTTAAGATCATTGCATGTTGCAATGGTGGCGTTGACTTGTTCTGTTGTCCTTATTTGATCAACACTTCTTCCAATCAAATCATAGCCACCTTCATATAAATTTAGTTTTTCATATATAACTCATAGGCCATAGAAAGTTTACTAATATACAAAAGAGAATGGCGTACCTTGGTTCTTGTACGAAGCAAGAACCTCATCTGTGATTTCCAGGATTTTCTTTGCAAACATGCCTTCACTTCCACCTTAATTCAATAAAAAGACGACTTAATTACCCAGAAACTAAATACACAATAGCAACTCTATGTTAATGAACTCTGAGACAAGAAACTGAGTATACAGTAATTGCTTGCTAATACAACATCTTGGAATGATGTGTCTTATTTAAAAGATGTTAAAGTCACCAGCATTAAAAAAGAAAAGAAAAGAGAGAACAGAGAGAAAAAAAATAAGAAAAATAAACTAACCAAGAAAACCAAGCAAGACACTGCCAGGGTTGTGTTTTTTCAAGGCATCATGAAGTCCCCAAATGACATTGTGTCCACCTGGAGACTGCCTCCCAGAAAATACAACTCCTACCCTATATTTGGTTTGTTTCAAAGGAAAAAGATTCAAATTTTATATTAGACTATGCAACTTCATATATGCATATTGTAAACCAGATCATAAACCCTAAAGTCTCGAATATAATCACGCTATGCATGGGGTCGTAAAAATTTGTATATATATAAGTTCAGACCTCCTGTTTATTGAAAAAGGAGGAGGGTTAGTGATAGGCTTGGTGAGCCAGCCGTCAAAAACAGGCTTTATGGAAATGAAACCCTCACGAATTAGACAGGAGTAATGCTAGGATGGGTGACCTCTTGGGAAGTCCGTGTTGCTGATTTCAGTTGGGTTTCATTTCTAGCCTACCCCAACTTGTTTGGGAATAAAGGCTTTGAAGAAGAAGATAAGTTCAGACCACAACATCAGGTTTAAACAAAAAAAAAAAATCTAAGGTACATTTTTCACTGAAGATTACAATACAAGGTTCCAGTGCCATTCTGTATCTATGCATATAAGTACATGCCTACAGGCCATCAGCCAGTATTGCTGAGGAAATGTTAGACCTTATCAAGGGTTCTAATTAGCTTTTGACAGTCCATAGTGGCAGGGATGTAGCTTAGCGTTTAACATTTAAAAGTAATAGAGCAGCCAATAAACCCTGAAACTGATACATTCCTTGAAACTATTTTCCAACTTTAAAATGCCTAAAATATTAATAACACATTTATAAGCATACAAAAACATAGTATCAATTCTATCATTATAAATCGTCCCTTATATGCTAATAGTAGAATACTGTATAGTCCATACTTCATATAGTAAATAGAAAGTAGAAACTAAGTACCCTATGTTAGCAGGAATACGCGTGGATGAGAGTTATCCCCTTATCCCCACTTATTATCATCTACCAAACAAAGCCCTATGGTTAAAATACGACAACATCTGAAAATTAGGCAAGCACTAACTTGGTTCAAATGCTACAACATCTTAAAATCAAACAACTATTAGCCTTAAAATTAAACAACTCGCATATCAAATTCAGCAGACGATAAATAACGCTACATTCAACAGCTATAATTTCCAAATCCGCTATATCACAATCTATAGCAATTTAGAACATGATAAAATGCTATATCACCACTTTAGAAGCTTGGTTCTGATATGATTTTGTATTTTCCTATTTAACTTATCTTGAATTTTATTGTGTTTGCTTATATATTCAGTGCTAATTGAAGCTATTTAAGAGAGAATTACCAACAAAACTGTAGGTCAAATCATTTC
The DNA here is from genome assembly GCA_011114355.1 of Carex littledalei. Classification (NCBI taxonomy): domain Eukaryota; kingdom Viridiplantae; phylum Streptophyta; class Magnoliopsida; order Poales; family Cyperaceae; genus Carex; species Carex littledalei. The sequence goes on from CM022097.1 coordinate 5,174,017, forward strand.
CATATTCACATAATACCAACCAAAATTTCTTCTTACAGGCAGGAATAACAATCTTCAGATTTTGAATTATTTTCCAGCTTTATAGTTCAACAACTTTCAAGACGTGTGATTCATAATTTAGCAAGGTGGGTAAATTAATAACCTGATATACCTCTAAATAAAAGTTAGAAGGAGAAAAACAACTAGGAGCGTCAAGGTTGTTACCTAATTGGGTGTGGTAGGTGTATGGTTTGGGCTTCAGGGGCTAGAGTAGTGGCCCTCAAGAAATGGGCCAAGGGCTGCCCAAATGTGCAGGGGAAGGCCCGGATTATTGCATGCGCACTGGAAGTATCAGCTGTTGTTGTCGAGTCGCCAAACTCCACCCTGACTGTATTCCCCTATAATTATTGTTACAATCACAATTAAAATTAGAATCACAGATAAACTGTGACTAGACCCCCCCCCCCCCCCCCCCCCCACCCACCCCAACACACATAGTAAGTACTTGATTGCAATTTAGTCTTAAATTTGTCTGCACCAGGCAAACAGAAATCTACCCAGTAATGCCGCACATTATCTGGGCCAAAAAGTTTTCAGAATGAAATTTAGAACCCCACTCCACCTCGGAGACATAACATTTGTAAAATTTTATTCAGATCCCCTCTATTAAAACAAAGTACTAAATGTATAACATATGCATGGTATACATCTATCAAATGGTAGTAATTTGAATGATAAAAAGTTGTACATTATTTTTTTAATTCTAGCAAAAATGCATATTGCTTGGCACAATAGTTCCATAATTTCAAATTGACAGCCCTATTAGAAGGATATTAATAAATAGAAACAAAAGCATTTTCTTCCAGCAAATCAGACATTTTGGAACTTTTTTTAGTAAACATTATTAGAATAGAAAAATTGGAAAAAAAAAAAAAAATTAGGCCAAAATAGACTGAGTTTTACGAACTTCACATCGATACAAGATACCAAAACTCAGAAAAGGGGTGACAGAGGGAGATTTACCAACTTTTTCAAGACATCAACAGAAGGTAGAAAAAGAAGGCGGCTTTGGTCAACAGAGATAGAGAAACCTTTACTAGAGTGATGAAAATACTAAATAAAAAAAAATAGGAAAAGAAACCAAGAGGCACCTGGAGGCAGGGAGGGAGTTGAGGCCGGTACTCTGTTCTCTTTTTTTGAAGCTCCGATAACTCTCGAGGTGCACCAAAATCCGCCATCTCTGTCTCTCTCTCAAATCAAATCTCTTTCTCTCAGATCACTGTCAGGGAGGGTACAACAGACTGTTAGGGAGGGGATAGCTTTCTCTGCTCTTTGTTTCTCACCGGGAGTGTACAACAGACTTCTTATCGTGCGACTGAATGAGGCGCATCATGACGCATTAAATGCAAATAGGCTCGTGCTTTCAAATGAGTTGAACAAATCGTACTAGAATCGCTATTTCAGTGAAATGGTCTATAGATGGAAGTTACGCATGGTTCATACTTAATAATTAGAGCGACACGGGGCGGAAACTCTTGATTTCGGCAGAACTACGAGTAAACTATTTACGAGGAAAAATGAAGTGGGACCCATTACTGATTGACACTAAGTTGGTGAGTAAATATACACCAGGTGCGCCTTATAAAGAAGACACTAAAAAGAATGAAGGCCTGCGGTAACATAACCCGCGTGCGAAATGTAAACCCAGGCGCCTCCTGTTTTCTGGCTTTCTGTCCACTTGTGTCCTGCGTGATTCTCCTGAGAAACTTGACCCACTCTATTTTCTTTTCATATTATATTATGGTAAATTATTTGACGGTGGCTGCTATTAGTTATTTATTAAGATATCCATTCTTTGATTTGGACCGTTTGGTAAAGTCGTTATGGGTATATTCTTAGCATAGATACCGTCACAGTAGATCCTGCGTCCTCGTCGTTTGTACTGAGACTCGGCTTGTTTCTCGAAAAGCACTATGCGTGAATTTAAAAGGCCTCCAGTTCATGCGAAATGGAGATGCTTGAACGCAAATTGGGAATCGAGACCTCTGACCTCGGTTTGTCAATTATTGGAGGTAGGTATATTTGTAAATTATTAGAGTCGGCTGATTTTAATTATACAATGGTCTGAACGCATTAGTTATTAAAACGTCATGCCTACGGGCTTCAATAAAAAATTAATTAAAAGGTTATTTTGACTTGAAAATCAGAGAACGAAGGAATCATTTTTTGTTTTTCTTCTTTCTTGTTTATTAGTGTGATAGTGACATAATAATTCTATGACGAACTAAAAACTTATTCCAAAATTTAATTAAATTAATGTTACAAAAGGCTGAACACAATCAACAATAAATTTTACTTCAAACTTGAATATTGGACACGAATAAATTTTATAATTTTAGATCTGAATTTATGGGATTTAATGGTGTTTTATTATTGTTTAGTCTATTGGAAAATTTAATGCATGGTGTGTTAAATACTTAAATATAAATACATAAGAGGGGTTAAGTATTCTAACTCCTTAATTATGTCACGTCACTAAGGTTTTCATTTGTTCGATCTTATTTTTATCTTTTTATTTATTATGATCGGGACGGTTAATTTGTTTTCGTACTTTTCTCGTTTAAAGATGATGTCTTTAGTTTAGTGTGTTCGAGATGTATAAGAACTTTTAAATAATAACTTTTTTTGTGTTCTTCCACAAGAATTTTTATTTAACAGGTTTTTGGTATTTCACATAGATACTTATTTGTGTTTAAAATTTATTGAATGCAATATTTTTTTTATATAAATTGTCACTTTGTAAAAATTTATTATTTTCTTCTATAAATGTTTCTCTATAGAAGCGAAGCCTGATAAATAAACGCACATATCCTCAGAGGCGGAGCTATAGTATAACAGGAGTAAGTAGTTGCCTATCTCTGAAAAAGAAAATATAATTTGAACCAGATTCTTTAATGGGTCTTGCCTATTTTTGGATTCGATTCTGCCTACTCCTGGCTCAAATTATTTTTAGTCAATTTTGCATTTTTTGAAGAACAATAATAGTGATCGAAAAAAAATGTAAAGGGTGAAAAGTCCTGACTAGATTAGGAAGAATAATCGTCAACTATTTCTGTGACTAGACTTGGCATATAAACCTTACCGTTTAATATCTGGATCCAATGAATACTTTTCGTATTATGTAGCCTGTGGCCTGCGAAATGTCTATTTAAGTTATTTATATATTTTTTATTTGACCAAAGTGAAGAAAAGGTACACAGTTGTTGACGAAAGTTGTTCACTTAAAAAAAATAGTGGTTTGTTTATTTATTTTTTTGTTTGATTAAAGTAAGGAATGGCACTATACTCGGCTACAAATTTGATTGTTATGAAAATGTAAAAGTAGAAATTAAACTTCTATTTTTGTGAATATTATTCAAACTTTTTAATATTTTATGGAAAAGTATATTATATTAAAATTAGATAAATTTAATTTTTTAAGTAATTATATACTACAAATTTAATTATTATCCGTCCGAATTTAATTATTATGAGTATTATTAATATTTAAACTGTGCTCACTACGGCTAAGGCAACCTGATGAAGCCAAAACATATAGCGAAAATCACTATCTTTTCTTCCGAAAAATAGCAAAAAAGCGAATGCACAGTAGTTATTTTTTCAATTTATTTACTGCAAACGTGTTTTTAGATCTTTTTGGCAGGTTTTTGAGAAAGTTGCGTATTTATGGCAAAAATAGAGCAAAAGTGTCGTATTTAGGCGATTTCTAAATAAGGCGTCAAAATGGGACATTACATAAAGCGTGCAACACCTCACATGAAGTGCACAACATGCGAAATGGCGAAAATACAAGAAAATTTGCTAAGTCAGGAAGCCCTGCGGCCTCCTCTATGCTGCATGCGGCATACCCTGAGGCCGCACGATCCGTGGACTGTCCTAAAAATGGGCTTTCTCTGATGGGCCTTCCAGAAGAACGCAATTTCCTGATGGGCCTTCTAAAAGGACGCGTTTTCTTAAGAGCCAAGCTATTTTTGGCTTTATCTATCCAATCATGGGTGGACCCCGCGTCCCCACTACTTCCACTACTCCACCTCTCATTTAGGAAGGTTATAAATACCCTCTTGTAATAGGATTTAATGTGCGTGTTTAATTGTGTCAAGTCCAGAATTGTAGCTAGCAATCCTCATTGTTAGGTTAGGTTAGAGAGTTACTTAGAGAGAGAAGTATCCTTGCATACATAGTTCTGTCTACAATATGCCAATGATCTCCACATACCAATAGGTGTTAAGTCGTTGCATCCTTGTGTGAGAAGGATAATGCATGTAAGTACTCCAAGCACTTCGGTTAACGAGGCTTGGCAGCGGTTCAAAGACTAGGGTTAGAACCCAGTGGGCTCCCTTGGCAGGATAACGTAAATCGTACTTTAAATAACATTAGAAAGCACTTAGATTAAGTAGGGTCTTTGGGATATTTCAACTATGGGGTAGTATAGGGAACGAATATAATTGCGTACCTAAAATACTTTAGTCTTGGTAGCCCAAAAGCCGATCGCAAAATCGAAAAATCTTTCAAATCGCATAAACAAACACCAAGCACGCCCTGCGGGTAATGACAGTTCCACATGCGGGGTAGTTGTGAGGTAGTTGTGGGGCAATTCATGTCAGTTCCACATGCAGGTAATGACAGTTCCACATGCGAGTAATGACAGTTCTACATGCGAGGTAATGACAGTTCCACATGCGGGTAATGACAGTTCCACATGCGGGGTAGTTGTGGGGCAATTCATGTTGCATGCGACGGTGACAGTGCCGCATGCAACATAAAAAAACGTCGAAACTTGTATTTGCATGATTAAGAAAGGACAGGAAACCTAAACCATAGAGGCTCTCTATCTACTGTTTAACCTTTACTAGCTATAATACCTTGATTGCATTTATCACCACCACCTCAAACTTTCAAAAATCCGATAACCTATACTAGTGAAAATTGTTTAAAATCTAATACACTATCCCTGTGGATCGACACCCCAATCATACTACACGGTATGATCATGCGCTTGTGATCTGAACGTAAGTAGAAATTAGGATTTATAAATCTTTAAAATTAGTAGTTCATTTTGGACTCATCATAACCTTTTTTTTAATTGTGAATATGCAATTTAGTTTGTTAAGTGATATCAATTGTTTTAGAAATTACAAATAATTGTTTGAGTAATTTTGGTACCAATTAGTAATTTATAAATTACAACTGATTCGATAGGCGGAGACGTGATTTAGTAGGTGGCTCGGGCAGAGACAGAAAAAGAGTTATGATGGCGATTCGAACTCGAAACCGTTTAGAAAAAATAACCTGAATCTGATTTCTGCCTACCCCTGATTCAAATCCTGACTACGCCACTGCACCTCCCACACACTAATACGGACACAACGATGTATTATTTTCTAAAAAGTAAAGATTTTATACAGCTCTAGTCTCTAGACAAGAACAAATTATTTCCAAAGAAGGAACTCGAGAAAAAAAAAATACTAATAAAACAACAAATTCCATTTTAGACTATCCAATGTCACTTCAGTAACTTTATTAACGAATATTTTCTTACTAAAATATTAAAAAAACCAGTTTAAAAACAATACAAAAACTTCCTGCTTACTTTTGTAGTTTTGTTTGATTTGATGGTCAAAATTAATAACCAATTTTTTTTTATAAACAGCGGTGTACTGAAAAACAACTCAATATTAAATTCTGATTTGTTGTACTTTCCAGTCAAGAACTGTGATATTTGGGACCACTTCATTACAGTGTTCGCCTTGAAAATCTGAAGTCTTAATTGTCCACCGGTCTCCATTTTTTTCAATTTAATCAAATATTTGTTAGTAGAAGAGGAAAGGTCTCAAAAGAGCAAAGAAGGAACTCGAGAAAAAAAAAATAAAGAAAGAATTATCTTATATTTTTCTGCACAATTTGCACACGAGAGAAGAAGAGAAATTGCCACGGGAAGAAATGGGAGATGGTGTTGCAGCGGCGGGCAAAGAATGTTAGCTAGAGCGTTTTCATTGCTTCCCTGTTTATTTTCTCATTTTCTATTTTTTTAACATGAGATGAATGACAAATTTTTCAAATTATTTCCAAACGCTCAATTTTCAACAATATAATCTTCAACAGTGAAAAATATGAAATTTTTTTATGGATATTAGATAATTTGATAATTTGATCTTCAATTTTTACTAAGATGAGATTGCATATTCAGTTCTACTAAGATGTACCAAGACCCTTCAATAAAAAAAATATATATATATATAAGACTTGATTTTTCCTTATTGTATTCATTTTTTTTTACTTTATTTTCTCACTATACCGCCTTGTAGACAGGTCTTTGCGTCTGTTTTGCAAGTGTCGTGTTGCGTACGAGGGAGATAATGACATGTTGTTGTTCATTATATAATTAAAACTTTTAAATAATTTATTTATAATATTGTATCAAATGTCATTAATTTCGAAGCAATTTTATACACGAGTTTTCTGTAAGTACTTAAAAAAAAAATTCTAAAACGGCCATTATAAATTTTAGCTTCTTTTTAATTAGATCTAAGGATTATATTTGGCAGAAGGATAAGAAAAATAAAAGAGATAGTTCTTGTAGTTTTCCAGAAGCATTTGAAAAAAAAATATTTGACTTCTAAAAAGTGATAAACGCTATTTAAATTTTTGATAAAATTAAGAAGAAGAAAAACAATTGTCAAGTACTAATTAAAAATTAAATTATTATTTTTTGAGAGAATTATTTTGATTTTTAAAATTTTATACCCGTTGAATTAAATTATTATTCTTTGAGATTTTTAAAAAAATCTCAATGCAATGCAAATGCTCTTTATTAGTAAGCATTCATGAATTCAGATCCAGTACAATACCTGGCCGAATAGAATGAGATTTGAGTCATCAGTTTCAGTCTGATACAAATTTCAAATTAAATCTTTCTATATTCTAAATAGATACCTAATTACGATTGAAAGTATTGCACTCAATCAGATATCATTCGGCATTCACACACTAATCTTCGAGGTACCGTTGGAATAATGAATTGCTCGTGTACTTTTCTAGAAGCATTTGAAAATAGACCAAAATCATTTATCACTTTCTCTGACTTTTCCCCTGCCGTTCAAGACCAGGATCTGCATTTTTTTTTTTTTCCTCCGAAGCAACAGTCCAGGTACATTTGAGGTCAAACATTTCTTTGTTTATGTATTCCTTTGTAAGACAGCTTCTGGAATCGGTTTTAATGTTGTTCGAGTTGCGACTTCGAATTTTCAAACTTTAATCGGCAAAAAGAAGAAAGAAAGCAGTCAACATGTTACTCAAATAAAAAAATTAATTAAAAATACCATCTAGATCTTCTTAAATTGAATTGTTGGAAATATATTAAATAACCAACTATTTTAAATCTGAATATTGATCAATAAAATAAGTAAAAAGTATATTTAAAATTTAATCAAGAATATAAATTAAACTTTGTTACCCGGAGCTGCAAAATGCGGACCTAAGGCAACTTCCCGTCCTAAGCGCAAGAATAATCGGTTAAGACTGCCCCAAGTTACGCCGGTATTCCTCTGCCTGCGGGCGCAACCGTGGTAGAGGTTGATGTAGCTTCTTTCAACAATGATAGCAGAATAATATGTTTTTTATAAAGAAAATATTTGTTTGTGGGAGAATAGAAATTGAATTTATGAATTATGGAGCTAAGAGAAAGAGCAAGAGAATAGAAATTGTTGGGATACGATGGATGATATTCTTCAAATATCACATATTATTTATAGGCAAATATGTGTATTTATGACATTCAAATTCACATTCATTATACATTATCGTTTCAAATAAGAATGAAAATGAATGAGTCATATAATAGCTCAAACGGACAAATAAGTTGAATGAATTGAATGATTTTAAAACTGACACAATTCATAATTTATTTGCCTATAAATATTGCATTGATCACCAGCTCATGTCTCATATATTATTGATTCGATCTTCTGTGGCGACAACATTAAACTTCTATGTAGAAATGGGATCAATGAAATTAAGTTACAAATAGCTCCACAATTCATAAAGATTAAAAAACGTTAATATTAAAATAAGTATTTATTTATATAAATTTTGTGTTTTCAAAATATATTTCTAACAATTGAATAACCTTAAATTTGGCTTTCTTTAATTTGCTGCCAACAAAAGTTGTCTGTTTTAGTAATAATTTAATCAGAAGAAATGAAAAGGATTAGTGCGTTTGGATCTAAGGATTAGTAAATTTTGGGTTAGTAGTTAAGAATAGTGCTACTTTGGTGGTAGGAGAAGAGTGCTAACCCAAGAATAGTGCTAACCCAAAAAAAATTGTTTGGAATGTATATTTGGATTAGTGTTTGGAGGGAATGCATAAAGTAATGATTTATTTATTCTTTCTTTTCAACTAACTCTAATATTTAACTATGGCTTATTGGAAATAGTTGGAAGGTGTTTATAACCAATCTAATACCTCAATGAATTAATAGACCTCATAGCACAACAAATATTATGGAGCTGAAGACGGAAAAAAAATATGTATGATGATCATCAGAATCAGACTTGGGAGTTCAAGCAATTCAGTTTTTTTTTCTTCTCGAATAAACATAATTGGTAATCAAGACACAACACTCATGAATGCAATCTTTTAGAATTTTCATAGTCCCATCTAATTAGTATAATTGGTCTACATTACTACTACCAGTAGTTAAATATTACAATTCTTATGAAATATCACAAATCACCAATAATTCCTCACCTAGTAGCCCACAAAATATTCTTGATAATTTTCCTCACTTCATCCCCTACCGCACTATCGGTAGCCCCCACATACCCCAAAATAGATGTATCACCGACAAAATATCATTTTTTGGAACTCCATCAAATTCTTCGTCGTCCAAAATATGTTGAAGCCTATTTTGATGGTTGATGAAATTATGTAAAATGCAACATGCAATAACAACTTGTGTTTTGAATTTGTACCTACGCATCAATTGACAAATTTTGAAACGATTTTTTAAAATGCCGAATGTCTTCTCAACAATGTTCCTAAGTTGTGCATGTCGATGGTTGAACAAATCCTCTGGACATTCATATTGGTTTGGGGTTCGAGACCGCCTTTCAAAAGCCGCCAAGTGATAAGGTCTACCACGATATGGGCTTACAAATTGCCTTGTATTTGCGTAACCTCCGTCAACAAGATAGTATTTGTTAGGTGGTACTACAAAACCATCTTCCAATGCCTTACGTAAAATCAAATTATCATGAGCTGATCCCTCCCAACCAGCTGTTACGGCTAGAAAATTACCATCAAAGTCAACAACTGCCATAACATTTTGCGAATAAACTTGCTTCCTATTACGAAATCGTTCCTTGGGTTCATCACCAAAATCAACAAATGCAGGAATGTGTGTACCATCGATTGCACCCAATGCATCCTATAACTCATATTTTATTTACAAACATATATGAGATTTGTGATATACTGTGTTTATTTTCTATTTGATTATTAAAAATAATACCTTGAATGGACCATGTGGTGTCCCGTCTGATACTTTTGGATGTATCGGCGCATCAGAACCCGGTAATTTGATGTAGTCTACTTGCATAAGTAAGATACTATGCAATACATTATTGAAACATCTGCACACTGTTTCAGTGGAATGCTGGAAGTCCTCGCCTACTTTACGCATAGGTGCAGAGTGTGCAACAACCTGTAGAAACATCCCCACATGTTCTTCAATAGTTACCTCACTTTCTGTTATTATACCTTTTTGCTTCACTTCATTGCACAAAACCAAAAAACTTTATGTGTTCATGCGGAAGGCGTCGTGACAACGTAGGTGGTGACCTTCTAATAAGTCTTTGATGTAGTCTATGCCTGTCATTGGCCTATCATTCCTCACTTCCTTCCAATTGTACCAATTGTTTGTATTCATGATAAAAAATGAAAGAAAACAGTAGTATATGAAATAGGAAAGAAAGAAAGCATGACTAAGAAGGAAACATCAGAAAATACAACTGCTTAGTAGTCTTTAATTACTAATACAAGTCCAGTACATACCTAATTTATGGAAATAATAGTACGAGTGACCAACTTAATTTAACTAATACAAGTACAGTACATATCTAAGTTATGAAAATAATAGTACGAGTAACCAACCTACATTACACTAATAGTAGCACATTACATCCCTAATTTAAATAAATAAGAGTACAATTAAGTCCTAAAGTAATAGTACAAGCAAGTTGTCATTGATTCGGTGGATGTGGATTGAGACCGAAAATGTTGAAGGAGTCTGTTACGTTAGTAGTGTTAAGAAACGGGTTTCCTTGTGGGTTTAGTGAACTTGTCCCTTGTTAGGGATTGAATCCGGGTTGTGAGTTGAATCCAGGTTGAGGGATAAATGCAGGTTGTTGAAGGGCAACTGCAGGTTGTTGAGGGGCAGCTGCAGCTATCTAATCCCATATTGTTGAGCTGTTGACATCAAGAAAAATTTTCTGAAGCCGGTATCTTCAATTTTCTGTATTATCAAAGGCTGATAGGTGGGTGGTATTCGTAAATCATACATTTTTTCAAGAGCTTTTGCAAATTCCAGATTTGTATCATTCATTATCTGCACAAATTGTTCTTGGGCAGATGCAAGCTTAGCATCAGTAATATTCATTAGTTCAAATCCTTTGTTTTTTTCCGAAATTCTTTTCTGAATTTTCTTCCCCTTAGACATCTCCCCATTGTCATCTATGTTTTTCCTCTTTTCTGACCCCGAGCTACGACTAGATGGGATAAAACCCTCAGAGCTTTGCGAAACGTGCCTGAAACTAGTTTCATAACTAGAACCGGGGTGTACAAATGGTTGTTAGACGGAGAAGACAGTCTTGCAGTTCATTTCAAATATTTCGTCCTATCAAGCCGTAGATCTGGAAAATAAGTTCCGATGAGTTTTCTTCTGTTGAGAGAGAAAGAACAATGGAGAGAGAGTTCAAGATGTGGAGAGAGAACAAACGGTTGGGGAGATGAATTAAAAAAAGATGAGAGAGACATTTTTTAGTTAATATCGCTACTCCAAACTTTTGGTCGATTTGCTAACCCACCTTTTTACTGGGTAGCGAAATAGCGTTATTCTTTCGCTATTTTTTTTTTCTTATTTTCCGTTTGGATCACAGCTAACTTGAGAATCTAACCTGAGAATAGAGCTATTCTGTGCACATCCAAACGCGGCCTTAGAGAAAGAATTTTCTTTCTATTACCTACAGTTATTATCTGATTGCGAAATTTTTTCGACCAACAAATATCAAAATGCTATTCATGATCTATTAATTACATTCAAAATATCCTTAAATTTGGGCAACACCATCAAAACGAGGATAAAGGATAATAATACCAGGTACAGACTATACATAATAAAGTATGTTGGCAATCTTGTTGGTTGTGATTACAGTATTCAGAAGAAGAAAAAATGAGTTCCATTATTATATTTTTTTCCTTGAGATTATTTTATAATATCAAGTAAACAACTTCAGAAGCGTAGATATACAAAATAATAGAAAATGCATAGTTTGGTTTTTCTAGAATCCAATTAATATACAAAAAAATGTTTGTTTATTAGAATAACATGCCCATTAAAAATGAATGATACACATGAAGCACATATCACACTTTTTTATTTCAAATAATAATTAATATTACAGTGATAACAACAAATATTTTAATTCTATTATAAAATCGAAGGAATTTTGCAAGTTTTGAGGGGCAGAGTGGCAATTTTCCAAACATTTGGTTACAAAGAATGATATACATAGGTCCCTGTTTTCAGTACCCAACATCTTGCAACTTTTGTTTCTATTTTAGAATCTTCATATTTTTTTTTAAATAATCTACACGCGATTCCTCTTATATTGTCCGATTATTCTAAAATAGTAAATTTGAGCGAAATATATATTATATCTTTCTTGTATCTTGCAACTTATCTCCATTTCTAAAGTCCAAAATGTAAAAAAAAAAATATTGAAGAAATATATTTCACCGTCTGACTTAAAGAAATAAAAGATTGAGTGCGTGAACGTTGTCAGACGGCTAAATAGTCGTTAATCAAAGGGAAACAAATTCGGGCATAATTACTTTAAACATGCGTAACAAATTTACAATTTTCTCAGTCTTGTATATAATGGTGATGACCTCACTCTGAATGAAGATGAGTGTGAATCAGTCTTTTATATTTCAAAACCTGAAAGAAACAGTACTTTGTAGATATTAAATAGTGAGTAGTTTGATCTCCAACTTTTACTTAAGAAAAAAAAATGACTATCATTGTTCTTACCTTCAAATGGTGTCAAGAGAAAGAGAGAATCTCTCTTTTTGATTCCAAGCCCCATTTCTTATGCTATTGAAATATAACAAACTTTATAAATCAAAAGTTTCATTTCGTCACATTTAGTTACTCTTTATTTCTGACAAGACTCAGGATAGTAATATTCTTCTTTCTATTCTTTTTTTTAGTAAAAATTGGAGATCAAATTATCCAACTATTTAATATTTACAAGAAATTTTTCTATCCGGATTTTAAACTTGTGACCTCTTACACAAAAAACATTATCTTTATCACTAAATCACTAAATTAAAGGTTGATTCTCGTTTTCTTTCTATTCGCTATGAAAAATTTAAAATTTTATAGTACAAGTGATCTGAAATGAGGAATACTTGTGTCCTTATTTAGTCCTGATTTCAACTGTTCGTTGCCTATCGATTACACTGATATTATTCTTGGACAGTTGCTTCCTTTAATCTTGTTTATACTTCTTCATTGCCACTATAATTATTTGTATCAATTAAGTAGATCTTCCCTTGTTGCTATAACGTGCATGCCTAGTGGAATCAGTAAATTGACGTAGATCTAAACGGTCTGGTAAAATCTTAAGAGCTTGAGGTGATAAAATCGGACACGTATCCTCTGCATTAACTCAAAAAGGAATATTTTGAGTTAATGCATCTCGGCCGTCTGATATTAAATGGAGCCAATCCGACTGTCTGATTTTAACAGAGGGGTCTTTTAATATTAGTGCGGATCTATTTTGTATGGATATTAAAGTGGATTGGATAGTCCGGATGCATTAACTCAAAAGATTCCCTTTTGAGTTAATGCAGAGGATATGAATTCGATAATATCCGGTAGTACATGAATCCGAATCCGAATCTACTGTAATTCCGAGAGGAATTACAGAATTCTGAAATTCCGAGATCAATCGTTCAAATTTTTTCGTGCGCGGATCTCGGAAACATTCTCGGAAAAGTAAATTTTCATGCACGCATCTCGAGAAAAATTGAGATCGGAATTACAGGGTCCTGTAATTCCCCAAGAATGACAGCAGATTTATTTTCCATGAATCCATGTTACAAAAGCGGAAGAGAGATTAATTTGCTATGCAAATTAAATTACATCTAGAAGCATTAATACGTACAATAAACCCTTTCCAGCATCAGGATGCTCACATAGGCCCGTTTTTTTTATTAATAGGAAAAATAAAAAAAATATCAATAATGAGGAACAGTTTTGTCATATTTTGAAAAATAGAAAAAATGTTATAGTTTGTAACGTCCAGGACACTGTAGCTGGATGTTATGGTCTATAACGTCCAGCTAAAGTAGTTTTTTTTTCAAAAAAATCGCAAACTGAAGCAAGCAAGCAAAAAAAAACACTGTAGCTGGACGTTATAGACCATAACTTCCAGCTACAGTGTTTTTTGTTAATTATAGATCATTAGCGATCAGATTAACTGGATGTTATAGCTTACAAACCATAACGTTTTTCATATTTTTCAAAATCTAACAAAACTATTCCTCATTGTTGATATTTTTTTATTTAAATTTCTATTAATAAAAATTTCGGCACATAGGCAGTAACCACTAGCCGAGTACGTATCCTCTCCGGTAAGCACCGAATTACAAACAAATGTGGCCAGTCGAGCGATTGGAATTCGATGTCTATTATAGATATAGGGGATTTGGTTGAGATTCGTGTCTGATTAAAAAACGGTTCGGATATAAAAATTCTACCATATGATACTGAACTGGATCTGAGTTCGTAACTAGACACCATATCCAGTATTTTTTTTATTTATCGAAAGGGACTGAAATTTTTTTCGGTTCTTTTTTCCGAATCGAAATATTATATAATATGTCTAGAACCCTACACTATTTTAATATTATTTAAACAAACAAAAATATATGCATCATTTTAGAAATGAAGCAATAAATAAAAAAAACAACAACACAGCTGCCCTTAAATTTGAGAAGACGGTTCTTGAGAGCCTTTAGCCATGCGTAAATGCGTAATTATGATATCCACGTGCACGTAGAGATACGGAAAGAACAAAAGAGAAGGAAAGAATTATTTTTTACCATTAAAAAAATAAGAGCACGGTAGTCATTTTCCTTTGTAATTAACACTAAATATATAATTTAATTCAATGAAATGAGAAATGGGGTTATTAACAACGTTTTGAGTTTGAATGGGTAAACAGTTAATTATAATATTTTAATGGGTATCTATCTAAAATTAAAAGTTTCAATGGACATATAATTAATTTTCTCTAAAATAAACAGATGCTAAGAGAGCCAACAACTTTTCCCTTCATTAATCCTGATTACCAGATCATCATAACCCATCATCCAATAAGACATCCAATGTGATGTCAGTGACTCGCTACACACACTTGTTCTAGTCCGTGCCACTCGGCCACTATTGTCCCTACCGTTTGACTAGATCATTTGTGGATGATGCTGTATACTCCGTTGAAGTCGAGCATCTGAAATCATTTTCTCATTTGGGCCTTAATAGGCCTATATACAGTTGAGCCCAATGAAGTAGAACCCGACTCCTTTCAAAGCCGAGGTAACTGACCTCATCACCTCACACTTTTGAATATATTTTAGTTACAGAGGGTTGACCAGGCATTCCTATTCCAGGGCTTCTCTGAGTTCTTCAATTTCAACTTTTCTTCTTTTGGAGGAAGAATTTCTTAAATTAAATTCTCTTTGATTCAAATGTGATATTAGTAAAGTGTAAAATTTATTTCCGCCAGAGTCAGAGGACTTGGAACTTTTAACGCCCAGATTGTAACTTGGTATTTCCTTTTGTAAAACTATCCTTTATTCCTGGAAATTCTGAAGAACTCCATGATGAAATCGTTCTATACTTCTATAATAGTACCAGTATAGTAAATTAACCTGTTTTCTCTGTTGCATGAAGATGTGGCCCCATTATGCTGATAATTTCGAGTTAAGAGCAGCATGCTGACCTAAATCTATTATTTGGATTTGGAAAATATGCAACAATGTGAATGTAGTTATTGAATTTGCCATATTTGTTATTTGACTGGGTTTTGAAATTAATATGACCAATGGTAAAACATGAAGCAGCAATTCCTGTAACTGCTCAAAGCTTGACGCTGCCCAAATATGGAATTTTCTATCTATGCTAAAGATCTAGGTGGTTGATATATACTCTCAGGTTTCAACGGAAAGAGAGAGAGGAAGGCGAGAGGAAGGGCGAGGAGTTGTACAGTTAGGCTTCACACTAAATATGGAATGTGTCTTTTATATGTATAAAGTTATAAACAACAATTTCAAAAGCTGAACACCAAATCAAATAAATTATTTTAAAAAATGTCATCCAATAACGCACCCTCCAAGAAGGCGCTCAGGAGCGGTGCGGGTGGGTCTCAGGGCGCTGGTTCATCGCGGGGCAGTATGTCTGACCAAAAAGTAAAGTTTGCGAGGCGCACCTCTAGCGGCAGATATGTGAACATGTCCCAAGATGAAATCTCCATGTCTGGAGAAATATCAGGAGATTACATGAATTACACGGTGCAGATTCCACCGACGCCAGACAACCAGCCAATGGACGAGGGGTCGGTAGCCATGAAGGCTGAGGAACAATATGTGTCGAATTCTCTCTTCACCGGGGGATTCAACAGTGTCACCAGGGCCCACCTAATGGACCGCGTTATAGAGTCCAATGTGAACCACCCCCAAATGGTGGGGAATAAGGTTGGTTCTGTCTGCGGCATGCCCTCTTGTGATGGAAGTGCTATGGTTGACGAGCGCGGCCTTGATATTGATCCATGCGAGTGCCGGTCAGTTGATCCTCATTTTTCTCAACAAACTTGACAATTTTTCATTAACATTTTAGCAAAATTTAACCCACTTTTTTCTTCAGAAAAAAGTACTCGGAACACCATAATATAATTTCCTCTAGAAAAGGTGTTACATTTCGTTCCATGACTTGTTGCGATGAGAAATGGTTTTGCTCTTTTTTTATGAAGAAAAGAAAAGCATGCACACTAAATTAAAGACTGTTCAAATGAAACTCAACTGATTTTATCTCCATATAATAAAAAAAACATAAATTTAAACAATTATAGCATATATGTCTACATTAGAAATCTATATATATATAGTACATACACCAATTTGAGTATATGGCAACGGAGACTCAATTACAGAATCGGTTGGAAACCTTAATTGTCATGTGTGACTCGAGTTTTATTGACGTAACTAATACTATACATTGAATGAACGCGTGGCAGGTTCAAGATATGCAGGGACTGTTACATGGATGCACAAAAGTCCGGAGGTATCTGTCCAGGATGCAAGGAACCATATAAGACTGATGATTTCGACGATGAACCCTTGAATTCTGGGGCCAAGCTGCCTCCACTTCCTGCTCCGTCAGGCAGCTCTAAGGCTGTCATGGCTAATAACAAGTCGATTGTAGCACGGACAGGCGATTTCGACCACAGTCGGTGGCTTTTTGAGAGCAAGGGTACGTATGGATATGGTAACGCATTTCATCCAAATTCAGATGATGCTGATGCTGATGAAGATGATATCAGCGTTCCCTTAAATTCTGAGAAGCCATGGAAGCCCCTTACACGGAAAGTCCGTATGAAAGCCGGTATCATCAGCCCTTATAGGTTGTTATATAGAAAGTATAAGTCGTTAAAAAATTCTTAACAATGCAACATATTTTGAATCTAACATTTTTTTATGTTTACGACTGATATGTTCAGGCTACTAATGCTTGTTCGGTTGGTCACACTCTTCTTCTTTCTAACATGGCGAGTAAAGCACCCAAATGTCGATGCACCATGGTTATGGGGAATGTCAATTGTGTGTGAAATCTGGTTTGCCTTTTCCTGGCTGCTAGACATGCTTCCCAAGCTTAATCCAATTAACCGTGCGACTGACCTTGCTGTGCTTAAGGAAAAGTTTGAAACTGTCACCCCCTCCAACCCCACAGGTCGTTCCGACCTTCCTGGCATGGACGTGTTTGTGTCAACTGCTGATCCAGAGAAGGAGCCTCCACTCGTCACTGCCAATACCATTCTCTCCATCCTAGCTGTGGATTACCCAGTTGAGAAACTTTCCTGCTACATATCAGATGATGGCGGTGCATTACTAACATTTGAGGCCATGGCAGAGGCGGCAAGTTTTGCCAATATTTGGGTTCCTTTCTGTAAAAAACATGACATCGAACCAAGAAATCCAGACAGCTACTTTAGCATGAAAGGGGACCCCACCAAGAACAAGCGGCGACCTGATTTTGTGAAGGACCGGAGAAAAGTGAAGCGGGAGTATGATGAATTCAAAGTGAGGATCAATGGCCTCCCTGATGCCATTCGTCGTCGTTCTGATGCTTTTAATGCAAGAGAGGAGATGAAGGTTCTGAAGATGGTTAGGGAAAGTGGTATCGACCCTTCTGAGCACCCCAAGGTCCCTAAAGCCACTTGGATGGCCGATGGATCCCATTGGCCTGGTACATGGGCAGTTTCATCGGCTGATCATGGCAGAGGTGACCATGCCAGTATTCTACAGGTACATTTGCTTAAAAATACACTGTCCATTATTAGCAAGTTCTTTCAATATGAAAATTGTGGAAAGATTAATTATGTAATGAATCACAGGTGATGCTGAAGCCCCCATCTCCAGAACCACTTGAAGGAGGTTATGAAGAAGAAGCAGCGATAGACTTCACAGGAGTGGACATCAGGTTACCAATGCTGGTTTACGTCTCACGAGAGAAGAGACGTGGGTATGATCACAATAAGAAAGCAGGAGCAATGAATGCACTAGTGCGTGCCTCTGCCATCATGTCAAATGGCCCCTTCATCCTTAACCTGGATTGCGACCACTATATATACAACTGCAAGGCCATGAGGGAAGGCATGTGCTTCATGTTGGATAGAAATGGGGACCGGATCTGCTATGTCCAATTCCCTCAGCGGTTCGAGGGCATTGACCCCTCCGATCGCTATGCCAACCACAACACAGTCTTCTTTGATGGAAACATGAGAGCCCTTGATGGATTACAGGTCTGTAACATGATATATTGTCTTTAAATTCTTCAATTGTTCTTAAAGAAATGTTCTCCCATTAGAGTTCAGCTCAGAAACAATAATGTGAATTTGTTTCCATTGGCTGATTATGTTTTATTTTAACACAGGGTCCTGTATATGTCGGTACAGGATGTCTATTTAGGAGATTTGCACTATATGGTTTTGATCCTCCACGAGCAACAGAATACTCTGGATGGTTCATGAAGAAGACTAAGAAAAATATGTACAAGGATAAAGATGCCGACTCAGAAACTCAATCCCTTCGAGCAAGCGATTTTGATACTTCACTTGACTCTGCCCTCCTTCCAAAACGTTTTGGGAACTCTGCAGCACTAGCAGACTCTATACCAATTGCTGAATTCCAAGGTCGACCGCTTGCCGACCATCCAGGAGTAAGGCATGGACGGCCTCCCGGCGTTCTTACCAATCCACGACCACCTTTGAGCGCAGAAACAGTTGGAGAGGCAGTATCAGTTATATCGTGTTGGTACGAGGATAAGACTGAATGGGGTGACCGTGTGGGGTGGATCTACGGTTCTGTGACGGAGGATGTCGTCACAGGGTATCGCATGCATAATCGTGGATGGAGATCTATATATTGTGTAACAAAGCGCGATGCTTTCAGAGGCTCAGCACCAATCAACTTGACAGATCGTTTGCATCAGGTGCTTCGTTGGGCTACTGGCTCGGTTGAGATTTTCTTCTCCCGTAACAATGCAGTCCTTGCGACCTCTCGCCTCAAGTTCCTACAACGTATTGCCTACCTCAATGTTGGCATATATCCGTTCACATCTTTCTTCCTCATAGTCTACTGCTTTTTGCCAGCACTTTCTCTCTTTTCGGGCTCCTTCATTGTGCAAACTCTAAACGTGGCATTTTTGTTGTACCTTCTGACCATCACAATTGCCCTTATTGGACTTGCCATACTCGAGGTCAAGTGGTCAGGTGTCGGATTAGAGGAGTGGTGGCGTAATGAGCAATTTTGGCTAATCTCAGGCACCAGTGCTCATCTCTATGCTGTTGTTCAAGGCCTCCTAAAAGTTATAGCCGGGATTGAGATCTCATTCACGCTTACATCAAAGTCAGCAGGAGATGAAAATGAAGATATGTATGCAGACCTCTACATCGTCAAGTGGAGTTCGCTCATGATTCCACCCATAACCATCATGATGGTCAACATCATTGCCATTGCATTTGCCTTCGCCAGAACAATATACAGCGAGGTGCCACAATGGAGCAAGTTGATTGGTGGCGTCTTTTTTAGCTTTTGGGTGTTGGCGCATCTCTACCCATTCGCCAAGGGACTTATGGGCAGGAGAGGAAAGACACCAACCATAGTTTTTGTGTGGTCGGGGCTAATGGCCATTACGATATCCCTTTTGTGGACTGCTATCAGCCCTCCCACCAGCTCCGGATCTGGATCTTCTGCAGCTAACGGAGGTGGCTTCCAATTTCCATGAGAAGTTGCTCATTGTCCAAATTTCTGGTTCTACAAAAATAGATTTTGTTTATAGGATTGGTGTGTTCTCGTTAACCTTTAGTTTATCTAGACTATTGTTTTTGTTGTAATTAAACAGAATTTAAGCTCTGCTGCCACTAGAACCTTTACCCTTTCAAATACATCAACAATTTCTTCCATGTGCATAGTAATTAAATCGATTTTGCTTTATTCACTGGCTTTCACAAATAACTAGGATTGTGACTACAAGGAATGAAATCATCTCAGATTGGAAGTCGAGGAAATGGTCGTTCCAATATAATTCTCAACAAATAGAGCTACAATCCCAGTACCTGCAAATTCCATGTGCTTCCCATACAGATTACCTGGTTGGCTGGTACATGCATTGACATAAATTCAATAACCTCAGCTGTGGATTGCAATTCACCTTGACAGACAAACTCTATAACAACTAATCCAATATGTAAAACTAACTAGTTTTCATTTCCCTTTAGCTGTTCATTGAAAAAGTTTCAAGTTATTTTAAATACCAAAAAAAAACCATCTAGACATTAAAAAAAGAGGAATAAAAAGCACCAGAGTTGCTTGCAGCATAACCTCAGCATCCTATTTCTTGCTGACATGTATGAAAGGGCTAAGCAGACAAATTATTCCCACAAAATTGCCCAATCCAAGGAGAGACAAACACAATATAATTACCATCCAAATAACAATAATTACACTCCCTGTATAGATTTTCATCCAAAAATTAATTAGCACAAGCAGTATTCTCTAAGATTACAAACCGCAAAGCCCCAAAAAGACCACCAAGTAAAAGACTACTGAAATAACAACTATAGTAATGCAAGTACATTAAATCATCTAACAGGCTCCAAAAGTTACATAATTAAAACATGCCCCTACCAAAAATAAGCATCGACCTTAATAATGGAGAGAGTTCACAGCAAAGGGCTTACAGAAGGTCGAATCTTGGCTGGCATATGCAGATTAAAGGTTTGCTTAGGTGTTATAGACATCTTATTCAAGGAATATTCTAGGTCATCACCTTCTCCGTCACTATTATTGTAATCGTCATCATAGTGATCTTTAAAGCTGCTGATTGGATCAGAGGATATTCTTGGTGCATCAAGATCCTGAAGTTCTTCATCTTCATCATCTTCTTCCTCACTATTGCAGTAGCTGTATGTTGTCTTTGCCCTTGACCAATACACAAAATTTGGCCTGATGAACCTGCCCAATATAATGTGATAAAAACAAAATTGATGAGGCGCCATTTAGATTAGCTGAGCAGGGATGGCATCTAATATACTAAACTAAAAAAGAATCTAATTTTTAGCAAATTCATTCTGTTTGATCCCCCCCCCACCCAACACACACACAACCACCACAGCCGCCTTGGATCTTCAAGAATAACTGTTCATTTGCTTACTGATGCTACTTGAAGCTAAGAAATTTAGACATTTTTAAAGGGACATGCCTTGATACGAGGAACAGGAAAATTAAATACGATATAAATAAATTAAAAGATAACTACGATAATATGTTTTGAACTCCGAAAACAAACCTGTCAGATTCCTGTAATAAATAGGGTTCGAACGGAAAGAAAATGTCCAATCGTTGAGTCCCACCAAAGGCCTTGGATAGCGCAGAATCAATGGCATTTTCATCAATAGTAAATGATGCCTGAAACAGGCGAGCTGCTTTTGCCTGTTGTCGAAACTCCTGAACTATTGAAGGCAAGCACACCTAGTACAGACAACATGGGGCAAAATGTAACAAATCTAATGATTCTATTAAAAATGATCAACAACGTACTGATCAAAAGGTACTGTGATCTCAGACAAAACTAAAAATTTCTAGGTAATAGAAAATGCTGACAATTCCAATCTAAACACCAATAAAGGACTCCTTGGAGAGAAGACGTAAAAGGGGAAACATATGGGGCAGGTTACGCGAACGTTGCAAGTTACAAAGCTTAAGAATTTGTTTTGTTTAGGATTTAGAAACCTCTCCCCTCCCTTCCATTTCCCTACCCAAGTAAAACTTGAACTGCTAAGCAAAATGAAGGGGCTTGGACAAAACCAGTCATCCAATTTTCACGGCACTTCTATCCCCACCGCAGAAGGCCTCAAAAGTCCCACTTTCTTTTTTAAGCACAAACAAAACAAAAAACAAATCAAGCAATTTTAATTTCGGTTTAAAAGGTGTCATATGCTGGTTTTGAAAAGGACTGGATGAAAGCCGATATAACCTCAGAGGTAATTCGAAAATTTTAAACTTGGTTTGAACAACTGGGTAACGATTTGCAAACAAAAAGCTAGTACCTCTACAGTCCAACAAAAACAAATGAATCAATCTGGCATTGTATGCAAATAACAAATGTGCAGGTGTTATTGGCAAATGATTAAAAATAATAAAAATCAAAAGTACCTTGAGAGGATCCAAGCGATTACAGAGAATAGAGCCCAAGGGAAGATCAAAGAGAAAGGACTTGGCAGGTAATTTAGTAGGTACATCCAGCAGCTCTCTCATTCTAAAGCAGAGTATATACATCACTGCCTACTCCCACAACCACAATAAAACAACAGCAATAATATCAGAAAAAAGGAGCCTGCTAAAATATAATGTTCAAGAAATAAAAGGTGCACTTTTACCTGACAAGCAGAGTAATAGATTTGATGGGCTTCTGGATTGAATATTCTCTCCCAGATTGGATTGCAATAATCGGAACACCAATTAACTAGTCTATATTTCAATGTCTTTCATTAGATGATTATACAAATAAAGAGATATCAATGTTAAAAAAAGAAAGAAAAGAGATTGAAGTAACCTTGTTAAAATGCTAGCAACTATTGACGAAGAGATGAACTTAGCTCGTGAGAGGTAGCTTGCCAGGTATGAAACAGCACTCATCCTGCACCAACAAAGGAGATTTAGAAGGTATACAGTTCTTATTTCTAGATATCTTGTGCTTGGGGCAAAATTGAGATGGCACCATATTACAGAGTATTGAGTTGACTAGTTCAAATTACAATTCCATTTACATACCTTGAGATTGGATCCTCAGATGTTGATAGGAAAATCTCAACAAGGTCAACGGCAAACTTGAGGCCCCAGATCTCAGGATCCAGTGAACATGCATAAAACATCACAAACTGCACCCAATAACAAATCCAAATCAAAAGCTGTTTAATATAACAATACAAAGGCTGGCAATTGAGATAATCAAGACCATGCTCAGTTTAAACCAACCCACTGGGTCAGTGGCAAATAGAAGTTGGGATTTCTTGTTCCATTGGCAGGCCAGGTCAGTTCAGGACTTGACAAAAACCAAGTTTAACTAAGTACCCAACATGTATATAGAACTCACTACCAATGTTTTATTATTTGATAAATTAAGAAAAGCAGTTAAGTTGGTTGACTTGACCAAAGAAGACCAGACCAACTGCAAATATATAATGGTTCATCCTCCCCAGGAAAGAACAGAATAAGTACATCAGAACCTGAGTGAACTTGGATTTATGAAGCCTCAGCACTGAAGTCCGGAATATGTCCATAAACATGTTATAATCCTGCTTCAGGTAAATAATAAATCAATCTAACAAATACAAAAAAATAATCATATTTTTTACCAGTCGGTTCTGGTATTGCACAAACCAGATTTCTAGGGCGAGCAACTACAAAAGTTTGTCCTATGTTAGTTCAGGAATAAGAAGTTGTCTAGGCATAAGTTTGTGCTATGTTGCAAAATTTCACCATGTTTGGTCGTTTGAATGTTGACTTACATTCAAATAAAAAATTGAAATACAAAAGAAGACTAGCTTGACATTAAATGTTTAGTTGGATAATGGAAATGGCTAACTACTTAGCTTAAACTTATGAGCATATAATAATTACAATAGAGTTATAAATCTCATGACACATTGTTATTGTGTGCTAAGTGCACATGAAAATGCAAAATATATAGATAAATACCTTTACGGCTATATACAAGTAAATAGTCTAATCAGCAATTTACCATAACGATACCAAGTCAACACCATAACACATTTCAATTGAATAAGTACTAAATTTAACAATGATTAGAGTAAACAATAATTTTTTGTATTAGTTTTGGTCCAGTCCGTCATCTATTAATAATTTAATATTAATTTTGATCAATATTTGAAATATGACGGAAAAATAATCCAATATTTGAAGTGATAATTTTCTTGTTCCACACTATACACAAGTGGGGCATAACTTATTCCACTATAGGTGGCACAAGACAATATGTATTCCAGTTGTAAAAGTATATTTCAAAAGAGTAAATAATAATTCTTTTTGCATTAGTTTGCTTGACATCAATAATCCAGCCAATTAGCTATTAATTTTAATTTTAATTATTATTTGAATAAATGACCAGAAAAGTATATTGACATTTCATTTCACAGATAATTATGCCTTAACCTAAATACAAAATGGTTCATATCTGGTGCCGCTGTTTCTAATTTATGTCATCATTTCTATCCCTTCTGCCAAGTTATGCAATGCATATTTACCATGTTCGGGAGCAAAGCACAAGTGAGAAATTTGGGATATGCCAAGCTTATGCCTCAACCAAACATGGGCTAAAACACCAACTTATAATCAGACACAACAAGAAGTAAATATATTAGTGAAATAATTAATAAAGGAAATACGACTTGCAAATATTTGTGATATGTCAACCCAATTATATTTGTTTGAGGTGGTATGCTAACTAAAAATTGTGTTTATATGGAGAAGTTTAAGAAAGAAGTACCGTTAACAAGCGGCCGCTTTCAACACGTGATTTGAGATGCTCACAGACAACCACCATCAAGCCATCCAACTTTTCCACAAAGGCACTATTGTTATTACTATTAAAACCCCTATTATTAAACGGAGCACCAACCTATAGAATGTATAAAAAGTATATAAGTAGTAGCTTATATATATATCCAATAATAAACTTGAATACAGTACACAAACTCTACAAAGATAGACAAAACATGTAAAAGAAAAATCATTCTCCATAGCTTCACCACCTGTGAATCATCTTCAGCAAATTGTAAACAATGATTGTCAAGATCTTCAAGCTCCATATCAAAAATGCCTATGGCTTGATCTTCTTGAAGTACGTCATTCCAAGTTATATTTACCTTTCAAAACAAAAATGATGTTACTTCTTGGCTCGTGATGATTATTCAACATAAAATGTATGCAAGAACAAGCTTTATCTTATTTTAAACCAGTAAGGAGATCAAGAACCTCGGCAAGTACAAATGAAGAAGAAAGGAGGGTTCAAATGCCTTCACTTTTGGTGCCACCACTATGCCTCAAATTTAAAAATTTAATATCTAAAAAACCATAATTCATATATCAAATTAGAAGTTCATATGTGATCTGTATCACTTCTACGCACATAAAGAATTACGATATTTTGACTTTGTTTAGATTGGCGCCAAGAGTTTGTAGAAAATCCACTGATTCTGACAATTTCTAGACATTGATTTTTCAAAATCTTGGTTCTGATCAAAACAGAGTTGAAATGCCACAAGTTTTTATGCGCATGTAGAGAAAGTAATATATATCACATCTAGTGGTTTTATTTGTTATTTAGGATTAACAATTTTGTTATTAAGGATTCAAATGCTGGTGGCATTATGCAGGCAATTGAACCCTTCTCGAATAGAAAACTGATGGAGGATCAGGACAAATTTCCATGATTGTTTGTAATACAAAAAAGATTTCCAGTACATATAATTTTGGTAAATTTAATGTAAGGTTACCAAACTAGACCCCAAATTGCTCAAGGAATTCAATTTGCAACCCCTGCTCCCAAGATATTGAAGTTTTACTTTGTTCAAATCAAATTAATCAAATAAGTAAACAAACTGAATATTGTCCCCATTTCTTTTCTCTCCCCCCTATTTCTCTGTATTGCCCATTTCCTTTAACCTGATGAGAAATGAGAGGATGGAGATGCAGAAAAGAGAAGAGCAACCAAGATCAGATGTGGGAGATGAGAGGTGATGGACATGAGAGCAGGAGAGGGGGCTAAAAGACAACTAAAGAAAGAATCTCTATTCTTTTGCCTATTTGATGAAGGGGACGTGTTCATGGAGGAGAATGTATTAAGGGGAAATCAAAGCACAGTGACAACAACAACAACAACCAAGCCTTTAGTCCCAAACAAGTTGGGGTAGGCTAGAAATGAAACCCACAAATCAAAGCACAGTGATTTGGGAAAAATATATTGAAGTAGAGTGACCAATTTTGTGGCTCAGGTTATAGTTCTGTACCTACAGTGAAACTACAGATGTAATTTTGCATCATGCAGATGTTTTCATAGATGATGCAAAACAGTCTATTATAGAGAGGCAGAAACTTACATCCAAATCAGAGAGCAAATTGATGACCTTTGAAAGTAAAGTGGCACTGAGGACATCTCCTATTTCCTCTCTCTGTAAACCCAGCATGCACTCAACATAAGCATTCATTTTCTGCATAACAGAATTACTTTATTCCATTAAAAACAACAAAAAATACAAAGGTGTCGGAGCACCCATCCTCCAACCAAACCCTCCAACCAACATACACAGAAGCACACACCTTAAGTGCACATATACACGATAAAGTTGCTGAAGTTATCCTCATTAAACTAAAAATCAGAACTGGATAAAATGCTTTGCACACAAACCCCAACTGAACCTCAATTAACTACTAATTGTCCACCAAAACCCTTGATTGCTCAGTGAACCCTCAACTAAATCGAATTTTGCCATCATTAACCCTCAATTAGTCAATTGGCGATTCTGTTGCCCCAGTTAACTCCAAATTTGTGCATAATTCAATTTATTCCAACTCAAGCCTCAACATTCACCTCAAGTGCAATTAACCACAAAAGGTGAATACAACTTAGTGGTGAGAGTAAAAGAACTTACAGCCTTCGAGTCAAAAGGCCGTGGCATGGTCTTATCAAGGACAGAAGATAATTTGAAGGCCGCCAGAGGAACATATTGGAAAATATATTGCAAACATGTATGCAATTCTTGGTGAATCTCTCTCTTTCTAATAACCCATTTAGGCTGATCCAGCCACCTCAAAACCCTCTCAGGCGGTACAAAGTTGCTCACAAGCATGTGCAAGCACCCCTCCAGGTACTTGTCCGGCACCGCTGCCTGGTATAGACAATAGTCAAATATCAGACACAAGAAACAACAATTCTAAACATTAGTGCAGCATGAAACGTCAGGTAAATGTACATAAAATGGAAGAGTGTTTTCCTTTTCTTGCACTTCTGCTCACAGTAACTATATAATTTGTCCATGAGCAACTTTTAATGTTCTTAACTCCAGAACAGAAGCACACATCTTGTGTGCATTCCGCTTTTAGTATGCCAGAGGTAAATAAAAAATTCAAGCAAACCAAGCCCAATTTTCAAAAAAGAAACATCCATTGTGAGACCCATCAACGAGCTGGTCTGGCATTACCGGGGGCATACTTAATGCTGACAAACCAGAAGAGCCAAAAGTTAACAAAAAAAAATGGAAAATAAGAATTGACCCACTAATGAACTGGTCTGTGTCACCTGGTTCATATTCTAATTGGTGTCTTGCAGAATCATTGATAACTGACCAGCACTAGGTTTATATCAGTCCCTGCAGCCACCTAGAATTACTATTTGGTGGCTAAACTTGTTTGATTGGGACTTTACCAGCTGGTGATACCGAAGGTTAAATGATGTCACCATGATGAATAACGTACCAAGGTAATAATCAACTCCAATAAAGCAGCCCTTGTATCAAATCCAAAGAACCATATGCGCATTTGAAATACCTACGAGTAAATCAACTTCAGTTTAGGATAAAATGAATTGCTTTAAATGTCACTTCAAGTTAGAAGTATGAACTATCAATCATAACCCTCCATATGCATAACAGATAGCAAGACTAATTGGTACCTAACCATTTCTTTACATGAATGATATAAAAATAAGGGTTCTTTGAGTACATTTTCTCACATGCTTTGCATAATTATCAACAATATTCTGAGGAAAATTAGAGTGCATAAGAAAGTTCCAAAATCTTTTACATTACTAAGAAGCGAGTCATGGTATGAGGTATCAATTCTTGACACAGCTCGAGCCATCGCCTTCAATGCTGTCTGCAAAATTTTAAAAATTAAAAATTAAAAATTAAATAATACTGTAAGGGACATTTGTTATTGAAATATAGCCTTATGCTCTACAAGGCAGGTCAGTTAGTTAATCGTTACACAATTTTGCACAGTTAAGCATCAATTGCATTTAAATCCGTAAGCTTGCACAATAGTATATAGATCAGTACTACGAGTACAGATCATTATACGCTGGACCCAACTGGAGCCACAAAAAGACTAGATAAAATAAAAAAATACTGTAAGCAAGGCCTCCTCATCAGGTCCAAATCTGGCAGAGGGATCCACAATAGTTAGTAAGTAGTCATACTGCGCTTTGTCATTGGTATCCACGAGTTTGGGTTCCTACATAATCAAAAGAAATGTCAATACATAGCAAGTTAAATCAATATAGATGAGAAAAACAAACTCGATAATAACTAATCAAAATGGGAAGATGGATCAACATAAGAGAGAAAAATAAATTCAATAATAACAGGAAATTTTAAGGTTTAGAGGTGGCATTGTAGAGAGAATGAATATATTTTTGCAAATTTCAAATTAAGGAGCTTATAACCCAAAACGGAACATTTATTTTGGGACTGACTCGATTTGAAAAGATCATCAAAAAGATATTCAGCTGCTTTGTAGCAAATTGAAATAAGGGAGTTATATTAGCTCCCTTTAACAAAGCTGTCAAAGACTGAATTTAACTAACAGGACTGTATTAACATGAAATACTCACACGGAAAATCTATTTGACGTTACGTACGAGTTTTCAATGGTGCCCGGTTTATTGCAAAATGAAAAAAAATAAATAAAAAAATAAGAGCTCAATCAGTTCACTTAGCTCGTAAAAGTTGTACAGATATTGAAATAACGTAGAGCCCAATTATCTCGGTGCACGCTTCAATAAGCTTATCCCCAATAAATTGAAAACGATAACAAACAATACCACAAGCTGCTGTTTGTTTCCAAATTTTAACAGGAACTTTGAAGTAAAAACTTGCCTTGCGAACAGAGTCGAGCACATAATAAATGGAAGAAAAGGCCTCGGAGTCGCTAGCATATTCCTCCTCTCCGGCCGCCACGTGTTCGACCATATGCTCGCCGGTCATCTCGCCCATCCGTTCTCTCTAGAGATCCTCTGCCCCTTTCTCTTCACAATTAGCACTAAACGAAAGATGTCGCTCGAAGCAAAGAGAGAGCAAAAATAGGGTACAATAATGGTCTGATCGGAAGGGAGGGTTTCTTACGCAAACGAGAAACAGAAATGGAATTGCCGCTCCTAACCTGATCGGAACTCGGAAGAGAGCGACCAAAGAGAAAAGAAAGGAGTTCGCACGATTCGGAGGCGTCCAAATCGCGAAGAGAAATCCAGCAAAGAAAGCAAGAGATTTGGCGAGAATCTCTTTCGTCACAGTAAAATTACACTGCTGACCCTCGTCCCTCTCTCTTTTCACTGTTGTCGACTAAAAAGAAGAAGAGGCGGAGAGGCAGAGGAGTTGTGGTCTCGGTAATTGTGGGTCTTAGGGTTCGTGGCTGAAGGGGAAGAAAAAGAAAGAGGCGGAGAGGCAGAAGAGACTATGTTCCTCTTCTTGCGTTTTTTTCTGAGAATGGGGAGCCCGAAGAGGCGAGAATATGGCGCGGCAGAAAGAGTCGAGGAAAACGAGAGAATGGGGAGGCGATTTAGGGTTTTAAAGTTCGCCGAATCCTTGAGACCGGTACGGACAGCGTTTCTTTCTGGCGGGTAAATGACAGTAATTTTAGCGAACAGTTAATGGTGGGTTCCAATGTTAGTGATCCACTACATTTTGGGCTGTAGACGCTCAAGACTAGATTCACTGGGAAGCGTTTGTTTAATATTTCACTGGTCCCTTCTCTGAAGCCTCTACTTATCACTGTCAGACTAGGATTGCTTTGACAAAATTATTAAACTTATTTTATTCTTATATATTTTTTTATATAATTAGAGAGTTAAGAAATAAAAATGAGGAACTTTTTTAATAAATGATGTCCGAGCTAAAATTAAAAGACTAAAAACTAAAATATGTAAAACTTAACGGACTATATCAAGCAAACAGTAAATTATTTTTTAATGATAAAATTTATTTTCATTTAAAATTGAACAATTAATATTGAATGAGAATGATTCAAATGCCTTCATTTTTTGTGCCTCCATCGTGCCTTCATTTTTAAAAACTTTAATAACTCAAGCCTTAAAACTTAAAAGTCAAAATAAAATTGTTAGATGTGATCTATGTTATTTTCTCTATGTGCTCATAAAAATTTATCACATTCGATTTTGTTTTTATGTGAATCAATAAGTTGAAAAATCAACGTCTATAAATTATCTACATTCGTACTTGATGACAACCAAAACAAAATTGAAATGTCATAATTTTTTACACATGCATAGATAAAATAACATATATCACATCTAACGGTTTTATTTTGACTTTTTAAGTTTTAAATTTTGATTTATTAAAGTTTTTAAAAATGAAAAAATGGTGGAGGCACAAAAAATGAAAGTATTTGAACCCTCCTCATATTGAATAGCTATAAATATATGTTCAAAATACATGTATATGCAAATTACAACAGTGCGAGAAAAAAGTATAGCAACTGCAACAAACATTTATATCCTTAGTAACAAAGTAAAATTAGAAATTTAAAATTGAGCAAACACCATAAAGGGGGTCTGTAAGCAGTATATTTATACACATATGAAGTATAAATGCGCTTTAATTGTTTGATTGTTTTTTTTCTTAATTATTTGATTATGTGTACTAATATGTTGTTGCAATAAATAAATGGTACATAGACATGGAGTAGAACCAGGGTGTTCTTAAGCTCATCAAGCCTCTTTGTGAGCTTAACTAAAAAATCTATCGGATTGGTTTCAAGCGACGCATTCAAACTATTGAAACCGATCTACTTCACGAGTGATGAGTTTACATGTCAAGTTTTAAAATTTTCGAACTAATTTAATATAAAGTCAAGCGGTCAAAAAATGATGAAAAATGAACACATTAAAATTAACTTATAAACCATCTTTTTTTTACCGCTTGACTTTGTTGGTCCCTAACGGCACCTAGAGGGGGGTGAATATGGGACCTTTTAAATTTTAATACTTAAGTAAAGTAATATTCACCACTAATGAATTTAACTAACGTGTGCGTGAGTTATTCTTGGCGGAAACAAGAATAAAGTTTAAACTAAGCAAGTGTATGCAAAGTAAATAGAAGAGTTAAGAGACACTTGACACGGGAGTTGTTTACGAAGTTTGACACTAACGCCTATGTCTCCGGGGCTTCGCGACCTTCTTGATGGCGCTTTCTTTACCCAATGAGAAAGGATTACAAGGTGCAACCGGTGAGCCCTTACAAACACCGGGGAGTCACTCGGGCACACAAATAGGCTCTCGAGCACTAAAGGCTCTAGGGTTTGAACAAATAAGATTTCTCACACAAATCACTCTAATTCTTACACGAGATTGAGTATGGTGAAGTATGCTTGAGATTATTGTAAAGATTTTGAAGTTTGATGCACAAGCAACAATGGAGATTTCTAGATCTAAATAAAATACAAAATATTGCAATTGGGGCGGCTAGATTGTTACCTCAAACCTAGATTTTGCTTCTATTTATAGATAGAGAAACAAAACTTGGTAACTGGCATCAACCGTTGCAACGGTTAGTCCCAGTTAATAGGTTTGGTTGCGTTAGAAACCCTAACTTTTGTCAGGCGTTACAGCGGTTGCTACAATGGAACTCTCTGGAAGTTTTGGGGTCTGAAATTAATTTATTTTGTTGCAACATTTAATTGACTGTTGTAACGAAATAAATCAATTATACTGTTGATTTCGGCATATGAATTATTCTATTGTAACACTATGATAACCGTTGTAATGGTTTATGTAAATTATCTCAATCTCAAGCATATTTTCCAATTTCACAGATTTCTAATTAATACTAGCTAAGCTTCTTAGTCCATTCTTTGGTTCATTGTAGCACATCCTTAATATGTGTAGCATTTGTGCATGCATCCTTGATATTTATTGAAACTTTATATCTACATGAACATGCATCATATTTCAAGACAAGAAACTGTAAAATTCGACAAATATATGTTTTGCAAATCTAGTCAAACAAACAAGTAGATTATTGCACAATCCAATAATCTCTCCATTTTGACGATTTGCAAAACATATATCAAAATTTTAATTTCCCGTGTGTTTAGCGAATACCAATTTTAACGAACTTGTAATATCTCTCTCCCGTTTTGGAAATTGTCAAAGGGAGGAATTATGACAATTAATTCAAAAAATATGAGAGGGCTCCCCCTCAATTCATGCACTCCCTTTTAATTTTATAAAATTGTAAATTAAGGCATAATTAAAAGAATATAGCAATGAAAGTATACATATATGCACCACTCAAGAATATGGAATTTTAATATTGTGCAATATGTGTGTAATAGGGTCATATACTCAATTTTAATTGAAATTTGGTCAAGATAATTTTCATTTTATAATTGAGATTATTGGTTTATTTCAACAATATATAATTGATCGCACGAGATTAGATATTGCAATTAAGGAATTCAATCATAACTATGAAACGCATGATGTAAGCAAGATGTTGAAATTAATTAGTCATCTTAGATAAAATAAATATCATTTATATTAGAACCTAAGATACATCATGCAAGAACATAAAAAGAAATGTAAAGGGACGATCTAGAGAGTAAAGCTAAATTGCATAGCAACCACTAATATTCCTAGATAAATGCTAGCGAACTTATTAGATTCGTTTGTATGGTGATTTGTTATTTTGTTTGTCTTTGTTTCTTTTTCTAACTCTCTTTCTTGTTCTTCTGTGTCTTCTTCTTCTTCTCCAGGAGAGATATCTCGGATCGTTCGTCCATGCCAATCCTGGTGGAGTGCACAATGGGTGATACGCCTTGTGGCAAACTATTGCAGTAAAAC
Source organism: Carex littledalei (assembly GCA_011114355.1). Lineage (NCBI taxonomy): Eukaryota > Viridiplantae > Streptophyta > Magnoliopsida > Poales > Cyperaceae > Carex > Carex littledalei. The sequence goes on from CM022097.1 coordinate 5,207,049, forward strand.
ATGTATCTTCCCTCACCACTCTTTTGACAAATCATACATTTATCTCATTCAGTGGGTAACTCAGATTCCAGAATCTCTTTAGGAAGTTCTTTTTCGAAGAACATGTTGATATTTGGTGAAAGATGTTGAAGAGATGAGTTACGGCTTCTGTTTGATTTGTAGTCTTGAGTATACGATAAATGCTCTTTTAATTTTGCTATTAATGTCTTGGAAGATCGTGCCTTTTTAATTTTTTTACATGAAATTTAACTTTGGAATTGAATAATTGTCTTTTGAAAACTATCTAATTAATCATAGAGAATTTGAAGAGTTGATCTTGTCTCATATCTTACATTAATTTGGATGTTTGGAATTATACCTCTTTTAATTAACTATTTGAGTAATTATGGAAATATATAATTCTTAATCATCATGCGCCTTGTAAAAGAGTATAATAGAATTTAATGATACCCAAATATTTTATATTAAAAAGTTCACACCATGATGATAGTACAACATAAAGAAAAGACATAATTTAAAATGCATCAAAATAGACTCAAATTAAAGGACTTAAAGATAAACATGACTCTTCATACCCTACACACATGAGAGAGATACTTATATAGGGTTATCATTTGGTTCAGTCGGATCTTCCTTCTCCCTTCTCGTGCTTGTTATTTTCTTCACGTTCCTCACACCTTGAGCATGTCCATAGTTGAAACCTAGGATCATCTTCCAAGTCCGCATGAGGATCAAGACACTTTAGGTGAATTGTCACTTCACATTGGATACAGAAAAACATTCAAAAAATTTTACTTCTGATGTTGCATGATAGCACGTAGCCCACTTAGTGGGGTCATGATCTCCAAAGAGCTCATAGAGAATGTTTCGAGAGGTGGGATCATCAGAAGTCAATATCTCATGCACAGTTTTGGGAGAAAATAATTTCCCCAAGTGTCGCTCGATGCGTGCTATGAGAGAAATTCTTGATGTGTGAGATTGTTCTGGTCGATCTTCTTTCCTAGGTTTTGTAGTTTTGGTGCCATTTGAGAAAATTTGAGAGATAAGATTGATTTGAGGTGTGAAGTTTGTTTTGAATTCTATTGTGATTTTGTTTGAGAGGGTGACCTCTATATATAACCTAACTAACATAATCTTCATTAGATTTGATATTAAATTTAAGATTTGATAGCCCATAATTGGATGTTAAATTTTTGGTATGATTGACACAATATTATAGAAGCTTTTGAATATGGAAAGATTTGATAGACACAAAATTTCAATCATTAAGATCAGATGCAAGCATTTTTGGAAATGAATTTTTTCTGATTAGGAAATACAGGACGTCGCTTAATCTCTTGCGAACAACCGTTGTAACGGTTGATCATTCGTTGCAACGGTTGATGAAGATTCAGTTCACTTTCATGCATTTAATAAAGTAAAAACAATAATAATGGTTATAAACATTGCAATGTTTCCCACAACGCTTGTTTCTGACTCGAAACAGTTGAAACTCGATTTATTCTGTTACACAATGCTTATTGAGCGTTATAACGCCGAATTATTTTGTTACAACGGTGGGTTAACCGTTACAACATTTTAATGATTGATTTCATTCTTTAAACAGCTTGATCCTCTTAATTAATTTCCTTTAATTATTTCATTACAACGGTTGATTGACCGTTGTACCGCTTAATGATGTTTTGCTCATTCTGAAGGTTATTTTATTAAGAATTTAACTAAGATGATTGCTAAGCTCCTTATTACTTACATGTAGATGTTATCTAGTGATTTTATTTTAATAATATTATATTTATACGTCTAACCTTATCATAATATAAATAATTGAAATTATAGCACATACATCATTTCCAATGGTTCAAACATTTTCTTGAATATAATTAATCAACCATATGTACTTAGACATATACTAGTGAAGGTTATTAGTATATACCTTCAATTTATCTCCCCCTTAATGATATTGAAATTGAAATTTATTGGGGAGATAATTTTCCATCTACTTATTCTTGTCTATTTATTGGGCATCCAAACAATATTCAACACGTTGTTCTTCTTCCTAGACCTATACTCCACCGAAGTGAGTCTAATCTTACAACAATAGTTGCAAAATATCAAAGATGGTTTACGAGTTGTCGATGGATTAATTGATTCCAAGTTTCGTCCTTGCTTGAAGTTATTGCGGCACGGTTCTTTAGACTCTTGAGATTGAGTATTTACAATACTTGTTGACCTATTGACACTCTTGTACAATCTATTGTTATTATTATTATTATTCTTGGACTCATTAATCACTTTATGTGTTAGAATTTTATTTTTGCTTGCATTGGACTCAAGCTTGTTGAGATGTTGGAGAACACCTCTATTTGACCCATTGCTTTGAGTCTCATTCTTCTTAGATTGATAAAAGCATGCATCATTTTGATTTCTAAAATAATTTTTACTTGTGTTTGGATCAAAAGTTGTGCTTTTACTAGACTGAAAATTTATATATTTATTCCTATCAAATTTGAGTTTTAGAAATTTATTATCATAAAAAATTTGAGTTTGTTCCCCTTTATCGTTTAGGCTTTTCGAGTGATTGGATTCAAATGAGAATTTATCCTACTTGTATCAAAGACCAAGTTTATCGAATTCTCGGTCTCTTGATTGATCATTCACTTGAAAGTGAAGATATGGGTCTAGCCTATGACATTCTTCGATTCATTAAGTGACATTAAAGCCCTATATTCGGTCTCTAAATTTTGTATTCTTATTTTTAAGAGTCCTATCTCACCTATGTGTGATTGACAAGTGTTCCTTTCTAACTCTTTAATCTTGGACTCATAATGATCTACTTGACATCCTAGAATTGAATTAGTTGCTTTAAGACTTTTATTTTTGTCTCGTAACTTGTTCATTTCAATTTTTAGGTCCTTAGACTCATCTAAATGCATGTGACAAGTGTGTGACTCTAGTGTTATGGACTCAAGTTCATTTACCTTGGTCTCAATCTCAAGAATCATGGATCTTAAATTTTGGATTATGCCGTCACTCTTAGACAGTACGGCATTTGATTCTTCAAGCAAGATTCTCGGCCTAATATTGATTTTGGTGGTTAACTTCTCATTTAAGGAAATGCTTGACTCACTAGTTGATTCACAGTTGTTGGTCAAGTCAAAGTTGCATTCATAATTATCTAACTCGAGTCTTTAGCGTACCTTGTTTGTAGAGCTAGTTGAGGCTTCACTGTTGTGAGTGGCCATCAAGGATAGGTTGATCTCCTTATTGTTTTCTGACTCAGAGTCGGATTCTTCACCACTGGTATAGTTAGAGTTTACTTAGTGCACCGCTTGCATCACCCTTTCCTTCTTATGTCCTAGCTTACCATCTCTTATAGGGCGACGATCTTGTCGTGCACCACCTTTTTTATTCTTCGGAAAAATCTTGAAATATGATTGGATGAAGTGCCCTTCTTTGTGACAACCAAAACACATAATTCTCTTGTTGTTCTCCTCCCGCTTTTTGTTATACTTCTTTTCAAAATCTAACATTTCTTGAAATATTTTGGTTAATCGTTGGGCATTATTCGAAGGTTCATGGTCTATTTTATTTTGGTTGTAGTCATTTGAGGAGCGAGAGGTTGAGGGATTGTAGGATTTTTGTTTTTAATAGTTTTTATTTTGTGCATATAGAGAAGTAACTTTGGCTTTGGGTTCAAGGTCATTGATTTGTCGAAGGTTTTCTTCACAACTTCGAAGATGGGAAAATAGCTCTTCCGGAATGAAAGTTTGAACTCCCAAAAGTACTTCTAGAGCACTTATCATTGACTCCCACCTTGGTTTCCTCAGCATTACACGTAAAATTTTTTCTACAATTTTACTGTTAGAAAGTGGTTGTCCAAGTTCGATAAATTCATTTTGAATTTGTCAGAGCCTATTATACGTGTCCTCTAAAGACTCGCCATTTTCTACATTGAAAGTTTCAAATTTGGTTTCTAACCCTGTGAGTTTGGTTTGTTTAATTTGGTTGTTACCCTCATATTTATTTACAAGAGCTTCCTACATTTTTTTCGCATTGGTAGCATTTGAAAATACTAAGGCTACTGATTCATTTACCGCACCTAGAATTGCATTAATTGCATTAATTGCATTAATTGCATTGTCATTTACCCTCTTGGCAAGTTTAGATTCGGTAGTTAATAAATTGGTAGTTTTGTTATACTCCGGGGTGTACCCTTTTTCTATTGCCTCCCATACATCAATTAAGTTGATGTAATTGGTCATCAACCTTTTCCAGTGACTAAAGTTTTTGGTAGTGTTAGTTAGCATTGGGTGTTCTCTAACATGTCTTGGGGTCATTTGTGCCATTTCTTGATCTAATATAAAAGATTCAAATTAAGTTTTCATTAATTTGAATAACCTGGCTCTGATACCACTTGTTGATCCTAACGGCACACCTAGAGGGGCTGAATATGGGGCCTTTTAAATTTTAATACTTAAGTAAATTAATATTCACCACTAATGAATTTAATTAACGTGCGCGTGAGTTATTCTTGGCGGAAATAAGAATAGACTTTAAACTAAGCAAGTGTATGTAAAGTAAATAGAAGAGTTAAGAGACACTTGACACGAGAGTTGTTTACGGAGTTCAGCACTAACACCTACGTCTCCGGAGCTTTACGGCCTTCTTGATGGCGCGCCTTTCTTTACCCAATGAGAAAATATTACAAGATGGAACCAGTGAGCCCTTACAAACTCCGAGAAGTCACTCTGCCCGAGGACACAAATAGGCTCTTGAGCACTAAAGCTCTAGTGTTTAAACAAACAAGATTTCTCACACAAATCACTCTAATTCTTATACGAGATTGAGTATGGTGAAGTATGCTTGAGATCGTTGTAAAGATATTGAAGTTTGATGCACAAGCAACAATGGAGATTTCTAGATCTGAAAAGAATAAAAAATATTGCAATTGGGGCGGCTAGATTGTTACCTCAAACCTAGATTTTGCTTCTATTTATAAAGAGAGAAACAAAACTTGGTAACTAGCGTCAACCGTTGCAACGGTTAGCCCCAGTTAATAGGTTTGGCTGCCCTGGAAACCCTAACGCTTTGTCAAGCATTACAACGGTTGCTACAACGGAAGTCTTTGGAAGTTTTGGTATCCGAAATTGATTTACTATGTTGCAAAATTTAATTGACCATTGTAACCAAATAAATCAATTACACTATGGATTTCGGCATATGAATTATTCCGTTGTAACGCTATGATAACCGTTGTAACGGTTTATGTAAATTACCTCAATCTCAAGCATATTTTACCAATTTCACAGATTTCTAATCAATACTAATCTTGAGCTAAGTCTTCTCAGTCCATTCTTTGGTTCATTGCAGCACATCCTTGATATGTGTAGCATTTGTGCATGCATCCTTGATATTTATTTAAACTTTATATCTTCATGAACCTGCATCATATCCCAAGACAAGAAATTGTAAAATTCAACAAATATATGTTTTGAAAATCTAGTCAAACAGACAAGTAGATTATTGCAAAATCCAAAAGACTTTATACTAAATTAGTTCGAAAAGTTATAAATTTGACATTTAAACGCATCACTCGTGAAGTAGATCGGTTTGAACGGTTTGGATGCATCGTGTGAAGCCAATTCAATAGGTTTTTGAATTAAGCTCACAAAGGGACTTGGTGAGCTTAAGAACACCCTAGTTCTACTCTTATATATATATAGTCCGGCTAAATTGCTTTTGGAGGCACTTCGACCGAAGTGCTTACGGGTCAAATTTAGCCATTTGATGTTCGAAACGTCAAACTAAATAGCTCAATAAATTGATTATATAATTAATATGTAGAATACCGATTTTTACTATTTTTGAAATTTTTAACTTTTTTTATGATTTTTGCAAGATGGATTTTTTTTACCTAAAAATAAAAGTATTTTTAAGCCAAAAGAGACCATATTCAAAAATCATAAAAAATAGTTAAAAAACTCCAAAAATAGTAAAAATTGGTATTCTACATGTTTATTATATAATCAATTTATTGAGCTACTTAGATTGATATTTTGAACATCAAATATTAAAATTTGACCCCGTAAGCACTTTGGTCGAAGTGCTTCCGGAAGCAATTTAGCCAGACTCTCTGTATATATATAGAGAGAGAAAGGTTGGTTAATATCAAAACGTTTGTTCCGGAGTCGTGGTGCAACTAATTGGTTTTTTGACTTTCAAAGTCCAAATGGTCGATCCAAACAGTTAGATGTGATCTCTATATTAAAATGTGCTTGGAGACCAAATTTTACATTTTTTGGAATTTTTTTTACTATTTATTAAGGCAGTTTTAAAATCGCTGATTTTAATAAATAGTGAAAAATTTCTGGATCATTGAAAACAGCGATTTTAAAACTGGCTTAATAAATAGTAAAAAAATTTCAAAAAAATGTAGAATTTAGTCTCCAAGCACATTTGATTATAGATTGAATGTTAAACGGTTTGGATTGACCCTTTGGACTTTGAAAATGTAAAAACCAAAGCGTTTGTTCTACGGTCTAGGAACAAACGTTTTGATATTAGCCAACCTATATATATATAGAGTATGGCTAATGTGCTTCCTCTAGAACTTCGGCCTCGTGCTTCCGGGGGCATATCTTAGTGTTTGATGTTCAAACAACAAATTCAAACCGTTAGATGTTCAATCTATATTAAAATGTACTTGGAGACCAAATTTTACATTTTTTGGAATTTTTTTACTATTTATTAAGCCACTTTGAAAATTCCAGATCCTGGTGAACAGTAAAAACAGTCTGGACCATATGATCTGAAATTTTCAAAGTGACTTAATAAATAGTAAAAAAATTCCAAAAAATGTAAAATTTGGTCTCCAAGTACATTTTAATATAGATTGAACATCTAACGGTTTGAATTTGTTGTTTGAACATCAAACACTAAGATATACCCCCGGTAGCACGAGGCTGAAGTTCTAGAGGAAGCACATTAGCCATACTCTGTATATATAGAGAGAGAGAGAGATAGACTACGGTGTTTTGCAAATTAAAACACCCTCTTTAATTCGGGCCACTTTTTCAATTTGCAAAACCCAAACAACCGATCCGAACCGTTCAACATGTTCTAAATATTGAAATGTGCTTGGAGACCAAATTTTACATTTTTTGGAATTTTTTTACTATTTATTAAGCCACTTTGGAAATCGCTGATCCGGTGGTCCACAATAAAAAACAGTAAAAATTTCTGGACCACCGGATCAGCGATTTCCAAAGTGGCTTAATAAATAGTAAAAAAATTCCAAAAAATGTAAAATTTGGTCTCCAAGCACATTTCAATATTTAGAACATGTTGAACGGTTCGGATCGGTTGTTTGAGTTTTGCAAATTGAAAAAGTGGCCCGAATTAAAGAGGGTGTTTTAATTTGCAAAGCACCGTAGCCCATCTCTCTCTCTCTCTCTATATATATAAACTATCTTTTATATTTTGCCAAATTATTGGGGTCTCAATTTAAAAAAGGATGTACTTTGAAAATATTCCCAACTTTAATTTTTTTTTGCTTACATAATGTATAAGAAAAATCATCTTTCAGAAAAAACTGAGGCTACGATAATATATTTACAGATCGACCTATGCCATTAATCCATATTTCTACTTTCAAAATTTAAATATTTGATATGAACTGTAAAATATGATCTTTGAATAAAAATATATTTATATACCAAATTTACATTCTTTATAAAAATTTACTATTTTTTAAATTGGTAGAAATTCATTACTTTCAGATGATCCTGAATTTTTAGATCGAGTGGTTTTCTACCTATCTAAAATAACAGTAAAATATTCAAAATTAAAAAATAATTTGATCTCTAAATACATTTTCAAACAAAATTTATGTTTAACGGTTTGAATTAATTGTTTAAATTTTAAAAATAAAGATGTAAATTCATAATACAAGTTGCTCTGTAATATTCGTATTACCAAAACCTCATCATAACACCATAAGAGTTAGACTACAGCTCTGTATCTTATAAATTTGTTTTCAGTTGTATCTTATATATAATTATGAAAAATATCACTTTTATTAAACTCGTGTCTGTAACTTTTTAAATATTATTATAAAGAAATTGTATCAATACTTCCATTTTTATTGGAGCATAAATGTTATAAAAAAAAGAATCAGTATAAAAGTAATATCTTTCAAAATTCAAATGAGAAAATCTTCAAATATTAAATAGTTGAGTAACTTGACATTCAATCTTTACTTACAAATGTTATAAGAAAATTCAAGTCTTCAAGACAAATAAGTAACTGCACAAGTTGTAAAGGTATATAAGAAATTATCTCTTCTAATTATTTGCATATAAGCACATACATTAAGGAGTCCGGTTAGTATGACATTGGTGTCATATGACACTAACTCCAAAATTTATTGGATAGACTTCAAACAACTAATCCAAACCATTTATGAGTGATGCGTTTACATGTAAAAAAATTATATTTTCGAGTTATTTTAGTATCAAGTCAAGTGGTCAAAAATGTTGAAAAATAAATGCATTAAAATTAATTTAAAAACTCCCACATTGACCGCTTAACTTGATACTAAATAAATTCAAAAAATTATAAATTTTGTATGTAAATGCACAACTAATGAAATATATCCGTTTGAACGGTTTGGATTCACCGTTTGAAGTCAATTTGATAGATTTTGGAGTTAGTGTTATATAGGCTGAAATGATATTAATGTCATATTAGCCAGACTCTACCTCAAGACACGATTACAATATTTAACAAAAATAATATCTTTTCATTTTTTTAACCGTATTGCTATGCTAAATTTCGGAACTGTACCGGTCAGAACAGACTCATAACCTATTTTGTTTGATTGAGATTGTTTTTACCTCCATAAAATTATAGTTAGGTAATTTAGTTTGAACCCATAAATAAGTGAAATTCTTTTTAGTTCCCAAAATTTTACTGCACAATCTTGGTTAAACTTTTTGCTTAAGTTATCATACATATTTTACAGGAATATACAAATCTAGTCGGAAATAAATCAAATTTGGTGAACACAGCATGGGCAATGCTCGCACTTCTGAAAGCTGGCCAGGTTTTACGGTGTCACTTAATTATGTAAAAAAATTCATGTGTACCTTTTAAAAGTAACAAATATCATCGGGAGCCCAGCAAAACCACAAAATTAATATGGATGCCCTTACAGAAGTAGCAGACCAACATCCACAAGCGGAGAGGGCTATTTTTACCCTTAAAAAAAATCAAGATCTCAATTTAAAGGAAAAAAAAATTCTCTTCCGCAAGTGCAAAGGGTTGCTAAGCTGTACTTTCAAGGTCACCAATGATAAAGTTGGATGGTTTTTAGGTGGAATCATGCTACTTCTAAATTTAAAGGGATTATATGGTATTCTGAGGTTTTGCAGGGTTTTAAGAAAATGAATGCCCATTTTTCTATTTTCATATTTTCTTTCAAGTGTGATTATTTGTGGAATATATATAATGTTCTGGCATTGGTCACACATAATGCCAGTCAAGTCCAAACCTAAACTTATGCTTATCCAAGTCTCATTTAACTCTTGTTTCCTTTTAAATAAGCACCAAATATGTGCAAAACACCATCCAACATATACTGTACCATCAACTTTCAGGTTGAAAGAGATCCAACTCCATTGCATCATGCAGCCAGCCTACTAATTGACATGCAATTAGACAACGGAGACTTCCCCCAACAGGTACATGAACTTACTGGTACCACAAACAAACCAACAGTTAAAATTTTCTTAAAGAAAAAGGTGAGGGTCAAGCCCTAATATTTCACTCAATCAACAGTTATTGTTTTATTACATGTTTTGAAAGAAAGGTTTGACAGCACAACCAATACAGCAGCCCACAAATGACTAGCAACCAGCTATATATATATATAGAGAGAGAGAGAGAGTACGGCTAATGTCATAATGTTATAATCCCATTTGAAATTGTACTTATTTGCTGGATGTTTGGGAATAATACAAGTTGATTTTGTACTATTAGGAAATGATGGGGAGCTTCATGAAGTTTGGGTTCCTAAATTATATGGCGTATCGAAACATCTTTCCGATTTGGGCTCTTGGAGAATATAATAAAAGAGCTGTCGTCTCCAACACCATGTAAATTCCTATATGTATATTATTTTCATTGTAAAATAATTTCAACTTAATTTTATTTGCAAATTGCCTATCAAGTTGTAAGAACCAAAATATTATCTCTGCACAATCTTGGTTATCAAATTGCCTATCAAGTTTTTTATTTATCTCTGCACAATCTTAGTTGAAACTCCAGATGACAAATCTGAACTGTTAAATCTATATGGAATGCTCTCATATCTAGAAGTCCAAAATTTGGAGTTGGAAGATCAAGAGCTACAATTTCAATGATTTGATTCATTGATTGTGATTGATCCTGTAGGTCATGTTTGGTTGTGGAGTAAGAGGTGAAGTAAACCCCTTACTCCACACTTGTAGGGTTCACTTTCCAACATCTTACTCCTCTATATGGATTAATTTAAGCAATGATTCATAATACCAAACAAGATGTAAAGGGTAAATTTCGTTGGAGGTCACTAAACTTTGTCCTTTGTCTCGAATTGGTCACTCAAGTTTGATTTGTCCCTCCATAGTCACTGAACTTTTAATTTGTCCCAATCAAGTCACCATATAACTTTTTCATCCAAAAAATTAATAAAACATAACTTTTCCGTTAGTATTTTGGATGGAATGAGCATATTCTGTTAAAATTTTGGAGGGAAATAGTATATTCTGTTTTAATTTGGATGGAATGAGAATATTCCGTTAATATTTTGGATGGAGAAGTTATATTGGTGACTTGATTGGGACAAATTAAAAGTTCAGTAGCTATGGAGGGACAAATCAAATTTGAGTGACCAATTCGTGACAAAGAATAAAGTTTAGTAACCTCTAGCGAAATTTACCCAAATGTAAAATAAAAAGAGTAACATGGAGTAAGCAATTTAATCCTCATTAACTTTACTCCACAAACAAACATGACCGTAGGGATCTTTTGACAAGTCCATCTGTTTATCACATCTTAGTTTAACATATTGAACAGACTTCAGTGTTTTATTATAGTTATTACATTTAAGAGGAAAATTCAAATGATAAGAAGACTTCAGTATTTTACTATAGTTATCACAATTAAGAGGACAATTCAAATAATAAGAAGAAAGAACACGTCAGTAAATTGCAGTCGACTTCTACAGAAGGTGAAATACATACAACTGAGGAAAATTCTTAATTTCCTTGTATACAAACAAACAACAAATCGTTCACGATAAATACAGCTTCAATTCAGTAATAAAGTTTCTGACCATAATTAAGGCAATGCACATGTATATTGAAACCCAATTCCTTTTAAGAAAACAATTTTTTTTAGGAAAGAGAAGATCTTTATACAGACAGGTTGGTTCTTTTTAATGTGTTATTAGATGATTTCTCATATTGTTCAATTTTAACTGAGTCTGTCAGAGACTCACTTTATCATGTCTATGATACTTTCTCTACAAGCTATTTCAAGTATAATGTCTTATCAATAATCTTCTTTTCCCAACACACTTATGATTTGGGCCTATGGGGCAACTATTACACATACCAACAAAAATCAATAAGGACCGAAGTAATATGATAATATCAGGACCACCGTATGCTACTAATTATCCGAAAACTCTGAAACTTATCTTTTGCATTTATGAATTCTGAGTTCTTAAGCTAGAAAAGCATGTAAATTGAATGGAATCAGTACTGGTACTTAAAACCGGGAGCTGCAATTCATTATGCAATCTATATATGATATTTTATTTAGCTTGACAAAAATGTCGACGAGCCTAAACCTCAGTAGCGTAAGATATGCATGTTGGATCATAGTATCCAACGTTGGACTAATATGTAATATAATTATGAATTGTATACTGTCAATATGATTGTCACAATTAAAGTGATCTAATATGGAATTAAGACATTAGACAATCTATGTATTTAATAGGATATGGTTCATAAATGTGTAGAATATTGAATTTAGGCAAATATCAAATCATTGATGAACTGATTATGAACTTTGCAATTAAGAAAACTGCCATTTAAGAGGTTTGTGTGGGCCACACGGATATTGACGCGGACGCACGGTTATTGATGCGACAGCACGAATATTGATGCAGACGCACCAAATACCTTTTTCAATTTGGCAGATAACCATATATATTTCTATATATAAGGATTGGTCCCCAAGGCACAAGATAACTAACTCAACTCATAATTCTGAAAAGTAGTTATTTTTTCTAAGAGAGAATTTTGAGTGCCTTCTCCTTTCTTTCTCCATTAAAGAATTGAGAGGAGAGATCCATAAGAAAATTGGAGAGGATTTCTCAAGGGCGTATCTTGTTGCCTTGGAAGATCTAATCCACAACCCAACCACAAAGGCGAGAAGGACTTCTTGCCATTAAAGACTTGTCTCGCGCTCACGGAGACGGCTTGCTAAAGACTTTGGATATTCCATGGCAAACGGCATGGAATCAGGTATAATTCCGCACTTAAGATTATGTTTTCGGGTATCTTTGGCATAGGACGGTCCTTAGATTTAAGGTGGGGATTGTTTCTTCTTCCCCGGGGTGTAAGTGTTTGACCCCTAGATGAGATGTAATTGTTTGATCTCTAGATAAGGCGTAATTGTTTGGCCTTTATGATCCCCCAACAAATGGTATCAGAGCCTTCCTATGCCGAAGGATTAGGTCTTTAAAGATCTAGAGAGAATAGGAATTGATGATGATTTTTTCGTTGATTTTTCGTTGATTTTCTTGATCTGAAAATTTGGGTTTGGAGAGCACAAAACTTGTAGAAGTTTACAGCCATAATTGTCTATTTTTCAATTATTAAGTTTGTTAGAATTTGCTAGAAGATTTCCAATTGAAATCGCAAAATTCTAATTAAAATTCGATCCTGGCGGAGTTTGTGCGACCCTCTTTGCGGACGCATAGAGGCCACGCAAAATTCCGCACAAATTTTAATAGGCAGTTATGGAATTTTGGGTTTTGGTGAAATTTATTTTTTGATAAATTTTCTAAAACAAAATATACAAATTTGGAATTAAACTTCTAAATTTGAAAGGTTATATAGATTTGGAATTAAATTTCTAAATTTAAAAGGTTATTTAAGGTGCTTCCAAAATTAAGAAATCTCTCTAGATCATGGATCAATTTCAGCATAATAAATGCAGTTTTACAGTTACTCAGACAAAGATGCAGCCGCACGGATTGTGATGCGGTCGCACGGTTTTTGATGTGGTCGCACAATATACCCTGTTTAATTTGGCAGACCGCACAAAATTTTGTGGGGGCCGCACAACTCTCTGAAAAGTTAGAGAATAATTTCTGAGATTAAAAATGCAGTTATTATGATGCAATTATATATATATATTTATTTAATTGCACTTTTGTTTTATGGCTAAGGTATAAATTATAATTCTTATAAAGGCATTAAAGTTATATATATCTTGAATTAAATTAATTGAGTCATTATTGTACCCTCCGGTGCCTCTTTTGACAAAGTTAATTTAGATTCATTATATAAAAAGAAATTAAGTGTACATTTAATTGAAACAATCATTTATCGGCCCTCCGGAAGATAGTGTTTGTTAAAGTTTTATGTACAATTGAGTGATATTAAAGTGTGATGATGATTATTATGCTTTATACATGTGTCATAATGTCAGCCCTCCGGAAGGCATGTTGTCGATATGTTAATGAATCATCAATACTTTATTATTGCGACAAAGCATCATAAGAAATTAATTGTTTCCCTCCGGTAATCAATTAATGGAAACCGATACTTTGGTAATAATGGAATTGTTTAGCCTTTATTTGAATATAATTTATAAATTCAGATTTTTTGCTAAATCGTGTTTGTTTTGTGTGTCTTTTGTTCGAATTTTTTCAGCTAGCATTACTACTGGCCTAAAAGACATTCCGATATTAAATGGTACCAATTTCAAGTATTGGCAGGAGAGTGTTATGATAACTCTCGTTGTCATGGATTTAGACTTGGCATTCAGAACTGACTGTCCCAAAAGTACTGCTACCTCAACTCCTGAAGAAAAGAGAGTTGAGAAAAAGTGGGACAGATCTAATAGAGTGAGTCTAATGATTATGAAAAGGTCCATTCCAGAGGCATTTAGAGGCTCGATTTATGATAAGATTACTAATGCTAAGGAATTTTTAGCCGAAGTTGAGACAAGGTTTGTCAAGAATGAAAAGTCTGAAATTGGTACACTCTTGACCAAACTTGTCTCAATGAAATATAAAGATAAGAGAAGTATTAGGGAGTACATCATGGAGATGTCTAATGTTGTTTCAAAACTAAGGGCACTTAAGTTGGAGATTTCTGATGATCTCTTAGTGCATCTAGCATTGATATCCCTTCCTGCACACTTTGGACAGTTTAGGGTGAGCTATAATTGTCAAAAGGACAAATGGCCACTTAATGAACTCATCTCCCATTGTGTTGAAGAAGAGGAAAGATTGAAACAACAGAAGACAGAAAGTGCCCATTTTGCTACAACTTCCAAATTTAAGGCATCGGCTAAGCGTAAGAAATCAAATCAGAATAAGGATAATAAGGATGCTGCAATGAACACCAACAAGAAACAGGATAAGGGCAAATCAGTTGCCGCATCGGAAAGTGCCTGTTACTTCTGTGGTGAAGTTGGACACAAGAAGAAATATTGTCAGAATTATCACGCTTGGCGTGCTAAGAAAGGTATGTCTCTTGTCTTGGTTTGTACGGAGGTTAATTTAACTTCTGTATCTAGATACACTTGGTGGATAGATTCAGGTGCAACTACTCACATAAGTGTATCATTGCAGGGCTGCCTAAATTACCGGAAGCCAAGTGATGATGAAAGATTCATCTTTGTGGGCGACGGTAATAAAGTTGAGGTGGAAGCTATTGGGACTTATAGATTATTTTTAAAAACTGGATTTTATTTGAATTTGTATGAGACATTTGTGGTACCGTCTTTTAGACGAAACTTAATTTCTATTTCTGCATTAGATAAGTATGGATTTACTTGTACTTTTGGAAATGGAAATTTCAGTTTGTTTCATGATTCAAAACAAGTTGGTTCTGATTTTCTTTCTGTTTATGATAATCTATATTCTTTGGATGTCAATAGTTCTTATATTGAAGCTTTGCATGTGGATACAAATAGTAAGAAAAGAAAATTAACCAATGAGAATTCAGCTGCATTGTGGCACAAGAGCTTAGATCACATTTCTAAATATAGAATTGAATGTTTTGTGTCTAATGATATTCTTGAAATCTTAAATTTTTTAGATTTTAACGATTGTGTTAATTGCATAAAAGGAAAACAAATCAATTTAAGAAAATATAAAGCCAAAATGTGTAATGACGTCTTAGAATTAATACATACCGATATCTGCGGTTCGTTTCCAACGGTCGCAAGAAATGGACAGCGATATTTTATTACATTCATAGATGACTATTCTAAATATGGCTACATATATTTGATTAAGGAAAAGGCTCAAGCCCTTGACATGTTCAAAAATTTCAAAGCGGAAGTTGAGTTACAACTTAACAAACGCATTAAGGCCATTCGATCTGACCGTGGTGGTGAATATTACGGCAGATATGATGGATCAGGTGAACAATGTAAAGGGCCTTTTGCACATTTCATAGATGAATGCGGTATTGTGCCTCAGTATACATTGCCCGGTTCGCCGGCAATGAATGGTGTTTCTGAGAGGCGCAATCGAACGCTTAAGGACATGGTAAGAAGTATGATGAGTCGCACTTCTTTACCAAAGAATCTATGGGGTGAAGCCTTAAAGACAGCAGCACATATCCTAAATAGAGTGCCCACTAAAGCAACTAACAAAACCCCATACGAAATTTGGAATGGGCGAAAGCCCAATTTAAAACATTTGCGTGTGTGGGGTTGTCCAGCTGAAGCAAAGCCTTATAGGCCGCATGAAAAGAAACTGGATGAAAGAACTGTTAGTTGTTATTTTATTGGGTATCCCGAGCGATCAAGGGGTTATAAGTTTTATAATCCTACAGAACATTCAGTTTTTGAGACGGGAAATGCAAAATTTTTTGAGGATGTTGAGTTTGCGGGGGGAGATACAATAATGGATGAATTCGAAGAGGAGTATGCAAATATTTCCACAGGTGTTGAGAGTTTTGTGGACATTGAAACCATTTTAACTCAAAATACAATTTTCGAAAATCAAACCATTATTGAAGACCAAAACTCAACAAGATCAAACAGTACAAAGAGAAATTCCAGAAATTCTGGAGAATGCTGTTGTTGGCCAGATTGTTGTTGACAACAATGCTGGAAACCCTCAAGAAAATTCAGAAATGCCAATAAGAAGATCCACTAGAGAGAAAAGGTCTGCAATATCTTCGGATTATGTAGTTTACCTTCAAGAGCATGAGTTTGATGTTGGCATGTTAGAAAATGACCCCATAAATTTTCAACAAGCCATGCAAGACTCTAATTCTAGCAAGTAGATCGATGCCATGAATGAAGAGATGCAATCTATGGCAGACAATGACGTTTGGGAAATTGTCCCATTGCCTAAAGGAGCGAGACCCATTGGTTCAAAATATATATTTAAGACCAAGAGGGATTCGAAAGGTAATGTGGACAAATATAAGGCTCGTCTTGTCGCTAAGGGTTTTACGCAAAAGGAAGGCATCGATTATAAAGAGACTTTCTCTCCAGTTTCATTGAAAGACTCTTTAAGAATTATATTGGCATTAATTGCGCATTTCGATTTAGAGCTTCATCAGATGGATATTAAAACAGCGTTTCTAAATGGTGACATTGATGAAACGATCTATATGGTGCAACCAGAAAACTATGTGTCAGGAGACGCAAAGTATATGGTGTGCAAAGTTAAGAAATCCATCGATGGGCTAAAGCAAGCGTCTCGTCAATGGTATTACAAATGCCACAATGTGATTATCTAATTTGGTTTTGAGACAAATCTTGTGGATGAGTGTATATACCTCAAGTTCTGTGAGAGTGAGTTTGTGTTTCTAGTTTTATATGTAGATGACATATTACTTGTCAGCAACGATATAAATATGTTGCTAGAAACTAAGGACTTTCTGATAAAGAATTTAGAGATGAAAGATCTTAGTGATGCATCATTTGTCATTTGTCCTAGGGATTGAAATACTGAGGAATAGAACCCAAGGTATATTAGGTTTATCCCAAAGGAATTATATCGAAAAGGTCCTGAAAAGGTATGGCATGCAAGATAGTAAACCAGGAAATACCCCTGTGGCAAAAGGAGACAAATTCAGTCTCAGCCAATGCCCAAAGAATCCTTTAGCAAAGGAAGTAATGCAAAAGTATCCATATGCCTCAGTTGTTGGGAGCATCATGTATGCGCAAGTGTGTACGCGTCCGGATATTGCGTTTATCACTGGCATGTTGGGCCGATACTTATCAAATCCAGGTCTAGATCATTGGAAAGCAGCCAAACGGGTCTTGAGGTACCTGAAGCGAACAAAAGATCACATGCTCACGTATCGGAGATCGGACAAGCTAGAGGTCATTGGGTATACCGACTCTGATTTTGGAGGATGTCAAGATAGCATGAAATCTACATCCGGCTACATTTTCATGTTAGCTGGAGGGGCTATTTCATGGAAGAGTGCTAAACAGTCACTTATAGCATCTTCCACAATGGCCGCAGAATTTGTAGCATGTCATGAGGCATCGAATCATGGTGTATGACTCCGCAATTTTGTCACTAGATTGCGTATAGTGGACTCAATTGAACGACCACTAAAATTGTATTGTGACAATAATTCAGCCGTACTTTACGCAAATAACAACCGAAGTTCGTCAAAGTCCAAGTACATTGACATCAAGTTCTTGGTTGTAAATGAGAGAGTGCAAAAGGGTCAGTTATCCATAGAACATATAGGGACAGACTCCATGTTAGCGGATCCACTTACTAAAGGATTACCACCCAATAAGTTTGAAGAGCATGTTGCTCATATGGGTGTAATTTCTGTTAGGGAAATTCAGTTTTAGTGGGAGTCTGTTGGTTGTTTATTTCAATGTTCTATTTACTTATTGTAATTTTGGATATGAAACTTGTGACAGAAAATAAGTTATTTATGTTGTATGCATGGTATTGCAAAAGGATTGTTATATGCATTCTATCTCTAATTTTTGGTTTTGACCTTACAATTGAGTATGTGATTTGCGAATTGGTTATTTGAATTTTGCATTTTACAACAAGTTTATGAAATTTAGTTTCAAGATTTTAAGAAGGAGACCAAGTTAGAAATTGGCACAGTAAGATCACAATTGCGTGTAATTTCTATGCTACACATCCACATCATGATTCATGTCATTTGGTTATATTAGTACTGAGATTATTGATGGTTTAGTCATGACTAATATAAATGTGACGAAAGCCGCTTTAGTCCTTTGCTGATGTAATTGATGGACGAAATTGGTTTGGGAATACATAAGGACGACAGAAAAGTTTGCGCGCCCATTAGGTTTAACAATACATAATTAAAGAATGTGACATATTGCTCAAGTGAGAGATTGTTAGATCATATATCCAACGTTGAGCATATATGTAATATAATTATGAATTGTATACTGTCAATATGATTGTCACAATTAAAGTGATCTAATATGGAATTAAGACATTAGACAATCTATGTATTTAATAGGATGTGGTCCATAAATGTGTAGAATATTGAATTTAGGCAAATATCAAATCATTGATGGACTGATTATGAAATTTGCAATTAAGAAAACTGCCATTTAAGAGGTTTGTGTGGGCCACACGGATATTGACGCGGACGCATGGTTTTTGATGCGACAGCACGAATATTGATGCAGACGCACCAAATACCTTTTTCAATTTGGCAGATAACCATATATATTTCTATATATAAGGATTGGTCCCCAAGGCACAAGATAACTAACTCAACTCATAATTCTGAAAAGTAGTTATTTTTTCTAAGAGAGAATTTTGAGTGCCTTCTCCTTTCTTCCTCCATTAAAGAATTGAGAGGAGAGATCCATAAGGAAATTGGATAGGATTTCTCAAGGGCGTATCTTGTTGCCTTGGAAGATCTAATCCACAACCCAACCACAAATGCGAGAATGACTTCTTGCCATTAAAGACTTGTCTCGCGCTCACGGAGACGGCTTGCTAAAGACTTTGGATATTTCATGGCAAACGGCATGGAATCAGGTATAATTCCGCACTTAAGATTATGTTTTCGGGTATCTTTGGCATAGGATGGTCCTTAGGTTTAAGGTGGGGATTGTTTCTTCTTCCCCGGGGTGTAAGTGTTTGACCCCTAGATGAGATGTAATTGTTTGATCTCTAGATAAGACGTAATTGTTTGGCCTTTATGATCCCCCATCAATGCAAAGATCATGGAAGTCGTGAACTGGCACAGGACCTGGTATAGGTACAATTCTACATGCCTTCAGACCAGACCATAGACCTCAACTATGGTGTCTAATACAAATCCAATATGGTAATTTTTTAAATTAAGTGTTGTTAAACCACACTGAGCTGAGCGCATATGTGAAATGAATCGAATAAAAATAATCACTCGATACCAATTAAAAAATCAGTCATCACATATAGGAACCAGAAAATCATTTATAGCAAGTAAAAAAACTTACTACCTTGACATAAGAGAGTATCAAAGAGAAGTATCCTCCTAGAAAGTGGTTCCCGAACAT